>SZWC01000482.1:296076-313728 GCA_023375785.1 Penium margaritaceum
CTCGCACCACTCCGCAACCAGTTCGCACCACTCCGCAACCAGTTCGCACCACACTGCAACCACTTCAAACCACTCTGCAACCCATTTGCACCACTCCTCAGCCCGTTTGCACCACTCCAAATCCAGCTCGCACCACTCCTCAGCCAGTTCGCACCACTCCGCAACCAGTTCGCAACACTCCGCAACCAGTCCGCACCACTTGGCAACTAGTTCGCACCACTCTCCAACCAGTTTGCATTACTCTTCAACCAGCTCGCATCACTCCACAACCAGTTTGCACCACTGCGCGGCCACTTTGCACCACATTGAAACCAGTTCGCACCACTCCGCAACAAGTTCGCACCACTCCGCAACCAGTTCGCACCACTCCATAGCCAGTTCGCAGCACTCAGCAACCAGTTCGCACAACTCCGCAACCTGTTCGCACCACTCCGCAACCAGTTATCACCACTCCGCAACCAGTTTGTACCAATCCACAACCAGTTTGAACCACTCTGCAACCAGTTGGAACCACTCTGCAACCAGTTCGCACCACTCTGAAAGTAGTTTGCACCACTTCCCAACCAGTTCGCACCACTCCACAACCAGTTCGCACCACTCCGCAGCCAGTTCGCACCACTCCACAACCAGTTTGCACAACTCTGCAACCAGTTTGCACCACTCCACAACCAGTTCGCACCACTCCGCAACGAGATCGCACCACTCCAAAACCAGTTCGCACCACTCTGCAACAAGTTCGCACCACTCCGCAACCAGTACGCACCACTCCACAGCCAGTTCGCATCATCGTGACCAGTTCGCACCACTCCGCAACCAGTACGCACCACTCCACAGCCAGTTCGCATCATCGTGACCAGTTCGCACCACTCCGCAACCAGTACGCACCACTCCACAGCCAGTTCGCACCACTCCGCAACCAGTTCGCACCACTTCGCAACCAGTTCGCACCACTTCGCAACCAGTTCGCACCACTTCGCAACCAGTTCGCACCACTCTGAAACTAGTGTGGACCACTCCGCAACCAGTTTGCACCACTCCGTAACCAGTTCGCACCACTCCGCATCCAGTTCGGACCACTCCACAACCAGTTCGCACCACTCCGTAACCAGTTCGCACCACTCCACAACCAGTTCGCACCACTCCGCATTCAGTTCGCATCACTCTGCAACCAGCTCGCACCACTCCGCAACCAGTTCGCACAACTCTGCAACCAGTTCGCACCAATCCACAACCAGTTCACACCACTCGGAAACCAGTTCGCACCACTCCGCAACCAGCGCGCAACCCTTCGCAACCTGTTCGCACACTCCGCAACCCATTCGCACCACTCTGTGACCAGTTTGCACCACTGTGTGACCAGTTCCCACCACTCCGTGACCATTTATCACCACTCAGCGACCAGTTCGCACCACCCCGCAACCAGTTCCCACCACTACGCAACCAGTTTGCACGACTCCACAACCAGTTCGCACCACTCAGCAACCAGTTCGCAGAACTCTGCAACCACCTCGCACCACTCCGCAACCAGTTTGCACCACTCGGCAACCAGTTCGCACCACCCCGCGACCAGTTCGCACCACTCCGTAACCAGTACGCACCACTCCGCAACCAGTTCGCGCCACTCCGCAACCAGTTTGCACCACTCCACAACCAGTTCGAACCACTCCGCAACCAGTTCACACCAGTCCCCAACCAATTTGCACCTTTCCGCCACCAGCTCGCACCACTCGGCAACCAGTTCACACCACTCGGCAACTAGTTCGCACCACTCCGCAACCAGTTTGCACCACTCCGCAACCAGTTCGCACCACTCCGCAACCAGTTCACACCACTCCGCAACCAGTTTGCACAACTCCGCAACCAGTTCGCACCAATCCGCAACCAGTTCAAACCACTCCGCAACTAGTTTGCAACACTCTGCAACCATTTTGTACCCCTTCGCATCCCGTTCGCACGACTCAGCAAGCCGTTCGCACCACTCCGCAACCAGTTTGCACCACTCCGTAACCAGTTCGCACCACTCCGCAACCAGTTTGCACCACACCCGCAACCAGTTCGCACCACTGCGCAACCAGTACGAACCACTCCGCAACCAGTTCGCACCACTCTGCAACCAGTTCGCACCACTCCTCAACCAGTTTGCACCACTCCGTAACCAGTTCGCACCACTCCGCAACCGGTTCGCACCACTCCGCAACCAGCTCGCACCCCTCCGCAACCCGTTCGCACCCCTCCGCAACCCGTTCGCACCCCTCCGCAACCCGTTCGCACCCCTCCGCAACCCGTTCGCACCCCTCCGCAACCCGTTCGCACCCCTCCGCAACCCGTTCGCACCCCTCCGCAACCCGTTCGCACCCCTCCGCAACCCGTTCGCACCCCTCCGCAACCCGTTCGCACCCCTCCGCAACCCGTTCGCACCCCTCCGCAACCCGTTCGCACCCCTCCGCAACCCGTTCGCACCCCTCCGCAACCCGTTCGCACCCCTCCGCAACCCGTTCGCACCCCTCCGCAACCCGTTCGCACCCCTCCGCAACCCGTTCGCACCCCTCCGCAACCCGTTCGCACCCCTCCGCAACCCGTTCGCACCCCTCCGCAACCCGTTCGCACCCCTCCGCAACCCGTTCGCACCCCTCCGCAACCCGTTCGCACCCCTCCGCAACCCGTTCGCACCCCTCCGCAACCCGTTCGCACCCCTCCGCAACCCGTTCGCACCCCTCCGCAACCCGTTCGCACCCCTCCGCAACCCGTTCGCACCCCTCCGCAACCCGTTCGCACCCCTCCGCAACCCGTTCGCACCCCTCCGCAACCCGTTCGCACCCCTCCGCAACCCGTTCGCACCCCTCCGCAACCCGTTCGCACCCCTCCGCAACCCGTTCGCACCCCTCCGCAACCCGTTCGCACCCCTCCGCAACCCGTTCGCACCCCTCCGCAACCCGTTCGCACCCCTCCGCAACCCGTTCGCACCCCTCCGCAACCCGTTCGCACCACTCCGCAACCAGTTCGCACCACTCCACAACCAGTTCGCACCACTCCGCAACCAGTACGAACCACTCCGCAACCAGTTCGCACCAGTCTACAACCAGTTTGGACCACTCCGCAACCAGTTTGCACCACTCTGCAACCAGTTTGCACCACTCCTCAACCAGTTCGCAACACTCCGCAACCAGCTCACACCCCTTTGTTACCCGTTCACACCACTCCACAACCTGTTCGCACCACTCCGTAACCAGTTCGCACCACTCCCTAGCTAGTTCGCACCACTCCACAACCCGTTTGTACCACATCCACAACCAGTTCGCACCATTCCGCAACCAGTACGAACCACTCCGCAACGGTTCGCACCACTCTGCAACCTATGTGCACCACTCCGCAGCCAGTTCGTACCACTCCGCAACCAGCTCACACTCCTTCGCATCCCGTTCGCACCACTTCGCAACCCGTTCGCACCACTCCGCAACCAATTCACACCACTCTGCAACCAGTTCGCACCACTCCGCTGCCCATTCGCACCACTCAGCAACTTGTGCACACCACTTCCCCAACCAGTTCGCACCAATCCGCAACCAGTTCGCACCACTTCCCCAACCAGCTCGCACCACTCCACAGCCATTACGAACCAATCTGCAACCAGTTTCTACCACTCTGCGACCTGTTTGCACTACCCCGCAACCAGTTCGCACCACTCCGCAACCAGTTCGCACCACTCCTCAACCAGTTCGCACCACTCCGCAACCAGTTCGCACCACTCTGCAACCAGTTTGGACCACTATAGAACCAGTTCACACCACCCCGCAACCAGTTCGCACCACTCCGCACCCAGTTTGCACCACTCTACAACCAGTTTGCACCACTCTGCAACCGGTTCCACCACTTCGCAGCCAATTCCCATCACTCCGAAACCAGTTCACACTACTCCGCAACCAGTTCACACCACTCCGCAACCAGGTCGCACCAGTCCGCAACCAGTTTGCACCACTCCAAAACCAGTTCGCACCACTCCGCAACCAGTTCACACCAGTCGACAACCGGTTCCCACCACTCTGCAACCAGTTTGCACCACTCCCCAACCAGTTCGCACCACCCCGCAACCAGTTTGTGCCATTCCGCAACCAGTTCACACCACTCCGTAACCAGTTCGCACCACTCTGCAGCCAGTTAGTACCACTTTGCAACCAGTTCGCACCAATCCGCAACCAGTACTCACCACTCCGCAACCTGTTTGCACCACTCCGCAACCAGTTCGCACCACTCCACAACCAGTTCGCACCACTTTGCAACCAGCTTGCACCATTCCGCAGCCAGCTCGCATCTCTCCGCAACCAGTTCGCACCACTCCTAAGCCAGTTTGCACCACTCCGCAACCAGTTCGTACCACTCCGCAACCAGTTCACACAACTCTGCAACCCATTTGCACCACTCCCCAGCCAGTTCGCACCACTCCGCACCCAGTTTGTACCACTCCGCAGCCAGATCGGACCACTCCCCAACCAGTTTGCACCACTCCGCAGCCAGTTCGCATCACTCCGCAACCAGTTCGCAGCACTCCGCAACCAGTTCGCAGCACTCCGCAACCAGTTCGCAGCACTCCGCAACCAGTTCGCAGCACTCCGCAACCAGTTCGCAGCACTCCGCAACCAGTTCGCAGCACTCCGCAACCAGTTCGCAGCACTCCGCAACCAGTTCGCAGCACTCCGCAACCAGTTCGCAGCACTCCGCAACCAGTTCGCAGCACTCCGCAACCAGTTCGCAGCACTCCGCAACCAGTTCGCAGCACTCCGCAACCAGTTCGCAGCACTCCGCAACCAGTTCGCAGCACTCCGCAACCAGTTCGCAGCACTCCGCAACCAGTTCGCAGCACTCCGCAACCAGTTCGCAGCACTCCGCAACCAGTTCGCAGCACTCCGCAACCAGTTCGCAGCACTCCGCAACCAGTTCGCAGCACTCCGCAACCAGTTCGCAGCACTCCGCAACCAGTTCGCAGCACTCCGCAACCAGTTCGCAGCACTCCGCAACCAGTTCGCAGCACTCCGCAACCAGTTCGCAGCACTCCGCAACCAGTTCGCAGCACTCCGCAACCAGTTCGCAGCACTCCGCAACCAGTTCGCAGCACTCCGCAACCAGTTCGCAGCACTCCGCAACCAGTTCGCAGCACTCCGCAACCAGTTCGCAGCACTCCGCAACCAGTTCGCACCACTCCGCAACCAGTTCGTACCACTCCACAGCCATATCCCACCACTCCGCAACCAGTTCGCACAACTTTGTAACCAGTTCGCACCACTCCGCAACCAGTTCGCACCACCCCGCAACCAGTTCGCACCACTTGGAAACCAGTTTGAAGCACTCCGCAACCAGTTCGCACAACTCTGCAACCAGTGCGCACCAATCGGCAACCAGTCCACACCACTCCGCAACCTGTTCGAACCACTCTGCAACCAGTTCGCACCCCTTTGCAACACGTTCGCACAACTCCGCAACCTGTTTGCACCACTCCGCAAGCAGTTCGCACCATCCCGTAACCAGTTTGCACCACTCCGCGACCAGTTTGCACTACTCCGGAACCGGTTGGCACCACTCCACAACCAGTTTGCACCACTCTGCAACCAGTTCACACCACTCCGCAACCGTTTTGCACGACTCCGCAACCAGTTCACTCCACTCCGCAACCCGTTTGCACCCCTTCGCAACCAGTTTACACCACTCCGCAACCAGTTTGCACTACTCTATAGCCAGTTTGCACCACCCCGGGACCAGTTCGCTCCACTCTGCAACCAGTTCGCACCTCTCCCCAACCCCTTCGCACCATTCCACAACTGGTTTGCACCACTCTGCTACCAGTTTGCACGACTTCGCAACCGGTTTGTACCACTCCGCAACCAGTTCGTACCACTGCGCAACCAGTTCGGGACCTCTCTACAACCAGTTCGCACCACTCCGCAACCAGTTCGCACCACTCCGCAACCAGTTCGCACCACTCCACAACCAGTTTGCACCACTCCACAACCAGTTCGCACCACCCCGCAACCAGTTCTCACCACTCCGCAACCCGTTCTCAACCCTTCGCAACCAGTTGAAACCACTCCACAACCAGTTTCCACCACATCGCAACACATTCGCACCACACCTTGACCAGTTTGTACCACTCCGCAACCAGTTCCAACCACTCTGCAACCAGTTTGCACGACTCCGCAACTGGTTTGCACCACTTTGGAACCAGTTCGCACCACTCCGCAACCGGTTTGCACCACTCTACAACCGGTTCGCACCACTCCGCAACCGGTTTGCACCACTCTGCAACCAGTTTGCACCACTCCGCAACCAGTTCCCACCACTCCGCAACCAGTTCGCACCACTCCGCAACCAGTTCGCACCACTCCGCAACCAGTTCGCACTACTTCGCAACCAGTTTGCACCAATCCGCAACCAGTTCGAACCACTTTGCAACCAGTTTGCACGACCATGACACCAGTTCGCACCACTCCACAACTGGTTTGCAGCACTCCGCAACAAGTTCGCACTACTCCGCAACCGATTCGCACCACTCCGCAACCAGTTCGCACCACTCCACAACCAGTTCGCACCACTCCGCAACCAGTTCGCACCACTCCGCAACCAGTTCGCACCACTCCGCAACCAGTTCGCACCACTCCGCAACCAGTTCGCAGCACTCCGCAACCAGTTCGCACCACTCCGCACCCAGTTTGCACCACTCCGCAGCCAGTTCGCACCACTCTACAACCGATTCGCACCACTCCGCAACCAGTTCGCACCACTCTGCAACCTGTTTGCACCACTCCGCAACCGGTTCGCACCACTTCGCAACCAGTTTGCACCACTCCGCAACCAGTTCGCACCATTCCGCATCCAGTTTGCACCACTCCGCAGCCAGTTCGCACCACTCTACAACCGATTCGCACCACTCCGCAACCAGTTCGCACCACTCTGCAACCTGTTTGCACCACTCCGCAACCGGTTCGCACCACTTCGCAACCAGTTTGCACCACTCCGCAACCAGTTCGCACCATTCCGCATCCAGTTTGCACCACTCCGCAGCCAGTTCGCACCACTCTACAACCGATTCGCACCACTCCGCAACCAGTTCGCACCACTCTGCAACCTGTTTGCACCACTCCGCAACCGGTTCGCACCACTTCGCAACCAGTTTGCACCACTCCGCAACCAGTTCGCACCATTCCGCATCCAGTTTGCACCACTCCGCAGCCAGTTCGCACCACTCTACAACCGATTCGCACCACTCCGCAACCAGTTCGCACCACTCTGCAACCTGTTTGCACCACTCCGCAACCGGTTCGCACCACTTCGCAACCAGTTTGCACCACTCCGCAACCAGTTCGCACCATTCCGCATCCAGTTTGCACCACTCCGCAGCCAGTTCGCACCACTCTACAACCGATTCGCACCACTCCGCAACCAGTTCGCACCACTCTGCAACCTGTTTGCACCACTCCGCAACCGGTTCGCACCACTTCGCAACCAGTTTGCACCACTCCGCAACCAGTTCGCACCATTCCGCATCCAGTTTGCACCACTCCGCAGCCAGTTCGCACCACTCTACAACCGATTCGCACCACTCCGCAACCAGTTCGCACCACTCTGCAACCTGTTTGCACCACTCCGCAACCGGTTCGCACCACTTCGCAACCAGTTTGCACCACTCCGCAACCAGTTCGCACCACTCGCAACCAGTTCACACCACTCGCAGCCAGTTTGCACCACTCCGCAACCAGTTTGCACCACTCCACAACGAGTTCGCACCACTCCGCAACCAGTTTGCACCACTCTGCAACCCGCTCGCATCCCTTCACAACCAGTTTACACTACTCCGCACTCCGTTTTCACCACTCTGCAACCAGTTCGCACCACTCCTGGACCAGTTTGCTCCACTCCACAACCAGTTCGCACCACTCCCCAACCTGTTTGCACCATTCCACAACTGGTCTGCACCACTCCGCTACCAGTTCCCACCACTCCGCAACCGGTTTGCACCACTCCGAAACCAGTTTGTACCACTCCAAAACCAGTTCGCACCTCTCCGCAACCAATTCGCACCACTCCGCAGCCTGTTTGAACCACTGCGCAACCAGTTCGCACCACTCCGCAACGGGTTCGCACCAGTCCGCAACCAGTTTGCACTACTCCGCAACCAGTTAGTACCACTCCGCAACCAGTTCACACCACTCCGCAACCAGATCGCACCACTCCGCAACCAGTCTGCACCACTCTGCAACCAGTTTGCACCACTCCGCAACCAGTTCACACCACTCCGCAACCAGATCGCACCACTCCGCAACCAGTCTGCACCACTCTGCAACCAGTTTGCACCACTCCACAACCGGTTTGTACCATTCCGCAACCAGTTCGCACTACTCCGCAACCGGTTCGTACCACACCGCAACCAGTTTGCACCATGCCAAAACCAGTTTGCACCACTCCGCAACCAGTTCGCACCACTCCGCAACCAGTCCGCACCACTCCGTAACCAGTTCGCACCACTTCGCAACCAGTTCGCATCACTCTGCAACTAGTCCGCACCACTCCGCATCCAGTTCGCACCAATCTGCAACGAGTTCGCACCACTCCACAACCAGTTCGCACCACTCCGCAACCAGTCCTCAGCACTCCGCAACCAGTTAGCACCACACCACAACAGGTTTGCACCACTCAGCAACCGGTTTGCACCTCTCCGCAACCGGTTCACACCACTCCGCAACCCGTTCGTGACCCTCTGCAACCAGTTCGCAGCACTCCACAACCAGTTCGCACCACTTCGAAAACCAAATCGCACCATTCCGAAACCAGTTTGCGCCACTCGGCAACCAGTTTGCACCACTCCTGACCAGTTCGCACCACTCCGCAACCAGTTCGCACCACTCCGCAACCAGTTTGTACCAATCCGCAACCAGTTCGCACCACTCTACAGCCATTTTGCACCACTCCGCAACCAGTTCGAACCACTCCGTAACCAGTTCGCACAACTCCGCAACGAGTTCGCACCACTCTGCAACCAGTTAGAACCACTATGCAACCAGTTCGCACCACTCCACAACCAGTTCGCACCTCGCTGTAACCAGTTTGCACCACTCCGCAACCAGTTCGCACCACTTTGCAACCAGTTCGCACCACTCCGCAACCAGTTCACACCACTCCGCAACCAGTTTGCACAACCCTCCTTTACCAGTTTGCACCACTCCGCAACCAGTTCATGACCAAAGAATTTCACTTCATGTGGTCAATGTTGACAACTCACAACACGAGACACGGATATTCAAAGGGGCTAACAACGGTTTGGGAACACTAGCTATCAACTATAAAGCACAAAGACCTTTGATACGTAGTGACACGTCGTGGTAACCATGTACAGGGACAAACCAAGGTAGGCATATGTCACTAACCATGACCAACAAATTCCACTTCATGTGGTCAGCATTGACAACTCACAACACGAGTCAAATATAGTCAAACGGGGATAACAATGGGTTGGGAACACAGGCGATGAACTAGAAAGCACAAACACCTTTAATATGTAGTGACACAGCGTGGTAAGCATGCACAGTGACAGACCAAATTAGGCATATGTCACTAACCATGACAAAACGAATTTCACCGTGTGTCGTCAATGTTGAAAACTCATGACACGAGTCACAAATGGTCAGAAGGGGAAAAAATTGGTTGGGACCACTAGTTGTCAACTAGCAAGTACGAAGAACTTCAACAAATAGTGGCATGGTTTGGCTAGCGTGCACAGTGACCAACAAAAGGATGAATACAACACTGACTATGACCGAAGAAATCCAGTATGCTTGGTCAGCATTGACAACGCATAACACAAGTCACAAATGGTCAGAGGGAGAGATAGTGGGTTGGGAACCCTATGCATGGACTAGAAAGGACAAATAACTTCAATACGTAGTGGCACGGTGTGACTACTATGCACACCAAACAACAAAACAAGGCATATATCACTGACCATGACCAAATAATTTCAATATGGGTGGTCAACGTTCACCAACCATAACACGAGTCACAAACGGCCAGAGGGGGATACAATGGTCCGGGAATATCAGTTCTCAACTAGCAAGTACAGCGCCCTTCAATGAGTAGTAGCACGGTGTGGCTACCATGCACAATGACCGACAAAAGTAGGCATGTATACTCCCTTTGACCAAAGAAATCCGCTGTGTGTGGTCAACATTGACAACTCATAAAACGAGTCACAAATAGTCGGAGGGGGAAACAATTGTTTGGGAACATTAGGTATCAACTAGCAAGCACAATGACCTTCAATACGTTGTGGCACGGTCTGGATGCCATGCACGATGACCAACCATGGTATGCGTATGTTAGTGACCATGACCAAAGAATGTTACCATGTGTGGTAAACTTTGACAGCTCATAACACAAGTCACAAATGGTCATTGTGGAAGATAATGGTATAAAAACACTAGTTTTTGACTAGCAAGTACAAATACCTTCAATATGTAGTGGCACAGTGTGGATACAATGCACAGTGACCAACCAAAGTATGCATGTGTCACTGGCCATGACCAAAGAATTTCACTTCATGTGGTCAATGTTGACAACTCACAACATGAGTCACAGATATTCATACGGGCTAACAAGGGTTTGGGAACAATAGCTATCAAGTAGAAAGCACAAAGACCTTCGATACGTAGTGACACAGCGTGGTAACCATGTACAGGGACAAACCAAAGTAGGCACATGTCACAAACCATGACCAAACGGATTTCACAGTGTGTGGTCAACGTTGAGAACTCATAACATGAGTAAAAAATGGTCAGTGGGGGAAACCATGGGTTAGGAACACAAGTTATCAACTAGCAAGAAGAAAGATTCTCAACAAGTAGTGGCACGGTGTGGCTAGCGTGGACAGCGACCAACCAAAGGATGCATATGTCACTGGCTCGGACCGAAGAAGTCCACTATGCGTGGTCAACGTTGACTACTCATAACACGAGTCACAAATGGTCAGAGGGAGAGACAATGGTTAAGGCACCCTATGTATCAACTAGAAAAGACAAAGAACTTCGATACGTAGTGGTACGGTGTGGCTAGTATGCACACCGAACAACCAAACTAGGCATATGTCAATGAACATGACCATAGAATTTCAATGTGGGTGGTCAACGTTGACCAACCATAACACGAGTCACAAACGGTCAGGGGAGGGAACAATGCTATGGGAATATCAGTTCTCAACTAGCAAGTACACCGACCTTCAGTCACTAGTAGCACGATGTGGGTACCATGCACAATGACCGACCAAAGTAGGCATATGTACTGCCTTTGAGTAAAGAGATCCGCTGTGTGTAGTCAACGTTGACGACTCATAACACGAGTCACAAATGGTCAGAGGGGGAGCAATGGTTTGGGAACACACAGAATCAAATAGCAAGAACAAGGAGCTTCAATACGTTGTGGCATGGTGTGGATACCATGCACCATGACCAACCAAAGTAGGAATATGTCACTGACCATGACCAAACAATGTCACTAAGTTTGGTGAACTTTGACAACTCATAACACAAGTCACAAATGGTCAGGGTGGGAGATTATTGTCTCTGGATACTATTTATCAACTATCAAGTATAAATACCTTCAATATGTAGTGGCACAGTGTGCTCACAATGCACAGTGACCAACCAAAGCATGCATATGTCACTGACCATGAACAAAGAATTTCACTTCATGTGGTCAACGTTTACAACTCACAACACGAGTTACAGCTAGTCAGAGGGGGCTAACAATGGGTTGTGAATACTAGCTGTCAACAAGAAAGCACAAAGACCTTCGATACGTAATGACACGGCGTGGTAACCATGTACAGTGACAAACCAAAGCAGGCATATGTCACAACCCATAACCAAACGGATTTCACAATGTGTGGTCAACGTTGAAAACTCATAACACGAGTCACAAATGGTAAGTGGGGGAAACCATGGGTTGGGAACACTAGTTATCAACTAGCAAGTAGAAAGATTTTCAACAAGTAGTGGCACGGTGTGGCTAGCGTGCACAGTGACCAACCAAAGGATGCATACGTCACTGACTATGACCAAAGAAGTCCACTATGTATGGTCAACATTGAAAACTCATAACACGAGTCACAAATGGTAAGTGGGGGAAACCATGGGTTGGGAACACTAGTTATCAACTAGCAAGTAGAAAGATTTTCAACAAGTAGTGGCACGGTGTGGCTAGCGTGCACAGTGACCAACCAAAGGATGCATACGTCACTGACTATGACCAAAGAAGTCCACTATGTATGGTCAACATTGAAAACTCATAACACGAGTCACAAATGGTCAGAGGGAGAGACAATGGTTTGGGAACCCTATGTATCGACTAGAAAGGAGAAAGAACTTCAATACGTAGTGGCACGGTGTGGCTAATATGCACACCAAAAAACCAAACTAGGCATATGCCACCGATCATGACGAAAGAATTTCAATATGGGTGGTCAACATTCACCAACCATAACACGAGTCACAAACGGTCAGAGGGGGAAACAATGATCTGTGAATATCAGTTCTCAACTAGCAAGTACTGCGACCTTCAATCAGTATAAACACGGTGTGGCTACCATGCGCAACGACCGACCGATGTAGGCATATGTACTACCTTTGACCAAAGAAATCCGCTGTGTGTGGTCAGCGTTGAAAACTCATAATAGGGGTCACAAACGGTCAGAGGGGGAGACAATGGTTTGGGAACACCAGGTTGCAACTAGCAAGCACAAGGACCTTCAATAACTTGTGGCACGGTGGGGCATGCACCATGACCAACCAATGTAGGCATATGTCATAGACCATGACCAAATAATGTCACTAAGTGTGGTAAACTTTGACAAGTTATAACACGAGTCACAAATGGTCAGGGTGGAAGATAATGGTTTGTGAATACTAGTTATCGACTAGCAAGTACAAATACCTTCAAAATGCAGTGGCACAGCGTGACTACCATGCACAGTGACCAACGAAAGTATGCATATGTCACTAACCATGGCCAACGAATTTCACTTCATGTGGTTAGCTTTGACAACTCACAACACGAGTCAGTGATAGTAAGAAGGGGGGTAACAATGGTTTGGGAACACTAGCTATCAACTAGAAAGCACAAAGACCTTAAACACGTAGTGACACGGCGTTGTAACCACGTACAATGACAAACCAAACTAGGCATATATCACTAACCATGATCAAAGAATTTCAACATGGGTGGTCAACTTGCACAACCCATAACATGAGTCACAAATGGTCAAAGGGGAAAAACATGGTTTCAAAACACTATGTATATTCTAGCAAGTACAACGATTTTTCATATGTATTGGCACCGTGTGGCTACCGTGCACAATGACCTGTCCAAGTAGGCAGACATCACTGCTCATGACCAAATAAGCTTTGTGTGTATGATCAACTTTCACAACTCATAATGCAAGTCAAAAACAGGGAGAGGGAGAAATTGACAAAGGACAATTTCTCCCTCTGCCCATTTTTGGTATACTCGTTATTGACTAGCAAGTACAAAGACTCTCAACAAGTAGTGGAACGGTGTGGCCACCATGCACAATGACCAACCACATTAGGCATGTGCCACTTACCATGACCAAATAAGTTTACTATGTGTGGTCAACGTTGACAACCCATATTATGGGTCTTGAATTGTCAGAGGGGGAAACAATGGCTTGGGAATACTAAATACCAACAAGCAAGTACAACGACCTTCAGTCAGTAGTAGCACGGTGTGGCTACCATGCACAATGACTGACCAAAGTAGGCATATGCACTGCCTTTGACCAAAGATATATGCCCTGTGTGGTCAGCGTTGACAACTCATAATAGGAGTCACAAATCGTCAGAGGGGGAGACAATGGTTTGGGAACACTAAGTATCAACTAGCAAGCACAAGGACCTTCAATACGTTGTGGCACAGTGTGGATACCATGCACGATGACCAACCAAAGTAGGCATATGTCACTAATCATGACCAAATAATGTCACTAAGTGTGGTAAACTTTGACAACTCATAACACGAGGCACAAATGGTCAGGGTGGAAGATAATGGTTTGTGAACACTAGTTATCAACTAGCAAGTACACATACCTTCAATATGCAGTGACAAAATGTGGCTACAGTGCACAGTGACCAACCAAAGTATGCACATGTCACTGACCATGAACAAAGAATTTCACTTCATGTGGTTAACATTTACAATTCACAATACGAGGCACAGATAGTCAGAGGGGGCTAACAATGCTTTGGGAACACTAGCTGTCGACAAGAAAGCACAAGGACATTCGATACGTAATGACACGGCGTGACAACCATGTACAACGACAAAACAGAGTAGGCATATGTCCAAACGGATGTGTCCAAACACATGACCAAACGGATTTCACAGTTTGCGGAGTGGTGCTACCTGGTTTTGGAGTGGTGCAAACTGGCTACGGAGGGGTGCGAACTGGTTGCGGAGTGGTGCGATATGGTTGAGGAGTGGTGTGAACTGGTTAGGGAGTGGTGCGAACTAGTTGCATAATGGTGCGAACTGGTTGCGGAGTGGTACGAACTGGTTGTGGAGTGGTGTGAACTGGCTGAGGAGTGGTGCGCACTGGCTGCAGAGGTGCGAACTGGCTGCAGAGTGGTGCAAATGGGTTACAGAGTGGTGTGAACTGGTTGCGGGGTGGTGCGAACTGGTTGCAGAGTGGTGCAAAGTGGTATCCGAGTGGTAGGAACTGGGTGCGGAGTGGTGCGAACTGGTTTTGGAATGGTACATACTGGTTGCAAAATGGTGCGAACTGGTTGTGGAGTTGTGCTAACTGGTTGCGGACTAGTGCAAACTGGTTATGAAGTGGTGGGGACTGGTTGAAGAGTGGTGTGAAATGGTTGCGAAGAGGTGCGAACGGGATGCAGGGTGGTGCGAACTTGTTGTGGAGTGGTGCGAACTGGTTGCGGACTGGTGCGAACTGGTTGCGGAGTGGTGCAAACTGGTTGCAGAGTGGTGCTAACTGGTTGCGGAGTGGTGCGAACGGGTTGCGGAGTGCTGCGAATTGGTTGTGGAGTGGTGCGAACGGATTGTGGAGTGGTGCAAACTGGTTGCACAGTGGTGCGAATTGGTTGCGCAGTGGTGCGAACTGGTTGCGGGGTGGTGCGAACTGGTTGCAGAATGGTGGGAACTGGTTGCAGAGTGGTGCGAGCTGGCTGCGGAGTGGTGCGAGCTGGCTGCGGAGTGGTGCGAGCTGGCTGCGGAGTGGTGCGAGCTGGCTGCGGAGTGGTGCGAGCTGGCTGCGGAGTGGTGCGAGCTGGCTGCGGAGTGGTGCGAGCTGGCTGCGGAGTGGTGCGAGCTGGCTGCGGAGTGGTGCGAGCTGGCTGCGGAGTGGTGCGAGCTGGCTGCGGAGTGGTGCGAGCTGGCTGCGGAGTGGTGCGAGCTGGCTGCGGAGTGGTGCGAGCTGGCTGCGGAGTGGTGCGAGCTGGCTGCGGAGTGGTGCGAGCTGGCTGCGGAGTGGTGCGAGCTGGCTGCGGAGTGGTGCGAGCTGGCTGCGGAGTGGTGCGAGCTGGCTGCGGAGTGGTGCGAGCTGGCTGCGGAGTGGTGCGAGCTGGCTGCGGAGTGGTGCGAGCTGGCTGCGGAGTGGTGCGAGCTGGCTGCGGAGTGGTGCGAGCTGGCTGCGGAGTGGTGCGAGCTGGCTGCGGAGTGGTGCGAGCTGGCTGCGGAGTGGTGCGAGCTGGCTGCGGAGTGGTGCGAGCTGGCTGCGGAGTGGTGCGAGCTGGCTGCGGAGTGGTGCGAGCTGGCTGCGGAGTGGTGCGAGCTGGCTGCGGAGTGGTGCGAGCTGGCTGCGGAGTGGTGCGAGCTGGCTGCGGAGTGGTGCGAGCTGGCTGCGGAGTGGTGCGAGCTGGCTGCGGAGTGGTGCGAGCTGGCTGCGGAGTGGTGCGAGCTGGCTGCGGAGTGGTGCGAGCTGGCTGCGGAGTGGTGCGAGCTGGCTGCGGAGTGGTGCGAGCTGGCTGCGGAGTGGTGCGAGCTGGCTGCGGAGTGGTGCGAGCTGGCTGCGGAGTGGTGCGAGCTGGCTGCGGAGTGGTGCGAGCTGGCTGCGGAGTGGTGCGAGCTGGCTGCGGAGTGGTGCGAGCTGGCTGCGGAGTGGTGCGAGCTGGCTGCGGAGTGGTGCGAGCTGGCTGCGGAGTGGTGCGAGCTGGCTGCGGAGTGGTGCGAGCTGGCTGCGGAGTGGTGCGAGCTGGCTGCGGAGTGGTGCGAGCTGGCTGCGGAGTGGTGCGAGCTGGCTGCGGAGTGGTGCGAGCTGGCTGCGGAGTGGTGCGAGCTGGCTGCGGAGTGGTGCGAGCTGGCTGCGGAGTGGTGCGAGCTGGCTGCGGAGTGGTGCGAGCTGGCTGCGGAGTGGTGCGAGCTGGCTGCGGAGTGGTGCGAGCTGGCTGCGGAGTGGTGCGAGCTGGCTGCGGAGTGGTGCGAGCTGGCTGCGGAGTGGTGCGAGCTGGCTGCGGAGTGGTGCGAGCTGGCTGCGGAGTGGTGCGAGCTGGCTGCGGAGTGGTGCGAGCTGGCTGCGGAGTGGTGCGAGCTGGCTGCGGAGTGGTGCAAACTGGTTGCGGAGTGGTGCGAACTGGTTGCGGAGTGGTGCGAACTGGTTGCGGAGTGGTGCGAACGAGTTGTGGAGTGGTGCGAACTGGTTGTGGAGTGGTGCGAACTGGCTGCGGAGTGGTACAAACTGGTTGAAGAGCGGTAAGAACTGACTGCGGAGTGGTTTGTACTGGTTGCGGAGTGGTCCAAACGGGTTGTGGAGTGGTGCGAACTGGTTGCGGAGTGGTGCAAACCGGTTGCAGACTGTTGCGAATTGGTTGCAGAGTGATTGGTGCGAACTGGTTGTGGAGTTGAGTGAACTGGTTACGGAGTGGTGCAAACTGGTTGCACAGTGGTGCGAACTGGTTGCGGGGTGGTGCGAACTGGTTGCGCAGTGATGCGAACGGGTTGGGAAGGGGTGCGAACTGGTTGCGGAGTGGTGTGAACTGGTTGCAGAGTGGTGTGAACTTGTTGCAGAGTGGTGCGAACTGGTTGCAGAGTGATGCGAACTGGTTGTGGAGTCGTCGAACTGGTTGCGGAGTGGTGCAAACGAGTTGCGGAGTGGTGCAAACTGGTTGTGGAGTGGTATGAACTGGCTGAGAGTGGTGGGGACTGGTTGTGGAGTGGTGCAAACTGGTTGCAAAGTGGTGCGAATGGGCTGCAGAGTGGTGCAAACTGGTTGTGGAGTAGTGCGAACTGGATGCGGACTGGTGCGAACTGGTTGCGGAGTGGTTCGAACAGGTAACAGAGTGGTTGCGGAGTGGTGCGAACTGGTTGCGGAGTGTTGCGAACTAGTTGAGGAGTGGTGCGAACTGGTTGCGGAGTGTTGCAAACTGGTTCCGGAGTGGTGTGAACTGGTTGCGGTGTGGTGCGAACTGGTTGCTGAGTGGTGCAAACTGGTTGCGGAGTGGTGCAAACTGGTTGTAGAGTAGTGCGAACTGGGTGCGGAGTGGTGCGACTGGTTGTGGAGTGGTGCGAACTGGTTACGGAGTGGTTTAAACTGGTTGCGGATTGGATCGAACTAGTTGCGGAGTGGTGCGAACTGGTTGCAGAGTGGTG
>SZWC01000482.1:325070-345070 GCA_023375785.1 Penium margaritaceum
CAGTCCCAGTCCCAGTCCCAGTCCCAGTCCCAGTCCCAGTCCCAGTCCTAGTAACAGTCATAGTCCCAGTCCAAGTCCCGTTCCCAGTCCCAGTCCCAGTCCCAATCCCGGTCCTGATCCCCGTCCCGGTCTGAGTCCTGATCCTAGTCCCGATCCAAGTCTCGATCCCAGTCCCGATCCCAGTCCCGATCACAGTCCCGATCCCAGTCCCGATCCCATTCCCGATCCCTGTCCCGATCCCAGTCCCCATCCAAGTCCCGATCACAGTCCTGATCACAGTCCCAATCCCAGTCCCGATCCCAGTCCCGATCCTAGTCCCGATCCCAGTCCCGGTCACCAGTCCCGATCCCATTCTTGATCCCAATCCCGATCCCGGTCCGGATCCCAGTCTCGATTCCAGTCCTGATCCCAGTCATGATCCCCGTCCCGATCCTAGTCCCGACCCCAGTCCCGATCCTAGGGCACAATTAGGGCGCAAATAGGGCGCAACTAGGGCGCACCTAGGGCACAACTATGGCGCAGATAGGGCAAAACTAAGGCGCAACTAGGGCACAGATAGGGTTCAAGTAGGACACAACTAGGGCGCAACAAGGGTACAACTAGGGCGTAGCTAGTATCCAACAGAGGCGTAACTATGGCGCAAGTAGGGTGCAAGTGGGGCGCAAGTAGGTTGCAACTTGTGCGCAACTAGGGCACGCACTCATGGCGCAACTAGGGCGCAATGAGGGTGCAAGTATGGCGCAACTAGGGTGTATCTAGGGCGCAAGTAGGGCACAAGTAGGACGCAACTATGGCGCAACTGGGGTTAAACTAGGGCGTAGCAAGTGCCCAACTGAGGCGCAACTAGGGCACAAGTAGGACGTAAGTAGGGCGCAAGTAGGGTGCAACTAATGCGCACCTAGGGTTCAACTAGGGCGCAACTAGTGCGCAACTAGGGTGGAACTAGGATGCAACTAGGGTGCAACTAGGGCGCAACTAGGGTGCAACTAGGGCGCAGCTAGGGTGCAACTAGGGTGCAACTAGGGCGCAACAAGGGCGCAACTAGGGCGTAACTAGGGCGCAACTAGGACGTAACTAGGGTGCAACTAGGATGCAACTGTAAAAAATGAAGCCTTGACAAGAGAAGAAAATATCTCGGTCTCAATAAACGGTTAAAGTCCAATGACCGAACCGCCTTGCCCAACGGCTCTCCGGTTGCTGAACCGTTCAGTCCCATCAGGTAAGTCATCCTCTAATAAAGTGGCACATGTCACCCGCGTTCGGCTAGCAGAAAGAGGCCGTTGTCTTGTTCATATTTGTCCTGTTCTGTCCTTTTATACTGAGGATATTCATTCTCTCGAGTTAACCAGAACAGTTCTTCCTATCATGTTCCTCTTTTGGTTCCGCGGCCTTGCCTCCGTGTCTTCGCTCTATTCGCACCTCGCATTCCTTGTCTTTGCCAGCCATTCTCAGCCCTTCGCTCAGTCACTCTCGCCCTTCCCTCGGCTCTCCTACTCAGCCAACCATCACTCTTCTCACCAAGCACTCTCTTTCCGATCAGCTTGTCTACCCGGCTACTTCACGTGTCGGCATCTATCAACCTCTGCGACTGACTCCTCGGGACCTCTCTCATTTACGTCACTTTGTTGATGTACACTTGCATGTCCCGACGCTTCTGCCTGCTTCTGCTGTTGCTGTTTGCATGTTTGCATTTTTCTGACATGATATCAGAGCATCACGCAACATCACCTGGTGCCCCGTGACCTCGTCATTGCTGTCATCACTACCAAGCGTCTCGGATCTGCACTTCTCTGTCACCGCCACCACCATTTTGCATCTTCCCGCTTCAACGGCAGTTGACATCAGCAGCACCGCTTGAAGTGCTCCTCGCGCTGAAGCAACGGCTCGTCATCCAAAGAAAGATCTGCATCCATTTCCACGCCCGTGGCCAGCTCTTGACAACCTGCCGCCCACAGCAACGACACGAACACTCTCGAGCCGCCGTCTGTCGTCATCTTCCTGGAAGCTTCTTGCCGCCAACTCTCTGCTTCTTCTCATGTCTTCAGCCTTTGCAAGCATCTCCTCATGTTGCTCCTCTCCTCATCAGTCTCATCCACTACTCCTGTCTCGTTGTCCTTGGCCCACGTGCATCTATCATCTCAAGTCGCCTCCTTGCATCGCCTTCTCTCTTCGTCACAGCTACAGCCAAACTGCAGCCGTCAGGATATCGGACACCACCAGTCTTCCAGCTCCCATTTTGAGCCAACTGGAGAACAAGCTGTCACTCTCCTGACATCAGCGGGCCAGTGCCCCTGCCCGCTGCCTGACTTTCTCTGTTGCAAACCAGCTTCCTCCAGCTGCCAGGATATCGGATACCACCAATCTTCCTGCCCAACAAAGGGCCAACTGGGGACCAAGCCGTCACTCTCCTGAAAGTAAAAGAAGTGGTTGTCTTTTCCTGCCTCTCTGCTATATCATCCTCCAGCTCTCCACTTACCGCGATCCCCGCCTCTGTCTTCATCATCATCTTTCTTCTCTCACATCATCCTCATCTATCACCGTCAGTCCTCTTCAATCTCTTATCCTCTGTCTCCTCAATCTCATCAGCCCCCTGACGCGTCTTCGTCCGCTCCTCATCTACGCATCATCATTTGCGCCGTCTTTGCATCATCTCCTCCTCATCTGCATTATTCTAGAGTGTACGTGGTTCTGCCCCTGCGCCCACTCATCCATCAATTGTTTCATCTGTCTCCACATCACTTTCAGCTCGGCACAAGGATTTGCCCGGTCACATCGCCTGTTCCGCAACAACCTGCGCCCACTCCTCTATCATCATCACCTTCCATTCATCATCAGGAATCATCAGTATATATGACCCGCACAAGGATCTGCACGAGCTAGCTGCCTGCTTTGCTACAGCCTGCACCCACACCGAAAGCACAATTCTGGCGGCGCGTTGGCAGTTGCCTTCCCCTTGCCAAATCCTACTCCTCTAAAATTCACAGCGCACGTGGTTTCGCCCCTTCGTCCACTCCATCAGCAATCATTCCTTCGTCCTCAGCATCATCATTTGCTCAGCACAGGGATCCACCCGGTCATATCGCTCAAGTCACGATGACCTGCACCCACGCCGAAACTTCTGCAAACGCACGAGGTTCCACCCCTGCGCCCACTCATTCATCAGCTGTCTCCGTCTCCTCATGCCTGCTCGAGTATTATCAGCTCAGCACAAGGATCCGCTCGGCCGCATCGCCTGCTCCGCGACGACCAGCGCCCACGCCGAAACTTCCACAAGTCAATTTTGCCCCATTCCATCATCATTTATCTGCAACATCTGCTCCGTCTCATCATCACCAAACCTCCTGCAAAATCTGATTGTCATCAAGTTCTTGGTTGTCCCCTCTCCCTTATCACCGCCTCAACACTTCTCCCTCTCGATGGAAGAGAAACGACATACCATCCTGCTTTACAACGAAGTTGCCTCCCTAACTGACAGTATTTCTCCACTCTGCTTTGCACCTGATGGGAGCCACAACTTTGAGCGATGGCGCCGTCAACTTTGCCGTGAAATCGCCATCCTAGATATGTATAGATGCAATATCCTTGAAGTGCTACAAAATGTTGGAAGCAGAGAAGCATGCAGAACCGCACGAGGAAGAAGTAAGTATGGAATTGTCCAAACTCAACCGCGAGGACTTCTCTACAGAAGCACCTACGAGGAATTCCACCCTATCATTGCAGCTCATCGTCATCAGGCTGTCTTCTCGACCATCCACGCCCTCAGGAATTACTGCTAAAGCAGAGGAGCAGAATCCCCTGATCCTCGTCCGGCTGCACTTGACCCTCCCCCGTACAATGAACTTATACGCAAACAACGATTTGAGCTGCAACCCTTCATCCGAGATCACAGGAGAATGGAGGAAGAAGTAGAGCTTCGAGCCATTGAAGAACGCCCTCGCACTCCCCAATCTCCCACATCCTCTAACGGGGTGGAATACTGGGAGCGCTACTACCCCTGATCTCTCTCTTACCTCTTGTCAAGCTTCAAAGGGGGTGTCAGAAATGAAGTCTTGGCAATAGAAGAAAATATATGGCTCTCAATAAACGGTTCAAGTCCAATGACTGAACCACCTTGCCCAACGGCTCTCCGGTTGCTCGACCGTTCAGACCCTTTGGACAAGTCATCATCTAATAGAGTGACACCTGTCACCCGCGTTCGGCTATTGGAAAGAAGCCGCTGCCTTGTTCAAATTTGTCCTGTTCTGTCCTTTTATACAGAGGATGTTCATTCCCTTGAGTTAACCAGAACAATTATTCCCATCCTGTTCCCCTTTTGGTTCCGTGGTTTCGCCGCCGTGTCTTCGCTCTGCTCGCACCTCCCATTCCTTGTCTTCGCCAGCCTTTCTCAACCCTTCGCCCATTCACTCTCGCCCATTCGCTCAGCTCTCCTACTCAGCCAACCATCACTCTTCTCAACAAGCACTCTCTCTCTGATCAGCTCGTCTGCCCATCTACCTCACGTCTCGGTATCTATCAACCTCTGCGACTGACTCCTCAAGACCTCTCTTGCTTACGTCACTTCGCTGACATACACTTGCGTGTCCCGACGTTTCTGCCTGCTTCTGCTACTGCTGTTCTCATGTCTGCATTTTTCTTACAGTAACTGGGGCGTAAGTAGGGTGCAAGTAGGGTGCAACCAGGGCACAACTAAGGCGTAACTAGGGCACAACTAGGGCGCAACTATGGCGCAACTAGGGCACAACTAGAGCGCAACTAGGGCACAACTAGGGAGCAACTAGGATACAACTAGTTCGCAACTACAGCGCAACTAGGGCACAACTAGGGCACAAATAGGGCGCAACAAGGGCGGAATGAGGGCGCACCTAGGGCGCGACGAGGGCACAATGAGGGTGCAACTAGGGCGCAACTAGGGTGCAACTAGGGCGCAAGTATGGTGTAACTAGGGTGCATCTAGGGTACAACTAGGGCGCAACTAAGGCACAACAAGGGCACAACTAGGACGCAACTAGGTCGCAACTAGGGCGCAACTAGGGCGCAACTAGGGTGCAAGGAGGGCGCAACCGCGATGCAACCAGGGCGCAACTAGGGCAAAACTAGGGCACAATTAGGGCGCAACTAGGGCGCAACTAGGGTGCAACTAGTGTGCAAGTTGGGCGCAGCTAAGGCAAAACTAAGGCGCAGCTAGCGCGCAAGTAGGGCACAAGTAGGACGCAACTAGGCTGCAATTAGGGCACAACTAGGACGTAGCTAGTGTCCAAGTAAGGCACAACTAGGGCGCAAGAAGGGTGCCAATAGGACGCAAGTAGTGTGCAATAAGAGCACAAATAGGGTGCAACTAGAGCGCAACTAGGTTGTGAATAGGGTGCGACTAGGGTGCAACTAGGTCGTGACTAGGACGTAAATCAATACCATGTCGCAAATCAACACCCTGTCACAAACCAGCACACTGTCGTAAATCAACACCATGTTGCAAATCAACACCCTGTCACAAATCAACACCCTGTCGCAATTTAACACCCTGTCGCAGATAAAGATCCTGTCGCAAATCAACACCCTATCGCTAATGAACACCCTGTCGCAAATCAACACCCTGCCGCAAGTCAACACCTTGTCGCAAATCAGCACCGTGTCGCGAATCAATACCTTGTTTCAAATCAACAACCTGTCGCAAATCAACACCCTGTCGCAAATTGAAACCATTCAAAATTCAACATCCTGTCACAAATCAACACTTTGTTGCAAATCAACACCCTGTCGCGAATCAATACCCCGTCGCATATCCAGACCATATCGCAAATCAACACTGTGTCACAACTCAACACCATGTCACAAATGAACATTCTATCGCAAATCAGCACCTTGTCACAAATCAACACCCTGTCACAAACCAACATCATGACACAAATCAACACCCTGTCGCAAATCAACACCATGTTTCTATTCAACACCGTGTCGCAAATCAACACCCTGTCGCACATCAACACCCTGTTGCAAATCAACACCATGTCGCAAATCAACACCCTGTCACAAATCAGCACCCTGTCACAAATCAACACCCTGTTGCAAATCAACACCATGTCGCAAATCAGCCTCCTGTTGCAAATCAACACCCTGTTGCAAACTAACACCCAGTCGCAAATCAACACCCTGTCGCAAATCAACACCTTGTCGGAAATCAACACTTTGTCGCAAAAAAACACCCTATTACAAATCAACACCCTGTCGCAAATCAGCACCCTGTCGCAAATCAACACCCTCTCGCAAATCAACACCGCGTCACGAATCAGCACCCTCTTGCAAATCAACACCTTTCACAAATCAACACCCTGCTACAAATCAGTACCCTGTGCAATTCAACACCCTAGCGTAAATCGACACCCTATCGCAAATCAACACTTTGTCGCAAATCAACACCTAGTCGCAAATCAACACCTGTCGCAAATCAATACCATGTCACAAATAAACACCCTGTTGCAAATCAGCACCATATCACAAATTAACACCCTGTTGCAAATCAACACCCTTTCACAAATCAACACCATGTCACAAATCAACAGCCTCTCATAAATCAACACCCTGTCGTAAAACAACACCCTGTCACAAATCAATACCTTGTTACAAATCAATACCGTGTCGCAAATCCACACCCTGTTGCAAATCAACATGTTGTCGCAAATCAACACATTGTCGTAAATCAACACCCTGTCATAAATCAATACCTTTCATAAATCAACACCTTGTCGCAAATCAACACCCTGTCGAAAATTGACACCCTTTCGCAATTCAACACCCTGTTGCAAATCAACACTCTGTTGCAAATCAACACCTTGTCGCAAATCAATACTCCGTCGCAAATCTAGACCCTATCGCAAATCAACACCGTGTTGTAGCTCAACACCATGTCGCAAATCAACATCCTATCGCAAATCAACCCCCTGTCGCAAATAAACACCCTGTCGCAAATCAACACCCTGTCGCAAATCAACACCCTGTCGCATTTTAACACCCTGTTGCAAATAAAAATCTTGTCGCAAATCAACACCCTATCGCTAATGAGCACCCTGTCACAAATCAAAACCCTATCGCAAGTCAGTACCTTGTCGCAAATCAGCACCCTGTCGCAAATCAACACCTTGTTGCAAATCAACACCCTGTGGCCAATCAACACCCATTCACAAATCAACACCCTATCGCAAATCAACTACCTGTTCCAAATCGACACCCTGTCGCAAATGAACACCTTGTCGTAAACGAATATCCTGTCGCAAATCAACATCCTGTCGCAAATCAATACCACGTCGCAAACTTACACCTGTCGCAGATCAACACCCTGTCGCAAATCA
Source organism: Penium margaritaceum (assembly GCA_023375785.1). NCBI lineage: Eukaryota > Viridiplantae > Streptophyta > Zygnematophyceae > Desmidiales > Peniaceae > Penium > Penium margaritaceum. Next base: position 332,414 of record SZWC01000482.1, read on the forward strand.
AGACCTTGTCATAAATCAGTACCTTGTTGTAAATCAACACCCTATTGCGAATCAACACTCTGTCGCAGATTAACACTCTATCGCAAATCAACACCCTGTTGCAAATCAACACCTGTCGCAAATCAACACCGTGCCGCAAATCAACACCCTATCGCAAATTAACACCCGGTCGCTAATCAACACCCTGTCGCAAATCAACACCCTATCGCAAATGAACACCTTGTCGCAAATCAACACCCTGTCGCAAATCAACAACCTGTCACAAATAAACACCCTGTCGCAAATTAACACACTGTCACAAATCAACACCCTGTTGTAAATGAACACCATGTTGCAAATCAACACACGGTCACAAATCAACACCCTGTCACAAATCTCCACCCTCTCGCAATTCTACACCCTGTCATAAATCTACACCCTGTCACTAACCAACACCCAGTTGCAAATCAATACCCTCTCGCAAATCAAGACCCTGTCGCAAATCAACACCCTGTCACAAATCAACACCCTGTCGCAAATGAACACCGTGTCATAAATCAACACCCTGTTGCAAATCAACACCCTGCTCCAAATCAACACCCTCTCGGAAATCAACACCCTCTCGCAAATCAACACCTTGTCACAAATCAACACCTTGTCTGGACGTGGTTAGCGGCCATGGTCGAGGCAGCAGCACCCCGGGGTTTTCAGATCAAACCGAAAAAGTGTCTCCTAACTCAACAGTTGGAGGGCGCCAGTATGGCGTACGTAGGGTGTAATGAGGACGCAAGAAGAGAGTAACTAGGCCGCAAATAGGGCGCAACTAGGACGCAACAAGGGCGCAAGTATGGCGCAACTAGGGCGCAAGTAGGGCGCAAGTAGGGCGCAAGTAGGGCAAAACTAGGGCACAACTAAGGCGCAACTAGGGCACCACTAGGGCGCAAGTAGACTGTAACTAGGGTGCAACTAGGGCGCAACTATGGCGCAACTAGGGCGCAACTAGGGTGTAACTAGGGCGCAACTAGGGTACAACTAGGGCGCAACTAGGGTGCAACTAGGGCACAACTAGGGCAGAACTAGGGTACAACTAGGGCACAACTAGGGTGCAACTAGGGTAGAACTCGGGCGCAATGAGTGCGCAACGAGGGCGCAATGAGGCGCAACGAGGACGCAACTAGGGTGTAACTAGGAAGCAACTAGGACGCAACTAGGACACAACCAAGGCACAACTAGATGCAAGTAGTTTAGAAGTTGGGCACAACTAGGGCGCAACTTAGGCGCAACTTGGGCACAAGTAGGGTGCAACTAGAGCGCAACTAGAGCCCAACTAGGGCGCAACTAGGGCGCAAGTAGGGTGCAACCAGGACGCAACTAGAGCGCAACTAGGGCACAACAAGGACGAAACTAGGGCGTAACTAGGGTGCAACTAGTGCGCAAGTTCAGCGCAACTATGGCACAACTAAGGCGCAACTAGCGCGCAAGTAGGGCGCAAGTAGGACGCAATTAGGGCGCAATCAGGGCACAACTACGGCGTAGCTAGTGCCCAACTACGGCACAACTAGGGTGCAAGCAGGGTGCCAGTAGGGCGCAAGTAGGGTGCCAAAAGGGCGCATGTAGGGTGTAACTAGGGCGCAACTAGGGCGCAATTAGGGGACAAGAAAGGCGTGACTAGGGCGCAACTGGAGGCGCAACTAGGGCGCAACGAGGGTACAACTAGAGCGCAATTAGGGTTTAACTAGGGTGCAACTAGGGTGCAATAAGGGCGCAACTAGGGCGCAACTAGGGCGTAACTAGGGCGCAACTAGGGCACAACTAGGGCGCAACTAGGGTATAGCTGGGGTGCAACTAGGGTGTAACTAGGGCGCAAGTATGACGCAAGTAGGATACAAGTAGGGCGCAACTACAGCGCGAGTGGGGCACAACTAGGGCAAAACTAGGGCACAAATAGGGCGCAACGAGGGCGCAACGAGGGCACAACAAGGGCGCAACAAGGGCATAACTAGATACAACTAGGGCGCAACTAGGGCGCCACTAGGGCGCAGCTAGGGCACAACTAGGGTGCAACTAGGGCGCAACTAGGGTGCAACTAGGGCGCAACTAAGGCGCAACTAGGGCGTAACAAAGGCGCAACTAGGGTGCAAGTAGGGCACAAGTAGGACGCAACTAGGGCGCAACTAGGGTGCAACTAGGGCGTAGCTAGTGCCCAACTGAGGCGCAACTAGGGCGCAAGTAGGACGCCAATAGGGCGTAAGCAGGGTGCAATAAGGGTGCAAGAACGGCGCAACTAGGGTGCAACTATGACGCATCTAGGGCACAAGTATGGTGCTACTAGGGCGTGACTAAGGTGCAAGTAGGGTGCAGGTAGGGCGTTACTAGGGCACAACTAAGGTGCAACTAGGGCGCAACTGTGGCGCAACTAGGGCGCAACTAGGGTGCAACTAGGGCTCAACTAGGGTGCAACTTGGGTGCAACTAGGGCGCAGCTAGGGCGCAACTAGTGTGCAACTAGGGCGCAACTAGGGCGCAACGAGGCCGCAACGAGGCCGCAACTAGGGCGCAACTAACTAGGGCGCGACTAGGGTGCAACTAGGGCGCAACTAGGGTGCAACTAGGGCGCAACTATGGTGCATTTAGTGTGCAAGTTGGGCGCAACTAGAGCGTAACTAAGGCACGACTAGGGCGCAAGTAGGACGCAACTAGGGCGCAACTAGGGGACAACTAGGACGTAGCTATTGCCCAACTGAGGCACAACTAGGGCGCAAGTAGGCGCCAGAAGGACGCAAGTAGGGCGCAGCTAGGGCAAAACTAGGGTGCAACTAGGATGCAACTAGGGCGCATGTCGTGCGTAACTAGGGTGCAACTAGGGTGCAAGTAGGGCGCAACTAGGGCGCAACTAGGGCGCTCGGGCGCAACAAGGGCGCAACTAGGGGACGACTAGGGCGCAACTACGGCGCAACACGGACGCAACTAGGGCACAACTAGGGCGCAACTAGGGCGTAACTACGGTGCAAATAAGATGCAACTAGTGTGCAACTAGGGCGCAACTAGGGCGCGGCTAGGGCACGACTAGGACGCGACTTGGGCGCAACTAGGGCGCAACTAGGGCGCAATTAGGGTGCAACAGGGGGCAACTAGGGCGCAACTATGGCGCAACTAGGTTGCAACTAGGGCACAACTAGGGCGCAACTAGGGCGCAACTAGGGCGCCACTAGGGCGCGACTTGGGCGCAACTAGGGGGCAACTAGGGTACAACTAGGGCGCAACTAGGGAGCAACTAGGGTGCAATTAGGGCGCAACTGGGGGCAACTAGGGCGTAACTAGGGCACAACTAGGGCACAACAAGGGCGTAACTAGGGCACAACTAGGGCGCAACTAGGGCGCAACTAGGACGCAACTAGGGCGCAACGGGGGTGCAACTAGGGCGCAACTAGGGCGCAACTAGGGCGCAACTAAGGCGCAACTAGGGTACAAATAGGGCACAAGTAGGACGCAACTTGGGCGCAACTGCGGTACAACTAGAGCGTAGCTAGACCCCAACTAAGGCGCAACTAGGGTGCAAGTAGGGTGCAAGTAGGGCGCAGGTAGGTTGCAACTTATGCGTAAACAGGGCGCAACTAGGGCGTAACTAGGGCGCAACTAGGGCGCAACTAGGGCGCAACTAGGGTGCAAGTAGGGCGCAACTAGGGCGCAAGTATGGCGCAAGAAGGGCGCAACTAGGGCGCAACTAGGGTACAACTAAGGCGCAACTAGGGTGTAAGTAGGGCGTAACTAGGACGCAAGTAGGGCGCAGGTAGGGCACAACCAGGGCACAACTAAGGCGCAACAAGGGTGCAACTAGGCGCAACTAGGGCGCAACTAGGGCGCAACTAAGGCGCAACTAGGGCGCAACTAGGGCGTAACTAGGGCACAACTAGGACGCAACTAAAGCGCAACTAGGGAGCAACTAGGGCGTAACTGGGACGCAATTAGGGCGCAACTGGGGTAAACTAGGCCGCAACTAGGGCGCAACTAGGGCGAAACGAGGGCGCAACAAGGGCGTAACTAGGGCACAACTAGGGTACAACTAAGATGCAAGTAGGGCGCAAGTAGGAGCCAGTAGGGCGCAAGTAGGGTGGAACTAGGGCGCAACTAGGGTGCAACTAGGACGCAAGTAGGGTGCAACTAGTGCGTAACTAGGGTTCAACTAAGGTGCACATATGGCACAGCTATGGTGCAACTAGGGCGCCCGGGCGCAACTAGGACACAACTAGGGGACAACTAGGGCGCAACTAGGACGCAAGTAGGACGCAACTAGGGCACAACAAGGGTGCAACTAGGGCGCAACTAGGGCGCAACTATGGTGCAACTAGTGCGCAACTAGGGCGCAACTAGGGCACGACTAGGGCGCGGCTAGGGCGTGACTTGGGCGTAACTAGGGTGCAACTAGGGCGCACCTAGGGCGCAAGCCGGGCCTAATTACGGCGCAACTGGGGGCAACTAGGGCGCAACTAGGGTGCAACTAGGGCGAAACTATGGCACAACTAGGGTGCAACTAGGGCGCAACTAGGGCGTAACTAGGGTGCAAGTAGTGTGCAACTAGGGCGCAACTAGGGCGCGACTAGGGCGCGACTAGAGAGCGACTTGGGCGCAACTATCATGCAACCAGGGCGCAACTAGGGCGCAACTAGGGCGCAATTAGGGCGCAACTGGGGGTAACTGGGGTGCAACTAGGGCGCAACCAGGGCGCAACTAGGGCATAACTAGGGCGCAACTAGGGCGCAACTGGGGCGCAACTAGGGCGCAACTAGGGCGCAATTAGGGCGCAACTGGGGGTAACTGGGGTGCAACTAGGGCGCAACCAGGGCGCAACTAGGGCATAACTAGGGCGCAACTAGGGCTCAACTGGGGCGCAACTAGGGCGCAACTAGGGCCCAACTAGGGTGCAACTAGGGCGCAACTATGGTGCAACTAAGGCGCAACTAGGGCGCAAATATGGCACAAGTAGGACGCAACTAGGGCGCAACTAGGGTACAAGTGGGGCGTAGCTAGTGCTCAACTGAGGCGCAACTAGGGCGCAAGTAGTGTGCAAGTAGGGCACAAGTAGGTTGCAACTTGTGTGAAACCAGAGCGCAACTAGGGCGCAAATAGGGCGTAACTAGGGCGCAACTAGGATGCAAGTAGGGCGCAACCAAGGTGTACATAGGGCGCAAGTATGGCGCAAATAAAACGCAACTAGGACACTACTAGGGCACAATTAGGACGTACCTAGTGCCCAACTCAGGCGCAACTATGGCGCAAGTGGGGCGCCAGTAGGGTGTAAGTAGGGTGCAATAAGGGTGCAAGGAGGGCGCAACTAGGGCACAACTAGGGCGTAGCTAAGACGCAACTAGGGTGCAAGTAGGGCGCAACTATGGCGCAAGTAGGGCGTAAGTAGGGCGCAACTAGGGCACGACTAAGGCGCAGCAAGGGCGCAACAAGGACGCAAGTAGGGCGCAACAAGGGCGCTACTAGGACGCAACTAGGGTACAGCTAGGGTGTAACTAGGGCACAACTAGGGCGCAACTATAGCGCAACTAGAGCGCAACAAGGGCATAATTAGGACGCAACTAGAGTGTAACTAGGGCGCAGCTAGGGCGTAACTAGGGAGCAACTAGGGTGCAACAAGGACGCAACGAGGGCGCAACTAGGGCGCAACGAGGGCGCAACGAGGGTGCAACTAGGGCGCAACTAGGGCGCAACTATGGTGCAACTAGGATGGAATTAGGGCACAACTAGGGTGCAAGTAGGGCGCAACTAGGGTAAACCTAGGGCATAACTAGCACGCAACTAGGTCGCAACTAGGGCGTAATTAGGGCGCAACAAGGGTGCATCTAGGGTGCGACTAGGGCGCAATCGGGGCGCAACCAAGACGCTACTAGGGCGCAACTAGGGCACAACTAGGGCACAACTAGGACGCAACTAGGGTGCAACTAGTGTGCAAGTTGGACGCAACTAAGGCGCAACTAAGGCACAACTAGCGCGCACGTAGGGAACAAGTAGGACGCAACTAGGGTGCAACTAGGGCAAAACTAGGGCATAATATGGGTGCCAGTAGGGCGCAAGTATGGTGCAATAAGGGCGCAAATATGGTGCAACTAGAGTGCGCCTAGGGCGCAACTAGGGCACAACTAGGGTGTGACTAGGGCGCGACGAGGGCGCGACTAGGGCGCAACTAGGGTGCATTGAGGGTGCAACTAGGGCGCAACTAGGGAGCAACTAGGGTGCAACTAGGGCGCAACTAGGGCAGAACTAGAGCGTAACTATGGCGCAACAAGGGTGCAACAAGGGCGTAAATAGGGCGCAAGTAGGGCACAAGTAGGGCACAACTACAGCACAAGTGGGGTACAACGAGGGCCTAACAAGGGTGCAACTAGGGCGCAGCTTGAGCGCAACGAGGGCGCAATGAGAGTGCAACGAGGGTGCAACGAGGGCGCAACAAGGGTGCAACAAAACCGGATTATAGAAACCAAAGCAAGGTCACAGAAACCAAAGCTGGGTCACAGAAACCAAAGCCGGGTCACAGAGGGTCCAAAGCCGGGTCACAGAAACCAAAGACAACTCACATAAACCAAAGCCGGGTTACAGCAACCAAAGCCAAGTCACATAACCAAAGCTGGGTCACACAAACCAAAGCCAATTCACATAAACCAAAGCGGGGTCATAGAAACCAAAGCCGGGTCACAGAAACCAAAGCTGGGTCACAGAATCCAAAGACGGGTCCCCGGAACCAAAGCCAGGTCGCAAAAACCAAAGCTGGGTCACAAAACCAAAGCCGGGTACTAGAAACCAATGTCGGGTCACAAAAACCAAAGCCGGGTCACAGAAACCAAAGCCGGGTCACAGAAACCAGAGCCGGGTCACACAAACCAAAGCCGGGTCACAGAAACCAAAGCCGGGTCACATAAACCAAAACCGGGTCACAAAAACCAAAACCGGGTCACAGAAAGCAAAGCCAGGTCACAGTAACCCAAACCGGGTCATAGAAACCAAAGCCGGGTCACAGAAACCAAAGCCGGGTCACCCTACTTGCGTCCTACTCACAGAAACCAAAGCCGTGTCACAGAAACCAAAGCCGTGTCACAGAAACCAAAGCCGGGTCACAAAAACCAAAGCTGGGTCCCTGAAACCAAAGCCAGGTGACAAAAACCAAAGCCGGTCACAAAACCAAAGCCGTGTAATAGAAACCAAAGTAGGGTCACATGAACCAAAGCCGGGTCACAGAAACCAAAGCCGGGTCACAGGGGGTCCACAGCCGGGTCACAGAAACCAAAGACGACTCGCATAAAGCAAAGCCGGGTCACAGCAACCAAAGCCAGGTTACAGAACCAAAGCCGGATCACAAAAACCAAAGCCGGGTCGCAAAAACCAAAGACGGGTCATAAAAACCAAAGCTGGGTCACAAAAACCAAAGCCGGGTCCCAGAAAACAAAGCCAGGTCACAAGAACCAAAGCCGGGTCACAAAACCAAAGCCGGGTAATAGAAACCAATGTCAGGTCACATAAACCAAAGCCAGGTCACAGAAACCAAAGCCGGGTCACAGAAACTAAAGCCGGTCACAACAATCAAAGCCGGGTCACAAAGACCAAAGCCGGGTCATAGAAACCAAAGCCGGTCACATGAACCAAAGCCGGGTCACAGAAACCGAGGCCGGGTCACAAAAACCAAAGCCAGGTGACAGAAACCAAAGCCAGATCACAGAAACCATAACCAGGTCACAAAAACCAAATCCATGCCACATAACCTAAAGCCAAGTCACATAAACCAAAGCTGAGTCACAGAACCCAGAGTTGGGTCATAGAAAACCAAAGCCAGGTCACAGAAACCAAAGCCAGGTCAGAGAAACCAAAGCTGGGTCCGAGAAACCAAAGCCGGGTCACAGAATCCAAAGCCGGGTCACTGAAACCAAAGCCGGGTCGTATAAACCAAAGCCGGGTCATAGAAACTAAAAGCCGGGTCTTAGAAACCAAAGCTGGGTCAGAGACCAAAGCCAAGTCACAGAAACCAAAGCCGGGACACAGTAACCAAACCCGGTCCACAGACACCAAAGCCGGGTCACATAAACCAAAGCCGGTTCACTAAAACCAAAGCCGGGTCACATAAACAAAGGCCAGGTCATAGAAACCAAAGCCGGGTACAGAAACCAAAACCGGGTCACAGAAACCATAGCTGGGTCACACAAACAAAAGCCAGGTCACATAAATCAAAGCCGATTCAAAGAAACCAAAGCCGGGTCACAGAAACCAAAGCCCGGTCACAAAAACCAAGGTTGGGTAACAGAAACCAAAGACGAGTCACATAAACCAAAGCCGGGTCACAAAAACCAAAGCCGGGTCAAAGAAATCAAAGCTGGGTCACAGAAACCAAGTCCGGGTCACAGAAACCAAAGCCGGGTCACAAAAACCAAAGCCAGGTCACGGAAACCAAAGCCGGGTCACAGAAACCAAATCCAGGTCATAGAAACCAAAGGCGGGTCACATAAACAAAAGCCATGTCACTGAAACCAAAGCGGGGTCACAGAAACCAGAGCCTAGTCACATAAACCAAATCCGGATCACAGAAACCAAAGCTGGGTCACATAAACCAACGCCGGGTCACAAAAACTAAAGCCGGGTCACAGAAACCAAAGACGGGTCACGGAAACCAAAGAGAGGTCACAGAAACCAAAGCCGGATCACAGAAACCAAAGCTGGGTCACATGAACCAAAGCCGGGTCACAGAAACCAATGTCGGGTCACACAGGGTCCAATAGCCGGGTCACAGAAACCAAAACGAGTCACAGAAACAAAAGCCGGGTTACATAAACCAAAGCTGGGTCACCGAAACCAAAACCGCCTCTCATCTGTCCATTCGCACATTGCTACCACCATCCCACCCCACCCCTCCTCGACACCGCTCGTGCTGCTCAGTCCCCAAACCATTGCCATGCGCGCACCTCCGTCCTCCCTCCCACAACCCCTCCCACCCTCCCCGTGTGGAAATACAACGCATCGACGTGCCCATTCCGCTCCTTCATGTTGCATCACCGTGCCCGCTCACGCACGTGTCACATTATCGGCCCATCCCTTTCAAAGCGTGGTATGATCATACCTGGGCTACTACTCTGGGAATTCCTGGTGTCGCACCCGTTTCTATCTCCCAAAGGCACACCCGATTCCTCTCCGAGACTAGGGAACTAAACTAGGACGCGAATTGCGCATTTCCGCCCTACTTGCACCCTCATTGCGTCCTACTTGAGCCCTAGTTCTACCCTACGTACTTGCGGCCTGCTTACGCCCTATTTGCGATCTATCTGTCTTACTTGCGCCATACTTGCGCCCTACTTGCGCCCTACTTGCGCCCTACTCACGCCCTACTTGCGCCCTACCTGTGCCCTACTTGCGCCCTACTTGTCCCCTACTTGCGCCCTACTTGCGCCCTACTTGCACCCTACTTGTGCCCTACTTGCACCCTAATTGCGCCCTACTTGTGTCCTACTTGCACCCTACTTGCGCCCTACTTGCGCCCTCCTTGCGCCCTACTTGCGTCCTACTTGCGCCCTACTTACGCCCTACTTCCGCCCTACTTGCGCCCTACTTGCGCCCTACTCACGCCCTACTTGCGCCCTACTTGCGCCCTACTCACGCCCTACTTGCGCCCTACTTGCGCCCTACTCACGCCCTACTTGCGCCCTACTTGCGCCCTACTCACGCCCTACTTGCGCCCTACTTGCGCCCTACTCACGCCCTACTTGCGCCCTACTTGCGCCCTACTCACGCCCTACTTGCGCCCTACTTGCGCCCTACTCACGCCCTACTTGCGCCCTACTTGCGCCCTACTCACGCCCTACTTGCGCCCTACTTGCGCCCTACTCACGCCCTACTTGCGCCCTACTTGCGCCCTACTCACGCCCTACTTGCGCCCTACTTGCGCCCTACTCACGCCCTACTTGCGCCCTACTTGCGCCCTACTCACGCCCTACTTGCGCCCTACTTGCGCCCTACTCACGCCCTACTTGCGCCCTACTTGCGCCCTACTCACGCCCTACTTGCGCCCTACTTGCGCCCTACTCACGCCCTACTTGCGCCCTACTTGCGCCCTACTCACGCCCTACTTGCGCCCTACTTGCGCCCTACTCACGCCCTACTTGCGCCCTACTTGCGCCCTACTCACGCCCTACTTGCGCCCTACTTGCGCCCTACTCACGCCCTACTTGCGCCCTACTTGCGCCCTACTCACGCCCTACTTGCGCCCTACTTGCGCCCTACTCACGCCCTACTTGCGCCCTACTTGCGCCCTACTCACGCCCTACTTGCGCCCTACTTGCGCCCTACTCACGCCCTACTTGCGCCCTACTTGCGCCCTACTCACGCCCTACTTGCGCCCTACTTGCGCCCTACTCACGCCCTACTTGCGCCCTACTTGCGCCCTACTCACGCCCTACTTGCGCCCTACTTGCGCCCTACTCACGCCCTACTTGCGCCCTACTTGCGCCCTACTCACGCCCTACTTGCGCCCTACTTGCGCCCTACTCACGCCCTACTTGCGCCCTACTTGCGCCCTACTCACGCCCTACTTGCGCCCTACTTGCGCCCTACTCACGCCCTACTTGCGCCCTACTTGCGCCCTACTCACGCCCTACTTGCGCCCTACTTGCGCCCTACTCACGCCCTACTTGCGCCCTACTTGCGCCCTACTCACGCCCTACTTGCGCCCTACTTGCGCCCTACTCACGCCCTACTTGCGCCCTACTTGCGCCCTACTCACGCCCTACTTGCGCCCTACTTGCGCCCTACTCACGCCCTACTTGCGCCCTACTTGCGCCCTACTCACGCCCTACTTGCGCCCTACTTGCGCCCTACTCACGCCCTACTTGCGCCCTACTTGCGCCCTACTCACGCCCTACTTGCGCCCTACTTGCGCCCTACTCACGCCCTACTTGCGCCCTACTTGCGCCCTACTCACGCCCTACTTGCGCCCTACTTGCGCCCTACTCACGCCCTACTTGCGCCCTACTTGCGCCCTACTCACGCCCTACTTGCGCCCTACTTGCGCCCTACTCACGCCCTACTTGCGCCCTACTTGCGCCCTACTCACGCCCTACTTGCGCCCTACTTGCGCCCTACTCACGCCCTACTTGCGCCCTACTTGCGCCCTACTCACGCCCTACTTGCGCCCTACTTGCGCCCTACTCACGCCCTACTTGCGCCCTACTTGCGCCCTACTCACGCCCTACTTGCGCCCTACTTGCGCCCTACTCACGCCCTACTTGCGCCCTACTTGCGCCCTACTCACGCCCTACTTGCGCCCTACTTGCGCCCTACTCACGCCCTACTTGCGCCCTACTTGCGCCCTACTCACGCCCTACTTGCGCCCTACTTGCGCCCTACTCACGCCCTACTTGCGCCCTACTTGCGCCCTACTCACGCCCTACTTGCGCCCTACTTGCGCCCTACTCACGCCCTACTTGCGCCCTACTTGCGCCCTACTCACGCCCTACTTGCGCCCTACTTGCGCCCTACTCACGCCCTACTTGCGCCCTACTTGCGCCCTACTCACGCCCTACTTGCGCCCTACTTGCGCCCTACTCACGCCCTACTTGCGCCCTACTTGCGCCCTACTCACGCCCTACTTGCGCCCTACTTGCGCCCTACTCACGCCCTACTTGCGCCCTACTTGCGCCCTACTCACGCCCTACTTGCGCCCTACTTGCGCCCTACTCACGCCCTACTTGCGCCCTACTTGCGCCCTACTCACGCCCTACTTGCGCCCTACTTGCGCCCTACTCACGCCCTACTTGCGCCCTACTTGCGCCCTACTTCCGCCCTACTTCCGTCCTACTTGCGCCCTACTTGCGCCCTACTTGCGCCCTACTTCCGCCCTACTTCCACCCTGCCGCACGCCCGTGCCGACATCGATCACCCAACTCCCGCTCAAAACTTTCAGCCCACGCGTCCTAGAGCATACGATGTAGCGCCTCCGGGCACGCGTCTCGGGAGCCTCCGAGACTAAGGGGCGGGAATTTCTGCCAACCCGAAATCAAGAAAACTCATCCATACGCATGTTGCACGCCCGTAGCGACATCGGTGACCCAACTCCCGCACGAAAACTCCAGCCCACGCGCCCTAGAGCATACAACGTAGCGCCTCCGGGCACGCGTCTCGGGAGCCTCCGAGACTAAGGGGCGGGAATTTCCACCGACCCGAAATCGAGAAAACGCATCCATACGCACGTCGCACGCCCGAAGCGACATCCGTGACCCAACTCCCACTCGAAAATTCCAGCCCACGCGCCCTGGAGCATACGACGTAGAGCTTCCGGGCACGCGTCTCGGGAGCCTCCGAGACTACGGGGCGGGGATCTCCGCTGACCCAAAATCGAGAAACCTCATCCATACGCACGTCGCAAGCCCGTACCAACATCGATGACCCATCTCCCGCTCGAAAATTCCAACCCACGCGCCCTGGAGCATTCAACGTAGCGCCTCCGGGCACGCGTCTTGGGAGCCTCCGAGACTAAGGGGCGGGAATTTCCGCCAACCTGAAATCAAGAAAACTCATCCATACGCAAGTGGCACGCCCGTACCGACATTGGTGACCCAACTTCCGCTCAAAAATTCCAGCCCATGCGCCCTGGAGCATACGACGTAGCGCCTCTGGGCACACGTCTAGGGATCCTCCGAGA
>SZWC01000482.1:350070-362329 GCA_023375785.1 Penium margaritaceum
GCATGCCGCCTGCCATGCCAGAAACAGAGCAGCAACCCCACCCACCCACAGCAGAATGGGCAGCGGTGGATCAGGCAGCCGGAGCAGGACTGTCCAGCGCGATGGAAGAGGTATCCCTCCAGGTGAATCCGTGGTCGACTGCCATGGACACCCCAGTAACACCAAGTGTGAGGGCAATGGCGAGTCATCATCCACAATCCATGGGATGGCAAGGGACACCACATGGCAAACAGAGAGGGAGGATGGTGCATCAACCCCTCCTGGCTCCGCAGCCACTGCACGCAACCCAGTAGCCACTCACAGGGCCCCAGCCTCAGCCCAACCCAGGATTGCATGGGACTGTGCCATACGCGGGGCCTGTAACAACCTCCTCTACCACAGCCCTGCCAGGTTGGATGACGATGGGCACATGGGCCATGCCCTCCGCGGCGGGAGTGAAGCTGCAGGCCCCATGTAGCAGACACCGCCACAGCAACCGCGAGTCCCCATGACGGCGCAACTAATGTCCGTGACGGTTGGACACCCAGTCTACCATCAGCAGCCGATGGGTACCGCGCCAGCTCGAATTGCGGTCCATACCCCACCACCTACCAGCCAGGTACAGAGGACTGTGTCCCACTCCGCCTATCCTGTGCTCCCACCAAATCCAGGGACCGCTGCAACCCCTGCAGTACCTACTACCATCCCTCTCTACCACTTTGTAGTGTCACACCATATACCTCAGGGCTATTGGCTGCCAAGTCCTACGACCCCTGCCGCACCGAACACACAGACACCCCCCCTTGGGACTACCTTCTACCCCGCACCCTACGCAACGCAGGCGACCCCTGCGACTCATTACTATACCCTTCTGGCGGCGGCTGCAAAGGGCAACCCCACACCAGCACCCCAAGCACAGCCACAAAATGGCCACGTGGGCTATTCAGCGGCCGCAGACAAATATCCGCTCCCCGCGGTGACATCCATGGCTAACCAAAACACTGTGCCCTAACTACAATTTGTACGCGCGCAACTAGCTAACATTCCGCGGCCGGACATCTTCAATGGGACTCCTAAAGAGGACTCATGGACATGGTTGAAACAGATCACTATACATGGACACATAGGGCGGATCCCACCAGATCTATGTCTGGCCACCGCGGAGCTCCATCTGCAGGGCGCTGCGGAGGACTGGTACAATGCACGAGCACCATTCAACTCCTTCGAGGACTTTGGCAATGCACTTATCGAGCGTTTCAAACGGCTGACCAAGGAAGAAGCACTCTGCAAGATTGAAAAGGAAGTCATGCGAAAGGAGACCGACATCCGCAGGTTTATGGATCAGTTCCTCACTTAGGCATCAGTCGCAAAGAGCCCTCAAGGAGAAGGACTCCTGCTATGGGTCCTCCTTCAGAATCTCATCTGCGCACTCCCTGATGATATCAGCAGTCTGATGATCCCTGGGCGCTACCAATCTCTGTAGGATGCGGTGCAGGACGCCACGGCCATTTCTACAGTACAGCGGTCTACGCGACAGCAGCAAGATGGAGATTCGCATACTCTGGCACCAGCAACATAGACCTCTCCGTTGAAGCCGAAGGCATGTTATACCAGCAAGAGTTTGGAGCACATCGCTCGAGATTTCCCGCGCAAGCGATAGGGTGCTCCGCGTACCGACCCCATGCAGCAAGACCCTATGGTGCAGCAGTGGCAGGGGTATTATAATCAGCCATGGCAGGACTAGCAGCATGAGGAGAAGATGCAAGCTGGGCGGCAGGCACCAGATCATCAGACCTAGACTGCCTTGGGCGGGCAAGGTATTGTGCCTAATCCACAGCCATCCGCGAACTCTACGAGCGGAGCCCGCAACGTCAAGCTGGGATTGCCGATGGCGGAGGACGAGACCACAGAATTGCCTCCCACTACGGCGGAGACCACTCTAATCGCAGGAGCCCACGAATTAGGCTTGCACGGATGGGATCTACAGATGGTAGCCAGAGTATAAGAGGATGTGCGGCCCACGGCGGAGGCCGCGGAGGAGCAATTATAGGAGGCAATTGTCAACCGCACTGTCATGCCGGAGAAACGACGATAAACGAAACCACTACTAGCAGTGGAAAAGGAACCTGCCCCATCTCCGCAGACACCTACCACAGCTCCAGCGGTCGCGGAGGGAAGCACCGACCGCGTCCAACGCCTATTTACCACCCCCATTGCAAAAGTCAACTTATTTGAGTTCCTTCGCATTCATCCTGAGATTGCGCCGCAGCTGAAGGAGGAGTTCGCCAAGGCCAATCAACGCCTCCAAGCTGTGGGCACCTCCCTCAACTGTACCACGCCTACATCCGGCACAGAGAACACCCGCCGTGCGGTGCCCGACACTTCATTAGCATTAAGCCTCGCGGAAGAAGAGTGGGGATGGGCACCACAGTCCTTGGAACCACCGCGAAGGGATGACAACCACTACGAGGTCACCTGCTGTATGGTTTGGATATGTGGGAGGAAGTTCCTGGCCATCATCGACACAGGGGCCACTCACACCACTGTGGCATTCGGCGTCCTTCTGGTGGTCGAATGGGCAGACCGCATCCTCCCCACGCACCGCCTTTTCACCAACTCAGCGGGCGAAATGAACTATGGAGATGTGGAAGTTCACATGCTACCCATGCAGGTGGGATCCCCCCATGAACCGTTGAACGTCCAAGTCACGCAAGCCACAACGTATGACGTGCTCCTGGGCATGGATGTTTGGTACCGCTAAGGGCCAACCTTCACTTCTCCCTTGGAATTATGCAACTCGGCTTTGCATCCGGGAAAGAAGTGTTTTGCCCCATCACCATCGGCGACTGGGTCACGGTGACTATTACCGGCGGCAAATCCTTCTCCCTCCTGGATGCGGCGCCAGAGGACTTTCAAGCTCATGCAAGCAGGTTGCCATCTATCATAGCTACTTTGCCTGACGCAGAGCAGGTCACAACAGGCGAATGACAGAAACTCGTGGAGGAGTCAACCGAGCCCGGAGTGCCGACCAACCTCCTGGGGTTGTGGCAGAGGGGACAACAAGTCCTAGGAGATTGACATCCACTTGAAGAAGAGTAAATATACCCACTCCGTGAAACAGCACCACCACCACCACCACGGTGGAATCATATGATCCACTCACGACTTTCTCCTGCATAGAAGGAGGATTTCTGCAACATGCTGGACACATTTGCGGACATCTTTGCTGGGTCCACGGTTGATCTCGGGGCCGTGGAAGCCTTCCACGTCATCTCCATGGGGGATTGCGCGCCCACAAAGCAGAAGGTGCAGCGCATCCTCTCGGGACAGGAAACGATTATCAATGAGGGGCTCACGGAGCTCAAAGTGCAGGGGGTGATCGTCCCAATCGTCACCCCCTAGCGTGCAAACTTGGTCGTCGTGGGGAAACGCGACGGATCCAAGCGATTTTGCGTTGACTTCCGCGACCTCAACCGTGTAACCGAGGAGGATGCATACCCCATGCCACTAATCATCGACATACGGGAGCACCAGCAGGGTTGCGGATGGTTCGCAAAGCTCGACATAAAGGCTGCCTTCCATGCTGTCCCCATGTCCCTGGACTCCATTGCCAAGACAGCGTTTATGACACCAGAGGGACTATACGCGTTCACACGCATGCCCTTTGGACTCCGCAATGCCAGCGCGACATTTCAGCGGGTCATGGAGTCCACCCTTTGCAGAATCCCCAATGTCAGTTGCTACATTGACGACATTGTTGTTGCGGCCCACACCTTCGAGGAACTGGTCTCCTCCCTGGCCGCGGTCTTCGCTGCCCTCCACAGGGCCAACCTGAAGCTCAAGGCAGCCAAGTGCTCTATCAGAGCTGCGGAAATGGAGTTCCTCGGCTTCGTGATGAGTGCGGATGGCATCAAGACTGATTGAGAGAAGATCGCAGCGGTACAGGAATGGCGTCAGCCCGCTTCCGCGGGGCAACTCAAGATCTTCCTAGGCTTTGTCTCCTTCCACAGGTACTTTGTCCGTGACCACGCACGCATCGTCAAGCTGCTCCAGGAGCTGACACACTAGGATGTGCCGTATGAATGGACATCAGAATGCGCGGACCCGTGGAAGGAAATCAAGCACCGCCTGGTTACCGCGCCCATGCGCGAGTTCCCCGACTTCAACCTCCCATTCTCCATCACCACTGATTGGTCGCGGGACGGGCTTGGCGCTATTCTATCCCAAAAGGTGCAGGAACCCACACAAAAGGTGATTGCCTATGCCAGTCCTGCCCTCACTGAGGGAGAGCAGAAGTACCCGCCGGTGAAGGGCGAGTGCTTGGCTGTCCTTTGGACACTCCAATACTTATGCGACTACATAAAGAATGGAAAGCCCTTCACGGTTTTCACAGACCATCAGGCCCTCCAATGGCTCCGCACCACTCAGAACCATGAGGGCATCCTAGCCAAGTGCGCACTCCTCCTTTAGGGCTACATAATGAAGATCAAGTACCAGGCTGCGGTTGCCAAACGCAACGCGGATGCCCTGAGCCGACTTCCACGCCCTGGCTGGCCAGAGCCTGACCAGGCACCTTCGAATTCAGCGGAGGTACCTCCGAATGCTGCGGAGGATATCCCTAATGTCAGGAATCAACCTCCAACCACAGATGCAGAATGGGAGGGAGTGGCAAGAGAATGTGATGAGGAGGAACATACAATAGCCTTGCAACTATTGAATGAACTCGATCCCGCCGCGGAGTCGGTCGTCGCAGAGACCCTACCAGCCCTCTCCATGTCTGGCCTACAGATTACGCCGTACTTGCGCCCTACTTGCGCGGTACTTGCGCCCTACTTGCACCCTACTTGCACCCTATTTACACCCTACTTGCATCCTAGTTGCAGCCTTCTTGGACCCTACTTGCGCCCTACTTGCGCCCTACTTGCACTCTACTTGCGCCCTACTTGCGCCCTACGTACGCCCTACTTGCGCCCTACTTAGGTCCTACTTGCGCCCTACTTGCGCCCTACGTGCGTCCTACTTGCGCCCTACTTGCACCCTACTTGCGCCCTACTTGCACCCTACTTGCGCCCTACTTGCATCCCTAATTGCGCCCTACTTGTGCCCTACTTGCGCCGTACTTCCACCCTACTTGCGCCCATTTTGCGCCCTACTTGCACCCTACTTGCGCCCTACTTGTGCCCTACTTGCGCCGTACTTCCACCCTACTTGCGCCCATTTTGCGCCCTACTTGCACCCTACTTGCGCCCTACTTGTGCCCTACTTGCGCCGTACTTCCACCCTACTTGCGCCCATTTTGCGCCCTACTTGCACCCTACTTGCGCCCTACTTGTGCCCTACTTGCGCCGTACTTCCACCCTACTTGCGCCCATTTTGCGCCCTACTTGCACCCTACTTGCGCCCTACTTGTGCCCTACTTGCGCCGTACTTCCACCCTACTTGCGCCCATTTTGCGCCCTACTTGCACCCTACTTGCGCCCTACTTGTGCCCTACTTGCGCCGTACTTCCACCCTACTTGCGCCCATTTTGCGCCCTACTTGCACCCTACTTGCGCCCTACTTGTGCCCTACTTGCGCCGTACTTCCACCCTACTTGCGCCCATTTTGCGCCCTACTTGCACCCTACTTGCGCCCTACTTGTGCCCTACTTGCGCCGTACTTCCACCCTACTTGCGCCCATTTTGCGCCCTACTTGCACCCTACTTGCGTCCTACTTGCACCTTACTTGCGCTCAACTAGCGCCGTACTTGCGCCCTACTTGCGCCCTACTTGTACCGTACTTGCGCCCTACTTGCGCCCTACTTGCGCCGTACTTTTGCCCTACTTGCGCCCTACTTGCGCCCTACTTGTACCACTCCGCGACCAGTTCGCACAACTTCGCAAACATTTTGCACCACTCCACAACCAGTTCGCACCACACCGCAACCAGTTTGCACCACTCCGCAACCAGTTCGCACCACTCCGCAACCTCTTTGCACCACCCCACAGCCACTTCTCACCACTTCGCAGCACTTCGCAACCAGTTCGCACCACTCCGCAACCAGTTCGCACCACTCCGCAACCAGTTCGCACCACTCTGCAAACAGTTCGCACCACTCTGCAACCAGTTTGCACAACTCTGTAACCAGTTGGGACCACTCCGCAACCAGTTCGCACCACTCCGCAACTAGTTTGCACCACTCCGCACCCAGTTCGCACCACTGCGCAACCAGTTCGTACCACTCCGCAACCAGTTCGCACCACTCTGCAACCAGTTCGCACCTCCCCTTAACCAGTTCGCACCACTCTGCTACGAGTTTGCACCACTCTGTAACCAGTTCCCACCACACCGCAACCAGTTTGCACCACTTCGCAACCCGTTTCCACCACTCCGCTACCAGTTTGCACCACTCTGAAACCAGTTCGCACCACAACGCAACCAGTTGGCACCACTCCGCAACCAGTTCGCACCACTCCGCAACCAGTTTGCACCACTCCGCAACCAGTTCGCACCACTGTGCAACCAGTTCGCACCACTCCACAACCTGTTCGTACCAATCTGTAACCAGTTCACATCACTCCGCACCTAGTTCGCACCAGTCTGCGAGCAGTTCGCACCACTCTGCAACCCGTTTGCACCACTCCGCAACCACTTCGCACCACTCCGCAACCAGCTCGCACCACTCCGCAACCAGTTCCCACCACTCCGCAACCAGTTCGCACCACTCCGCAGCCAGTTCGCACCACTCTGCAACCCGTTTGCACCACTCCGCAACCAGTTCGTACCACTCCGCAACCAATTCGCACCACTCCACTACCAGTTTGCACCACTCCGCAACCAGTTCGCACCACTCTGCAACCAGTTCGCACCACTCCGCAACCAACTTGCACAACTCCGCTACCAGTGCGCACCACTCCACAACCAGTTTGCACCACTCCGCAAGCCGTTTGCACCACTTTGCAACCACTTTGCACCACTCTGCAACCACTTCGCACCACTCCTCAACCAGTTCGCAGCACTCTGGAACCAGTTCGCACGACTCCACAACCAATTTGCACCACACCGCAACCAGTTCGCACCACTCCACAACCAGTTTGCACCGCTCCGCTACCAGTTCGCACCACTCCGCATCCAGTTCACTCCACTCCGCAACCGGTTTGGACCACTCCGTAACCAGTTCGCACCACTCTGCAACCAGTTGTCACCACTCCGCAACCCGTTCGCACCACTCCGCAACCAGTTCGCACCACTCGGCAACCAGTTCGCGCAACTCTAGTAACAGTTCGCACCACTCCGCAACCAGTTCGCACCACTCCGCAACCAGTTTGCACTACTCCGCTACCAGTTCGCACCACTCCGCAACCACTTCGCACCAATCCGCAACCAGTTCGCACCACTGGCAGCCCGTTTGCACCACTCGGCATCCAATTTGCACCACTCCCCAACCGGTTCGCACCACTCCGCAACCAGTTTGTACCACTCCGCAACCAGTTAACACCACTCCGCAACCTGTTCGTACCAGTCCGCAACCAGTTCACACCACTCCGCAACCCGTTCGCACAAATCCGCGACCAGTTCGCACCACTCTGCAACGAGTTCGTACCACTCCGCAACCAGTTCGCACCAGTCTGCAACCAGTTCGCACCACTCCGCAACCCGTTCGCACCAGTCCGCAACCAGTTTGCACCACTCCGCAACCGGTTCGCATTACTCCGCAGCCAGTTTGTACCACTCCGTAACCAGTTAACACCACCCCGCAACCTGTTCCTACCACTCCGCAACCAGTTCACACCACTCCGCAGCCAGTTCTCACCACTCCGGGACCCGTTCGCACCACTCTGCGACCAGTTCACACCATTCCGCAACCAGTTCGCACCACTCCATAACCAGTTCGCACCACTCTGCAACAGTTCGCACCACTCTGCAACCCGTTTTTACCACTCCACAACCAGTTTGCACCACTGCGCAACCAATTCGCACCACTCCACTACCAGTTCGCACCACTCCGCAACCAGTTCGCACCACTACGCAACCAGTTTGCACCACTCCGCAACCAGTTGCACTACTCTGCTACCAGTCTGCACCACTCCGCAACCAGTTTGCACCACTCCGCAACCCATTTGCACCACTTTGTAACCACTTTGCACCACTCTGCAACCACTTCGCACCACTCCGCAACCAGTTCGCACCACTCTGGAACCAGTTCGCACGACTCCACAACCAATTTACACCACACCGCAACCAGTTCGCACCACTCCACAACCAGTTTGCACCGCTCCGCAACCAGACCGCACCAGTCCGCAACCAGTTACCACCACTCCGCAACCGGTTCGGACCACTCCGTAACCAGTTCGCACCACTCCGCAACCAGTTCGCACCACTCCGCAACCCGTTCGCATCACTCCGCAACCAGTTCGCACCACTCAGCAACCAATTTGCACCACTCCAGTACTAGTGCGCACCGCTCCGCAACCAGTTCGCACCAATCCGCAACCCGTTCCCACCACTCTACAACCAGTTTGCACTACTCCGCTACCAGTTCGCACCACTCCTCAACCACTTCGCACCAATCCGCAACCAGTTCGTACCACTCTGCAACCAGTTCGCACCACTCCGCAACCAGTTTGCACCACTCCGCACCCAGTTCGCACCACTCCGCAACCAGTTCACACCACTCCGCAACCAGTTCACACGACTCCGCGACCAGTTCACACCACTCTGCAACCAGTTCACACCAGTCCGCGACCAGTTCGCACCTCTCCACAACCAGTTCACACCACCTCGCAACCAGTTGGCACCACACCGCAACCAGTTGGCACCAATCCACAACCAGTTTGGACACCTCCGCAACCAGTTTGCACCACTCGCAACCGGTTCGCACCACACCGCAACGAGTTGGCACCACTCCGCAACCAGTTCGCACCACTCTGCAACCAGCTCCCACCACTCCTCAACAAGTTCTGACCAATCACCAAAAAGTTCGCACCACTGCGCAACCAGTTTGCACCATTCCACAACCAGTTCGCACCACTCCGCAATCAGTTCGCACCACTCCGCAACCAGTTCGCACCACTCCGCAACCAGTTCGCATGACTCCGCAACCAGTTTGCACCACTCCGCAACGAGTTCGCATCACTCCGCAACCAGTTCGCGCCACTCCGCAACCAGTTCGCGCCACTCCGCAACCAGTTCGCGCCACTCCGCAACCAGTTTGCACCACTCCGCAACCAGTTCGCACCACTCTGCAACCAGTTCGCACCACTCCGCAACCAGATCGCACCACTCCGCAACCTGTTCGCGCCACTCCGCAACCATTTTGCACCACTCCGCAACGAGTTCGCATCACTCCGCAACCAGTTCGCGCCACTCCGCAACCAGTTTGCACCACTCCGCAACCAGTTTGCACCACTCAGCAACCAGTTCGTAACACTCCGCATTCAGTTCGCACCACTTCGCAACCGGTTCGCACCACTCCGCAACCAGTTCACAGCACTCCGCAATCTGTTTGTACTACTCGCCAACCAGTTCAAACCACTCTGGAACCAGTTTGCACCACTCCGTAACCAGTTTGCACCACTCAGCAACCAGTTCGCACCACTCCGCAACCAGTTCGCACCACTCCAAAACCATTTCGCACCACTCGGCAACCAGTTCCCACCACTCCGCAACCAGTTCGCACCACTCCGCAATCAGTTGGCACCACCCCGCAACCAGTTCTCACCACTCCGCAGGCAGTTCGCACACCACTCCGCAACCAGTTCGCACCACTCCACAACAAGTTCGGACAACTTTGCAACCAGTTCGCACCACTCCGCAACCAGTTCGCAGCACTCCGCAACCAGTTTGCACCACTCCTCGACAAGTTCTCACCAGTCAACAACCAGTTTGCACCACTCCCCAACCAGTTTGCACCAATCCGCAACCAGTTCGCACCACTCCTCAACAAGTTCTCACCACTCAGCAACCAGTTCACACCACTCCGCAACCTGTTCGTACCACTCTGTAACCAGTTCACACCACTTCGCAACCAGTTCGCACCAGTCCGCGACCAGTTCGCACCACTCCGCGATCAGTTCGCACCACTAAGCAACCAGTTCACAGCACTCCGCAACCAGTTCGCACCACTACGCAACCAGTTCCCACCACTCCGCAACAAGTTGGCACCTTTCCGCAACCAGTTGGCACCATTCCGCAGCCAGTTGGCACCACTCTGCAACCAGTTTGGACAACTCCGCAACTCGGTCCACCACTCCGCAACCAGTTCGCACCACTCCGCAACCGGTTCGCACCACTCCGCAACCAGTTCTCACCACTCGCAACCCGTTTGCACCAATCCGCAACCAGTTCGGACCTCGACTCAACAAGTTCTCACCACTCAGCAACCGGTTCGCACCACTCCGCAACCAGTTTGCACCACTCCACAACCAGTTCGCACCACTCCCCAATCAGTTCGCACCACTCCGCAACCAGTTCGCACCACTCCGCAACTAGTTCCCACCACTCCGCAACCAGTTTGTACGACTCCGCAACCAGTTGACACCACTCGGCAATTGCACCACTCCGCAACCCGTTTAAACCACTCCGAACCCGTTTGCACCACTCCCCAACCAATTCGCACCACTCCGCAACCAGTTCGCCCCACTCCGCAACCAGTTCCCACCACTCCGCAACCAGTTCGCAGCACTCCGCAACCAGTTCGCACCAGTCCGCAACCAGTTCGCACCAGTCCGCAACCAGTTCGCACCAGTCCGCAACCAGTTCGCACCAGTCCGCAACCAGTTCGCACCAGTCCGCAACCAGTTCGCACCAGTCCGCAACCAGTTCGCACCAGTCCGCAACCAGTTCGCACCAGTCCGCAACCAGTTCGCACCAGTCCGCAACCAGTTCGCACCAGTCCGCAACCAGTTCGCACCAGTCCGCAACCAGTTCGCACCAGTCCGCAACCAGTTCGCACCAGTCCGCAACCAGTTCGCACCAGTCCGCAACCAGTTCGCACCAGTCCGCAACCAGTTCGCACCAGTCCGCAACCAGTTCGCACCAGTCCGCAACCAGTTCGCACCACTCTGCAACCAATTCGCACCACTCCGCAACCAGTTTGCACCACTCCGCAACCACTTCGCACCACCCCGCAACCAGTTTGCACCACTCTGGAACCAGTCGCACCACTCTGCAACCAATTCGGACCACTGCGCAACCAGTTCGGACCACTCCGCAACCAGTTCGCACCACTCCACAACGAGTTTGCACCACTCTGCAACCGGTTTGCACTACTCAGCTACCAGTTCGCACCAGTCCGCAACCAGTTCGCACCACTCCGCAACCCGTTTGCACCACTTCGCAACCACTTCGCACCACTCCGCAACCACTGCGCACCACTCCGCAACCAGTTCGCACCACTCTCGAACCAGTTTGCACCACTCCACAGCCAATTTGCACCACACCGCAGGCAGTTCGCTCCACTCTGCAACCAGTTTGCACCACTCCGCAACCAGTTCGCACCACTCCACAACCAGTTCACACCAGTCCGCAACCAGTTTGCACCACGTGGCAACCAATTCGCACCATTCGAGTACCAGTTCGCACCATCCCGCAACCAGTTCGCACCACTCCGCAACAAGTTCGCACCACTCCGCAACCAGTTTGAACTACTCTACTACCAGTTCACACCACTCCGCAACCAGTTCGCACAAACCGCAACCAGTTTGCACCACTCTGGAACCCATTCCCACCACCCCGCAACCAGTTTGCACCACTCCGCAACCGGTTCACACCACTCCGCAACCAGTTTGTACCACTCCGCAACCAGTTCACACCACTCCGCAACCAGTTGACAACACTCCGCAACCAGTTTGCACCACCCCGCAATCCGTTTCCACCACTCCGAACCCGTTTGCACCATTCCGCAACCACTTCGCACCACTCCGCAACCACTTCCCACCACCCCACAACCAGTTCGCACCACTTTGGAACCAGTTTGCACCACTCCACAACCAATTTGCAGCACTCCGCAACCAGTTCGCACTACTCCGCAACCAGTTTGCGCCACTCCACAACCAGTTCGCACCACTCTGCAACCAACTCGCACCACTCCGCAACCAGTTCCGACCACTCCGCAACCAGTTCGCACCACTCCCAAACCAGTTCGCACCACTCAGCAACCCGTTCGCACCACTCTGCAACCAGTTCGCACCACTCCGCAACCAGTCCGCACCACTCCGCAACCAGTTGGCACCACACCGCAACCAGTTGGCACCACTCCGCAACCAGTTCGCACCACTCCGCAACTAGTTCGCACCACTC
>SZWC01000482.1:362577-377724 GCA_023375785.1 Penium margaritaceum
CACCCCTCCGCAACCAGTTCGCACCACTCCGCAACCAGTTTGCACCACTCTGCAACCAGTTCGCACCACTCTGTAACCAGTTTGCATTACTCCGCTACCAGTTTGCACCAGTCCGCAACCAGTTCGCACCACTCCGCAACCAGTTCGCACCACTCCGCAACCCGTTTGAACCTCTTCGCAACCACTTCGCACCTCTCCGCAACCACTTCGCACCACTCGGAAACCAGTTCGCACACTCTGGAACCAGTTCGGACCACTCCACAACCAATTTGCACCACCTTACAGATCGTACCACTCCGCAACCAGTTTGCACCACTCCGCAACCAGTTTGAACCACTCCGCAACCAGTTCGCACCACTCCGCAACCAGTTCAGACCACTCCGTAACCAGTTCGCACCACTTTGAAACCAGTTCGTAGCACTCCGCAACCCGTTCGCACCACTCTGCAACCAGTTCGCACCACTCGGCAACCTATTTGCACCACTCCAGTACCAGTTCGCACCACTCCGCGACCAGTTTGCACCACTCCGCAACCAGTTCGCACCACTCTGCAACCAGTTCGCACCACTCGGCAACCTATTTGCACCACTCCAGTACCAGTTCGCACCACTCCGCGACCAGTTTGCACCACTCCGCAACCAGTTCGCACCACTCTGCAACCAGTTCGCACCACTCGGCAACCTATTTGCACCACTCCAGTACCAGTTCGCACCACTCCGCGACCAGTTTGCACCACTCCGCAACCAGTTCGCACCACTCTGCAACCAGTTCGCACCACTCGGCAACCTATTTGCACCACTCCAGTACCAGTTCGCACCACTCCGCGACCAGTTTGCACCACTCCGCAACCAGTTCGCACCACTCTGCAACCAGTTCGCACCACTCGGCAACCTATTTGCACCACTCCAGTACCAGTTCGCACCACTCCGCGACCAGTTTGCACCACTCCGCAACCAGTTCGCACCACTCTGCAACCAGTTCGCACCACTCGGCAACCTATTTGCACCACTCCAGTACCAGTTCGCACCACTCCGCGACCAGTTTGCACCACTCCGCAACCAGTTCGCACCACTCTGCAACCAGTTCGCACCACTCGGCAACCTATTTGCACCACTCCAGTACCAGTTCGCACCACTCCGCGACCAGTTTGCACCACTCCGCAACCAGTTCGCACCACTCTGCAACCAGTTCGCACCACTCGGCAACCTATTTGCACCACTCCAGTACCAGTTCGCACCACTCCGCGACCAGTTTGCACCACTCCGCAACCAGTTCGCACCACTCTGCAACCAGTTCGCACCACTCGGCAACCTATTTGCACCACTCCAGTACCAGTTCGCACCACTCCGCGACCAGTTTGCACCACTCCGCAACCAGTTCGCACCACTCTGCAACCAGTTCGCACCACTCGGCAACCTATTTGCACCACTCCAGTACCAGTTCGCACCACTCCGCGACCAGTTTGCACCACTCCGCAACCAGTTCGCACCACTCTGCAACCAGTTCGCACCACTCGGCAACCTATTTGCACCACTCCAGTACCAGTTCGCACCACTCCGCGACCAGTTTGCACCACTCCGCAACCAGTTCGCACCACTCTGCAACCAGTTCGCACCACTCGGCAACCTATTTGCACCACTCCAGTACCAGTTCGCACCACTCCGCGACCAGTTTGCACCACTCCGCAACCAGTTCGCACCACTCTGCAACCAGTTCGCACCACTCGGCAACCTATTTGCACCACTCCAGTACCAGTTCGCACCACTCCGCGACCAGTTTGCACCACTCCGCAACCAGTTCGCACCACTCTGCAACCAGTTCGCACCACTCCGCGACCAGTTTGCACCACTCCGCAACCAGTTCGCACCACTCCGCAACCAGTTCGCATCACTCCGCACCCAGTTCGCACCACTCCGCAACCAGTGCGCACCACTCCACAAGCAGTTCGCACTAATCCGCAACCAGTTTGCACCACTCCGCAGCCCGTTCGCACCACCCTTCAACCAGTTCGCACCACTCCGCAACCAGATCGCACCACTCCGCAACCAGTTCGCAGCACTCCTAAACCAGTTTGCACCACTCCTCAACAAGTTCTCACCACTCAGCAACCAGTTCCCACCACTCCGCAACAAGTTTGCACCACTCTGCAACCAGTTCGCACCACTCCTCAAATCGTTCTCACCACTCAGCAACCAGTTCACACCACTCCGCAGCCAGTTCGCACCACTACGCAACCAGTTCGCACCACTCGCAACCAGTTTGCACCACTCCGCAACCAGTTGGCACCACTCCGCAACCAGTTGGCACCACTTCGCAACCAGTTTAGACAACTCCGTAACCGGTCCACCACTCCGCAACCAGTTTGCACCACTGAGCAACCGGTTCGCACCACTCCGCAACCAGTTCTCACCACTCGCAACCCGTTTGCACCACTCCGCAACCAGTTCGCACCACTCCTCAACACGTTCTCACCACTCCGCAACCAGTTCGTACCACTCCGCAACCCGTTAACACCACTCCGCAACCTGTTCGTACCACGCCTCAACCAGTTCACACCACTCCGCAACCAGTTCGTACCACTCCGCAACCCGTTAACACCACTCCGCAACCTGTTCGTACCACGCCTCAACCAGTTCACACCACTCCGCAACCAGTTCGTACCACTCCGCAACCCGTTAACACCACTCCGCAACCTGTTCGTACCACGCCTCAACCAGTTCACACCACTCCGCAACCAGTTCGTACCACTCCGCAACCCGTTAACACCACTCCGCAACCTGTTCGTACCACGCCTCAACCAGTTCACACCACTCCGCAACCAGTTCGTACCACTCCGCAACCCGTTAACACCACTCCGCAACCTGTTCGTACCACGCCTCAACCAGTTCACACCACTCCGCAACCAGTTCGTACCACTCCGCAACCCGTTAACACCACTCCGCAACCTGTTCGTACCACGCCTCAACCAGTTCACACCACTCCGCAACCAGTTCGTACCACTCCGCAACCCGTTAACACCACTCCGCAACCTGTTCGTACCACGCCTCAACCAGTTCACACCACTCCGCAACCAGTTCGTACCACTCCGCAACCCGTTAACACCACTCCGCAACCTGTTCGTACCACGCCTCAACCAGTTCACACCACTCCGCAACCAGTTCGTACCACTCCGCAACCCGTTAACACCACTCCGCAACCTGTTCGTACCACGCCTCAACCAGTTCACACCACTCCGCAACCAGTTCGTACCACTCCGCAACCCGTTAACACCACTCCGCAACCTGTTCGTACCACGCCTCAACCAGTTCACACCACTCCGCAACCAGTTCGTACCACTCCGCAACCCGTTAACACCACTCCGCAACCTGTTCGTACCACGCCTCAACCAGTTCACACCACTCCGCAACCAGTTCGTACCACTCCGCAACCCGTTAACACCACTCCGCAACCTGTTCGTACCACGCCTCAACCAGTTCACACCACTCCGCAACCAGTTCGTACCACTCCGCAACCCGTTAACACCACTCCGCAACCTGTTCGTACCACGCCTCAACCAGTTCACACCACTCCGCAACCAGTTCGTACCACTCCGCAACCCGTTAACACCACTCCGCAACCTGTTCGTACCACGCCTCAACCAGTTCACACCACTCCGCAACCAGTTCGTACCACTCCGCAACCCGTTAACACCACTCCGCAACCTGTTCGTACCACGCCTCAACCAGTTCACACCACTCCGCAACCAGTTCGTACCACTCCGCAACCCGTTAACACCACTCCGCAACCTGTTCGTACCACGCCTCAACCAGTTCACACCACTCCGCAACCAGTTCGTACCACTCCGCAACCCGTTAACACCACTCCGCAACCTGTTCGTACCACGCCTCAACCAGTTCACACCACTCCGCAACCAGTTCGTACCACTCCGCAACCCGTTAACACCACTCCGCAACCTGTTCGTACCACGCCTCAACCAGTTCACACCACTCCGCAACCAGTTCGTACCACTCCGCAACCCGTTAACACCACTCCGCAACCTGTTCGTACCACGCCTCAACCAGTTCACACCACTCCGCAACCAGTTCGCACCACTCAGCAACCAGTTCCCACCACTCCGCAACCAGTTTGCACCACTCTGCAACCAGTTCGCACCACTCCTAAAATCGTTCTCACCACTCAGCAACCAGTTCACACCACTCCGCAACCAGTTCGCACCACTACACAGCCAGTTCGCACCACTCCGCAACCAGTTCGCACCTCTCCGTAACCAGTTGGCACCACTCAGCCACCAGTTGGCACCACTTCGCAACCAGTTTAGACAACTCCGTAACCGGTCCACCACTCCGCAACCAGTTTGCACCACTGCGCAACCGGTTCGCACCACTCCGCAACCAGTTCTCACCACTCGCAACCCGTTCGCACCACTCCGCAACCAGTTCGCACCACTCCTCAACACGTTCTCACCACTCAGCAACCAGTTCGCACCACTCCGCAACTAGTTCGCACCACTCCACAACCAGGTTGCACTACTCCCCAATTAGTTTGCAGCACTCCGCAACCAGTTTGCACCACTCCGCAACCAGTTCCCACCACTCCGCAACCAGTTCACACCACTCCGCAACCAGTTTGCACCACTCCGCAACCACTTTGCACCACTCCGCAATCCGTTCGCACCACACCGAACCCGTTTGCACCACTCCGCAACCACTTCGCATTACTCCGCAACCACTTCCCACCACCCTGCAACCAGTTCGCACCACTCTAGAACCAGTGTGCACCACTCCGCAACCAATTTGCACCACTCCGCAACCAGTTCGCGCCACTCCGCAACCCGTTCGCACCACTCCGCAACCAGTCCGCACCTGTCCGCGACCAGTTCTCACCACTCCGCGACCAGTTCGCACCACTCCGCGACTAGTTCGCACTACTCCGCAACCAGTTCGCGCCACTCCGCAACCCGTTCGCACCACTCCGCAACCAGTCCGCACCTGTCCGCGACCAGTTCTCACCACTCCGCGACCAGTTCGCACCACTCCGCGACTAGTTCGCACTACTCCGCAACCAGTTCGCGCCACTCCGCAACCCGTTCGCACCACTCCGCAACCAGTCCGCACCTGTCCGCGACCAGTTCTCACCACTCCGCGACCAGTTCGCACCACTCCGCGACTAGTTCGCACTACTCCGCAACCAGTTCGCGCCACTCCGCAACCCGTTCGCACCACTCCGCAACCAGTCCGCACCTGTCCGCGACCAGTTCTCACCACTCCGCGACCAGTTCGCACCACTCCGCGACTAGTTCGCACTACTCCGCAACCAGTTCGCGCCACTCCGCAACCCGTTCGCACCACTCCGCAACCAGTCCGCACCTGTCCGCGACCAGTTCTCACCACTCCGCGACCAGTTCGCACCACTCCGCGACTAGTTCGCACTACTCCGCAACCAGTTCGCGCCACTCCGCAACCCGTTCGCACCACTCCGCAACCAGTCCGCACCTGTCCGCGACCAGTTCTCACCACTCCGCGACCAGTTCGCACCACTCCGCGACTAGTTCGCACTACTCCGCAACCAGTTCGCGCCACTCCGCAACCCGTTCGCACCACTCCGCAACCAGTCCGCACCTGTCCGCGACCAGTTCTCACCACTCCGCGACCAGTTCGCACCACTCCGCGACTAGTTCGCACTACTCCGCAACCAGTTCGCGCCACTCCGCAACCCGTTCGCACCACTCCGCAACCAGTCCGCACCTGTCCGCGACCAGTTCTCACCACTCCGCGACCAGTTCGCACCACTCCGCGACTAGTTCGCACTACTCCGCAACCAGTTCGCGCCACTCCGCAACCCGTTCGCACCACTCCGCAACCAGTCCGCACCTGTCCGCGACCAGTTCTCACCACTCCGCGACCAGTTCGCACCACTCCGCGACTAGTTCGCACTACTCCGCAACCAGTTCGCGCCACTCCGCAACCCGTTCGCACCACTCCGCAACCAGTCCGCACCTGTCCGCGACCAGTTCTCACCACTCCGCGACCAGTTCGCACCACTCCGCGACTAGTTCGCACTACTCCGCAACCAGTTCGCGCCACTCCGCAACCCGTTCGCACCACTCCGCAACCAGTCCGCACCTGTCCGCGACCAGTTCTCACCACTCCGCGACCAGTTCGCACCACTCCGCGACTAGTTCGCACTACTCCGCAACCAGTTCGCGCCACTCCGCAACCCGTTCGCACCACTCCGCAACCAGTCCGCACCTGTCCGCGACCAGTTCTCACCACTCCGCGACCAGTTCGCACCACTCCGCGACTAGTTCGCACTACTCCGCAACCAGTTCGCGCCACTCCGCAACCCGTTCGCACCACTCCGCAACCAGTCCGCACCTGTCCGCGACCAGTTCTCACCACTCCGCGACCAGTTCGCACCACTCCGCGACTAGTTCGCACTACTCCGCAACCAGTTCGCGCCACTCCGCAACCCGTTCGCACCACTCCGCAACCAGTCCGCACCTGTCCGCGACCAGTTCTCACCACTCCGCGACCAGTTCGCACCACTCCGCGACTAGTTCGCACTACTCCGCAACCAGTTCGCGCCACTCCGCAACCCGTTCGCACCACTCCGCAACCAGTCCGCACCTGTCCGCGACCAGTTCTCACCACTCCGCGACCAGTTCGCACCACTCCGCGACTAGTTCGCACTACTCCGCAACCAGTTCGCGCCACTCCGCAACCCGTTCGCACCACTCCGCAACCAGTCCGCACCTGTCCGCGACCAGTTCTCACCACTCCGCGACCAGTTCGCACCACTCCGCGACTAGTTCGCACTACTCCGCAACCAGTTCGCGCCACTCCGCAACCCGTTCGCACCACTCCGCAACCAGTCCGCACCTGTCCGCGACCAGTTCTCACCACTCCGCGACCAGTTCGCACCACTCCGCGACTAGTTCGCACTACTCCGCAACCAGTTCGCGCCACTCCGCAACCCGTTCGCACCACTCCGCAACCAGTCCGCACCTGTCCGCGACCAGTTCTCACCACTCCGCGACCAGTTCGCACCACTCCGCGACTAGTTCGCACTACTCCGCAACCAGTTCGCGCCACTCCGCAACCCGTTCGCACCACTCCGCAACCAGTCCGCACCTGTCCGCGACCAGTTCTCACCACTCCGCGACCAGTTCGCACCACTCCGCGACTAGTTCGCACTACTCCGCAACCAGTTCGCGCCACTCCGCAACCCGTTCGCACCACTCCGCAACCAGTCCGCACCACTCCGCAACCAGTTCGCACCACTCCGCAACCAGATCGCACCACTCCGCAACCAGTTCGCGCCACTCCGCAACCAGTTCGCACCACTCCGCAACCAGTTTGCACCACTCAGCAACCAGTTCGTAACACTGCGCAACCAGTTTGCACCACTCTGCAACCGGTGCGTATCACTCCACAACCAGTTCACACCACTCCGCAACCTGTTTGTACCACTCCCCAACCATTTTGCACCACTGTGTAACCAGTTCGCACCACCTCGCAACCTGTTTGCACCATCCCGCAACCAGTTCGCACCACTCCGAAACCAGTTTGCGCCACTCCGCAACCCGTTCGCACCACTCCGCAACCAGTTCACACCACTCCGCAACCAGTTGGCACCACTCCGCAGCCGGTTGGCACCACTCCGCAACCGGTTCGCACCAGTCCGCAACCAGTTCGCACCACTCGGCAACCAGGTCGCACAACTCCCCAACCAGTTCGCACCACTCCGTAACTAGTTCGCACCACTCCCCAACCTGTTGGCACCATCCCGCAACCAGTTCACACCACTCCGTAACCAGTTCGCACCACTCCGCATGCAGTTCGCACCAATCCGCAACCAGTTCGCGTCACTCCGCAACCAGTTTGCACCATTCCGCAACCGGTTTGCACCACTCCGCTACCAGTTCGCACCACTCTGTAACCAGTTCGCACCATCCCGCAACTAGTTCGAACCACTCCGCAACCAGTTCGCACGACTCCGCAACTAGTTTGCACCACTCCGCTACCAGTTCGCACCACTCTGTAACCAGTTCGCACCATCCCGCAACTAGTTCGAACCACTCCGCAACCAGTTCGCACGACTCCGCAACTAGTTTGCACCACTCCGCTACCAGTTCGCACCACTCTGTAACCAGTTCGCACCATCCCGCAACTAGTTCGAACCACTCCGCAACCAGTTCGCACGACTCCGCAACTAGTTTGCACCACTCCGCTACCAGTTCGCACCACTCTGTAACCAGTTCGCACCATCCCGCAACTAGTTCGAACCACTCCGCAACCAGTTCGCACGACTCCGCAACTAGTTTGCACCACTCCGCTACCAGTTCGCACCACTCTGTAACCAGTTCGCACCATCCCGCAACTAGTTCGAACCACTCCGCAACCAGTTCGCACGACTCCGCAACTAGTTTGCACCACTCCGCTACCAGTTCGCACCACTCTGTAACCAGTTCGCACCATCCCGCAACTAGTTCGAACCACTCCGCAACCAGTTCGCACGACTCCGCAACTAGTTTGCACCACTCCGCTACCAGTTCGCACCACTCTGTAACCAGTTCGCACCATCCCGCAACTAGTTCGAACCACTCCGCAACCAGTTCGCACGACTCCGCAACTAGTTTGCACCACTCCGCTACCAGTTCGCACCACTCTGTAACCAGTTCGCACCATCCCGCAACTAGTTCGAACCACTCCGCAACCAGTTCGCACGACTCCGCAACTAGTTTGCACCACTCCGCTACCAGTTCGCACCACTCTGTAACCAGTTCGCACCATCCCGCAACTAGTTCGAACCACTCCGCAACCAGTTCGCACGACTCCGCAACTAGTTTGCACCACTCCGCTACCAGTTCGCACCACTCTGTAACCAGTTCGCACCATCCCGCAACTAGTTCGAACCACTCCGCAACCAGTTCGCACGACTCCGCAACTAGTTTGCACCACTCCGCTACCAGTTCGCACCACTCTGTAACCAGTTCGCACCATCCCGCAACTAGTTCGAACCACTCCGCAACCAGTTCGCACGACTCCGCAACTAGTTTGCACCACTCCGCTACCAGTTCGCACCACTCCGCAACCAGGTCGCACCAATCCGGAATCCGTTTGAACCACTCCGCAACCAGTTTGCACCACTCCGCAACCAGTTCGCACCACTCCGCAACCAGTTTACATCACTCCGCTACCAGTTTGCACCACTCCGCAACCAGTTTGCACCACTCCGCAACCAGTTTGCACCCCTCCGCAACCAGTTTGCACCACTCCGCAACCAGCTCGCACCACTCTGCAACCAGTTTGCACGACTCTGCAACCAGTTGGATCCACTCCTCAACCAGTTCGCACCACTTCGCAACCAGTTCGCACCACTCCGCAGCCAGTTTTCACCACTCCGCAACCAGTTCGTACCACTTTGCAACCAGTTCGCACGATTCCACAACCAGTTCGCACCTCTCTGCAACCAATTCGCACAACTCCGCTACCAGTTCGCACCACGCTGTAACCAGTTTGGCCACGCCAAAACCAGTTCCCACTTCTCCGCAACCAGTTTGCACCACTCCGCTACCAGTTCGCACCACTCTGCAACCAGTTCCCACCACTCGGCAACCAGTTTGCATCACTCCGTAACCAGTTCGCACCACTCCGCAACTTGTTCGCACCATCCCGCAACCAGTTCGTACCACTCGGAAACCAGTTCGCGCCACTCCACAACCAGTTTTCACCACTCCGGTACCAGTTTGCACCACTCTGCAACCAGTTCCCACCACTCTGCAACCAGTTCCCACCACTCCGCAACCAGTTCGCACAACTCCGCAACCAGTTCCCAACACTACACAAACAGTTCGCACCACTCTTCAACCAGTTCGCACCACTCCGCAACCAGTTCACACCACTCCACGGCTAGTCCGCACTTCTCTGCAACCAGTTTGCACCACTCCGCAACCAGTGTGCACCACTCCGCAACCAGTTGGCACCACACTGCAACCAGTTTGTACCACTCCAAAACCAGTTCGCACCACTCCGCAGCCAGTTCGTACCGTTCCGCAACCAGTTCGCACCACTCCGCAACCAGTAAGCACCACTTTGCAACCAGTTCGCACCACTCCGCAACCAGTTCGCACCAGTCCGCAACCAGTTCGCACCACTCCGCAACCAGTTCGCACCACTCCGCAACCCGTTCGCACCACTCCGCAACCAGTTCGCACCCATTCGCAACCCGTTTGGACCACTCGCAACCCGTTTGCACCACTCCGCATCCAGTTCGCACCACTTCGCGACTAGTTCGCACCACTCTGGGACCAGTTCGCACCATTCCGTGACCAGTTCGCACCACTCAGCGACCAGTTCGCACCACTCCGCAGCCAGTTCCCACCACTCCGCAGCCAGATCGCACCATTCCGCAACCAGTTCGCACCACTCCGCAACCAGTTCGCACCAATCCGCAGCATATAGCACCACTCCGCAACCAGTTTGCACCACTCCACAGCCAGTTCGCACCACTCCGCAACCAGTTCGCACCACTCCGCAACCAGTTCACCACTCCACAACCAGTTTGCACCACTCCGCAGCCAGTTCGCACTAAGGGTGCACACCAAAAGACGAGAATCGAATACATGAATCGAGGTTCCAACTCCCATCCTGGAATCGAGGTTCCAATTTGAGGATTCAGAATGGTAGTGGAATCGAGATTCGTCACTTTGTATGTGGGGTATACATGTTATGGAGAGCATAGGCATGTACCTATATGTTTCAGGTAAGAACTATACAAAAACACAGTCGTACATACCTAGTAACGTCATACATGACATGGTAAACAAGAAAACAAGCATGTGATATAGCACTTTTCTGTTCTTTTTGGTAGTGTATTTTGGCATGGATACCTGAGAAAAGTGCAGAATCGAGATTCCTGAACACAGGAATCGATATTCCTTGGAATCGCAATTACTGTATTTGGAATCGCCATTCCGATACTTCAGGTCAGGACCGACTCGAGATTCCAAGTCCATGGCCAGAATCGGGAAAGTCTCGTGGCGTGCACCCTTAGTTTGCACCACTCCGCAACCAGTTCGCACCACTCCGCAACCAGTTCGCACTACTCCGCAACCAGTTCGCACCACTCCGCAACAAGTTTGCACCACTTTGCAACCAGTTCGTACCACTCTGCAACCAGTCCGCATCACTCTCCAACTAGTTCGCACCACTCCGCAACCAGTGCCTAACACTCGGCAACCAGTTCGCACCACTCCGCAACCAATTTGCACCACTCAGCAACCAGTTTGCACCACTCCGCAGCCAGTTCACACCACTCCGAAGCCAGTTCCCATCACTCTGCAACCAGTTTTACCACTCTGCAACCAGTTTGCACCACTCCGCAGGCAGTTCGCACCACTTTGCAACCAATTCGCACCACTCTGCAACCGGTTTGCACCACTCCGCAACCAGTTCGCACTACTCCGCAACCAGTTCGCACCACTCCGAAACCAGTTCGCACCACTCCGCAGCAAGTTCGCACCACTCGGCAACCAGTTTGCACCACTCCGCAACCAGTTCACACCATTCCGCAACCAGTTCGCACCACTCCGCAACCAGTTCGCAGCCCTTCGCAACCTGTTTGCACCACTCCGCAACCCGTTTGCACCACTCCGCAACCAGTTCGTACCACTCCGCAACCAGTTCGCCCCACTCTGCGAACAGTTTGCACCACTTCGCGACCAGTTTGCACCACTCTGCAACCAGTTCGCACCACTCCGCAACCAGTTCGCAGCCCTTCGCAACCTGTTTGCACCACTCCGCAACCCGTTTGCACCACTCCGCAACCAGTTCGTACCACTCCGCAACCAGTTCGCCCCACTCTGCGAACAGTTTGCACCACTTCGCGACCAGTTTGCACCACTCTGCAACCAGTTCGCACCACTCCGCAACCAGTTCGCAGCCCTTCGCAACCTGTTTGCACCACTCCGCAACCCGTTTGCACCACTCCGCAACCAGTTCGTACCACTCCGCAACCAGTTCGCCCCACTCTGCGAACAGTTTGCACCACTTCGCGACCAGTTTGCACCACTCTGCAACCAGTTCGCACCACTCCGCAACCAGTTCGCAGCCCTTCGCAACCTGTTTGCACCACTCCGCAACCCGTTTGCACCACTCCGCAACCAGTTCGTACCACTCCGCAACCAGTTCGCCCCACTCTGCGAACAGTTTGCACCACTTCGCGACCAGTTTGCACCACTCTGCAACCAGTTCGCACCACTCCGCAACCAGTTCGCACAACTGCACAACCAGTTTCACCACTCCGCAACCAGTTGGCACCGCTCCGCAACCAGTTCGCACCACGTTGTAACCACTTCGCACCACTCCGCAACCAGTTCGCACAACCCGGCAACCGATTCGCACCACTCCGCTTCTAGTTCGCAGCACTCCACAACCAGTTCGCACCAATCCGCAACCAGTTCGCACCACTCCGCAACCTGTTCGTAACATTCCGCAACCAGTTCCCACCACTCTGCAACCAGTTTGCACCACTCTGCAACCAGTTCGCACCACTCGGCAGCCAGTTCGCAATACTCCACAACCAGTTCGCACCACTCCGCAACCAGCTCGCACCACTCCACAGCCAGTTGGCACGACTCTGAAACCAGTTCGCACCACTCCGAAACCAGTTTGCACCACTCCGGAACCAGTTCGCACCACTCCGTAATCAGTTCGCACCACTCTGCAACCGAACGCAACACTCCGCAGCCAGTTCGCATCACTCCACAACCAATTTCCACCACTCCGCAACCAGTTCGCACCACTCCGCAACCAGTTTGCATAACTCCGCGACCACTTCGCACCACTCCTCAGCCAGTTTGCTCAACTCCGCAACCAGATTGTACCACTCCGCAACCAGTTTGCACTATTCCGCAATCAGTTCGCACCAATCCGCAACCGGTTCGCACCACTCCGCAGAAAGTTTGCACCACTCTGCAACCAGTTTGCACCACTCCGCAACCAGTTTGCACCACTCTGCAACCAGTTCGCACCACTCCGCAACCAGTTCGCACCACTCCGCAACCAGTTCGCACCACTCCGCAACCAGTGCGCACCACTTCGCAACCAGTTCGCACCTCTCCGCAACCAGTTCGCACCACTCCGCATCCTGTTCTCACCACTCCGCAACCAGTTCGCACCAGTGCGCAACCAGTTCACACCACTCCGCAACCAGTTCGCACCACTCCGCAGCCAGTTTGCACCACTCCGCAACTTGTTTGCACCACTCCAGAACCAATTTGCACCACTCTGCAACCAGTTTGCACCACTCCGCAACCGGTTCGCACCATTCCGCAACCAGTTCGCACCACTCTGCAACCAGTTCGCACCACTCCGCAACCGGTTCGCACCACTCCGCAACCAGTTCGCACCCCTCCGCAACCAGTTCGCACCACTCCGCAACCAGTGCGCACCACTTCGCAACCAGTTCGCACCTCTCCGCAACCAGTTCGCACCACTCCGCATCCTGTTCTCACCACTCCGCAACCAGTTCGCACCAGTGCGCAACCAGTTCACACCACTCCGCAACCAGTTCGCACCACTCCGCAGCCAGTTTGCACCACTCCGCAACTTGTTTGCACCACTCCAGAACCAATTTGCACCACTCTGCAACCAGTTTGCACCACTCCGCAACCGGTTCGCACCATTCCGCAACCAGTTCGCACCACTCTGCAACCAGTTCGCACCACTCCGCAACCGGTTCGCACCACTCCGCAACCAGTTCGCACCCCTCCGCAACCAGTTCGCACCACTCCGCAACCAGTGCGCACCACTTCGCAACCAGTTCGCACCTCTCCGCAACCAGTTCGCACCACTCCGCATCCTGTTCTCACCACTCCGCAACCAGTTCGCACCAGTGCGCAACCAGTTCACACCACTCCGCAACCAGTTCGCACCACTCCGCAGCCAGTTTGCACCACTCCGCAACTTGTTTGCACCACTCCAGAACCAATTTGCACCACTCTGCAACCAGTTTGCACCACTCCGCAACCGGTTCGCACCATTCCGCAACCAGTTCGCACCACTCTGCAACCAGTTCGCACCACTCCGCAACCGGTTCGCACCACTCCGCAACCAGTTCGCACCCCTCCGCAACCAGTTCGCACCACTCCGCAACCAGTGCGCACCACTTCGCAACCAGTTCGCACCTCTCCGCAACCAGTTCGCACCACTCCGCATCCTGTTCTCACCACTCCGCAACCAGTTCGCACCAGTGCGCAACCAGTTCACACCACTCCGCAACCAGTTCGCACCACTCCGCAGCCAGTTTGCACCACTCCGCAACTTGTTTGCACCACTCCAGAACCAATTTGCACCACTCTGCAACCAGTTTGCACCACTCCGCAACCGGTTCGCACCATTCCGCAACCAGTTCGCACCACTCCGCAACCAGTTCGCACCACTCCGCAACCAGTTCGCACCACTCCGCATCCTGTTCTCACCACTCCGCAACCAGTTCGCACCAGTGCGCAACCAGTTCACACCAATCCGCAACCAGTTTGCAACACTCCGCAACCAGTTCGCACCCCTTTGCAACCCGTTTGAACCAATACGCAGCCCGTTTGCACCACTCCGCAGCCAGTTCGCACCTCTCTGCGACCAGTTCACACCACTCCGTAACCAGTTTGTACCACTCCGCAACCAGTCCGCACCACTCCTCAACCAGTTTGCACCACTCCGCAACCAGTTCGCACCACTCCGCAACCTGTTCGCACCACTCGGCAACCAGTTCGCACCACTCCGCAACCAGTTCACACCAATCCGCAACCAGTTCGCACCACTCCGCAACCAGTTCGCAGCCCTTCGCAACCCGTTTGCACCACTCCGCAACCCGTTTGCACCACTCGGCAACGAGTTCGCACCACTCCGCAACCAGTTCACACCACTCAACGACCAGTTCGCACCACTCCGCGACCAGTTCGCACCACTCAGCGACCGGTTTGCACCACTCCGCAACCAGTTTCCACCACTCCGCAACCAGTTCGCACCACTCCACAACCATTTCACACCCCTCCGCAACCAGTTCGACCACTCTGCAACCAGTTTGCACAGCTCTGCAACCAGTTCGCACCACTCCGCAACCAGTTCGCACCACTCCGCAACCAGT
>SZWC01000482.1:378230-390836 GCA_023375785.1 Penium margaritaceum
CACCACTCCGCAACCAGTTCGCACCACTCCACAACCAGTTCGCACCACTCCGCAACCAGTTTGCACCACTCCGCAACCAGTTCGCACCACTCTGCAACCAGTTCGCACCACTCCGCAACCAGTTCGCACCACTCCGCAACCAGTTCGCACCACTCCGCAACCAGCTCGCACCACTCCACAACCAATTGGCACCACTCCGCAACCAGTTCGCACCACTCCGAGACCAGTTTGCACCACTCCACAACCAGTTCGCACCACTCCGTAATCAGTTCGCACCACTGTGCAACCAAACGCAGCACTCCGCAGCCAGTTCGCATCACTCCACAACCAATTTGCACCACTCCGCAACCAGTTCGCACCACTCCGCAACCAGTTTGCACCACTCCGCAACCAGTTCGCACCACTCCTCAGCCAGTTTGCTCAACTTTGCAACCAGATCATACCACTCCGCAACCAGTTTGCACTATTCCGCAATGTGTTCGCACCAATCCGCAACCAGTTCGCACCACTCCGCAGCCAGTTTGCACCACTCCGCAACCAGTATGCACCACTCTGCAACCAGTTTGCACCACTCTACAACCAGTTCGCACCACTCCGCAACTGGTTCGCATCATTCCGCAACCAGTTCGCTCCACTCCCCAACCTGTTCGCACCACTCCGCAACCGGTTCGCACCAGTCCGCAACCAGTTCACACCACTCCGCAACCAGTTCGCACCCCTCTGCAACCCGTTTGCACCAATACGCAACCCGTGTGCACCACTCCGCAACCAGTTCGCACCACTCCGCGACCAGTTCACACCACTCCGCAACCAGTTCGTACCACTCCGCAACCAGTCCGCACCACTCCGCAACCAGTTCTCACCACACCGCAACAAGTGCGTAACACTCGGCAACCAGTTCGCACCACTCCGGAGCCAATGTGCACCACTCAGCAACCAGTTCGCAGCACTCCGCAGCCAGTTCGCAACACCGCACAACTAGTTCGTACTACTCCGCAACCTGTTTGCACGACACCGCAACCAGTTTGCAGCACTCCGCAACCAGTTTGCAGCACTCCGCAACCAGTTCACCTTACTGTGCAACCCATGTGCACCACGTCGCAGCCAGTTTGCACCACTCCGCAGCGAGTTCGCACCACTCCGCAGCCAGTTCCCACCACTCTGCAACCAGTTTGACCACTCTGCAACCAGTTTGCACAACTCCGCATCCAGCTCGCACCACTCTGCAACCAGTTCGCACCACTTCGCAACCGGTTCGTACGACTCCGCAACCAGTTCCCACCACTCCGCAACGCGTTCGCACCACTCCGCAACCAGTTTGCGCCACTCCGCAACCAGTTCGCACCACCCCACGGCTAGTTCGCACCACTCTGCAACCAGTTTGCACCACTCCGCAACCACCGTGCACCACTCCGCAACCAGTTCGCACCACTCCGCAACCAGTTTGCAACACTCCGAAACCAGTTCGCACCACTCCGCAACCAGTTCGCACCACTCCGCAACCAGTTCGCAGCCCTTCGCAACCTGTTTGCACCACTCCGCAACCAGTTCGCACCACTCCGCAGCCAGTTCGAACCACTTTGCAACCAGTTCGCACCACTCTGCAACCAGTACATACCACTCCGCAACCCGTTCGCACCACTCTGCAACCAGTTGGCACCACTCCGCAACCAGTTCGCACAACTGCGCAACCTGTTTGCACCACTCCGCAAGCAGTTGGCACCACTCCGCAACCAGTTCGCACCACTTTGTAACCACTTCGCACCACTCCGCAACCAGCTTGCACAACCCCGCAACGGATTCGCACCACTCTGCTTGCAGTTTGCACCACTCCACAACCAGTTCGCACCAATCCGCAACCAGTTCGCACCACTCCGCAACCAGTTCATAACACTCTGCAACCAGTTCGCACCACTCCGCAACCAGTTCACACCACTCCACAACTAGTACGCACCATTCGGCTGGCAGTTCTCAACACTCCGCAACCGGTTCACACCACTCCGCAACCAGCTCGCACCACTCCACAACCAGTTGGCACCACTCCGCAACCAGTTCGCACCACTCCGAAAGCAATTTGCACCACTCCGCAACCAGTTTGTCCCACTCCGTAATCGGTTCGCACCACTCTGCAACCAAATGCACCACTCCGCAGCCAGTTCGCATCACTCCACAACCAATTTGTACCACTTTGCAACCAGTTTGTACCACTCCGCAACCAGTTCGCACCACTCCGCAACCAGTTCGCACCACTCCTCAGCCAGTTTGCTCAACTCCGCAACCAGATCGTACCACTCCGCAACCAGTTTGCACTATTCCGCAACCAGTTCATTCCAATCCGCAACCAGTTCGCACCACTCCGCAGCCAGTTAGCACCACTCGGCAACCAGTTTGCACCACTCTGCAACCAGTTTGC
The DNA here is from genome assembly GCA_023375785.1 of Penium margaritaceum. Classification (NCBI taxonomy): domain Eukaryota; kingdom Viridiplantae; phylum Streptophyta; class Zygnematophyceae; order Desmidiales; family Peniaceae; genus Penium; species Penium margaritaceum. The sequence continues at coordinate 380,644 of SZWC01000482.1, forward strand.
ACCACTCTGAACCAGTTCGCACCACTCCGCAACCGGTTTGCACCACTCCGCAACCAGTTCACACCACTCCGCAACCAGTTCGCACCACTCTCCAACCAGTTTGCACCATTCTGCAACCTGTTCTCACCACTCCGCAACCAGTTTGCACCAGTCCGCAACCAGTTCACACCAATCGCAACCAGTTCGCACCACTCCGCAACCAGTTCGCACCCCTTTGCAACCCGTTTGCACCACTCCGCACCCCGTTTGCACCACTCCGCAACCAGTTCGCACCCCTTCGCAACCCGTTTGCACCACTCCGCACCCCGTTTGCACCACTCCGCAACCAGTTCGCACCCCTTCGCAACCCGTTTGCACCACTCCGCACCCCGTTTGCACCACTCCGCAACCAGTTCGCACCCCTTCGCAACCCGTTTGCACCACTCCGCACCCCGTTTGCACCACTCCGCAACCAGTTCGCACCCCTTCGCAACCCGTTTGCACCACTCCGCACCCCGTTTGCACCACTCCGCAACCAGTTCGCACCCCTTCGCAACCCGTTTGCACCACTCCGCACCCCGTTTGCACCACTCCGCAACCAGTTCGCACCCCTTCGCAACCCGTTTGCACCACTCCGCACCCCGTTTGCACCACTCCGCAACCAGTTCGCACCCCTTCGCAACCCGTTTGCACCACTCCGCACCCCGTTTGCACCACTCCGCAACCAGTTCGCACCCCTTCGCAACCCGTTTGCACCACTCCGCACCCCGTTTGCACCACTCCGCAACCAGTTCGCACCCCTTCGCAACCCGTTTGCACCACTCCGCACCCCGTTTGCACCACTCCGCAACCAGTTCGCACCCCTTCGCAACCCGTTTGCACCACTCCGCACCCCGTTTGCACCACTCCGCAACCAGTTCGCACCCCTTCGCAACCCGTTTGCACCACTCCGCACCCCGTTTGCACCACTCCGCAACCAGTTCGCACCCCTTCGCAACCCGTTTGCACCACTCCGCACCCCGTTTGCACCACTCCGCAACCAGTTCGCACCCCTTCGCAACCCGTTTGCACCACTCCGCACCCCGTTTGCACCACTCCGCAACCAGTTCGCACCCCTTCGCAACCCGTTTGCACCACTCCGCACCCCGTTTGCACCACTCCGCAACCAGTTCGCACCCCTTCGCAACCCGTTTGCACCACTCCGCACCCCGTTTGCACCACTCCGCAACCAGTTCGCACCCCTTCGCAACCCGTTTGCACCACTCCGCACCCCGTTTGCACCACTCCGCAACCAGTTCGCACCCCTTCGCAACCCGTTTGCACCACTCCGCACCCCGTTTGCACCACTCCGCAACCAGTTCGCACCCCTTCGCAACCCGTTTGCACCACTCCGCACCCCGTTTGCACCACTCCGCAACCAGTTCGCACCACGTTGTAACCACTTCGCACCACTCCGCGACCAATTCGCACAACCCCGCAACCGATTCACACCACTCTGCTTCCAGTTCGCACCACTCCACAACCAGTTTGCACCAAACAGAACCAGTTCGCACCACTCCGCAACCTGTTCGCAACACTCCGCAACCAGTTCGCACCACTCCGCAACCAGTTCGCACCACTCTGCAGCCAGTTTGCACCACTCGGCTGCCAGTTCGCTACACTCTGCAACCAGTTCGCACCACTCCGCAACCAGCTCGCACCACTCCACAACCAGTTGGCACCACTCCGCAACCAGTTTGCACCACTCCGAAACCAGTTTGCACCACTCCGCAACCAGTTCGCACCACTCCGTAATGAGTTCACACCACTTTGCAACCGAACGCACCACTCCGCATCCAGTTCGCATCACTCCACAACCAATTTGCACCACTCCGCAACCAGTTCGCACCACTCCGCAACCAGTTCGCACCACTACGCAACCAGTTCGCACCACTCCGTAATGAGTTCACACCACTTTGCAACCGAACGCACCACTCCGCATCCAGTTCGCACCACTCCGCAACCGGTTCGCGTCACATCGCAACCAGTTCGCACCACTCGGCAACCAGTTTGCACCACTCTGCAACCGGTTCGCACCCCTCCGCAACCAGTTCGCACCACTCCGCAACCAGTTTGCACCAATCCGCAACCAGTTCGCACCACTCCGCAACCAGTTTGCACCACTCTGCAACCAGTTTGCACCACTCTGCAACCAGTTCGCACCTTTTCGCAACCGGTTCGCACCACTCTGCAACCAGTTCACACCACTCCGCAACCAGTTTGCACCACTCTGCAACCAGTTTGCACCACTCCGCAACCTGTTCTCACCACGCCGCAACCAGTTCGCACCAGTTCGCAACCAGTTCACACTTATCCGCAACCAGTTCGCACCACTCCGCAACCAGTGCGCACCCCTTTGCAACCGGTTTGCACCACTACGCAACCCGTTTGCACCACTCCGCAACTAGTTCGTACCACTCCGCGACCTGTTCGCACCACTCCGCAACCAGTTCGTATCACTCCGCAACCTGTCCGCACCACTCCGCAACCAGTTTGCACCACTCCGCAACTAGTGCGCAACACTCGGCAACCAGTTTGCACCACTCCGCAACCAATTCACACCACTCCGCAACCACTTCGCACCAGTCCACAGCCCGTTCGCAACACTCCGCAACTAGTTCGCACCACTCCGCAACCAGTGATGAAGACGATTGATGTTAGGGCGGCGTTGAGGATGCTCTTGACAAAGAGATGGAGGTGAGACAGGAGCGAGCGGCTGATGGAGCTGAGGAAACAGAAGTAAGGAGGAGGAGGAGAATTGACGGAAGCAGGTGCGGACAATGTAATAAGTGAAGACCGGAGGGTGCAGATGATGCTGAAGGAGAGGGATAGAGAGTGATGCAGGTAGATGGAGATGCAATGAGGGGCGTCGCGGCAGGGAGGTGAAGTGACACAGCCACTTCTTCTGCGTTCAGGAGAGTGACGGCTTGTCCCCCAGTTGGCTCGGAAATGGTAGCATGAAGAATGGTGGTGTCCCATATCCTGTCAGCTGGAAGAAGTTGGCTGCGGCAGAGAGGGTCAGGCTGCGGGCAGAGGCACAACCGCTGATGTCAGGAGAGTGACGGCTTGTTCCCCAGTTGGCTCGAAGTGGGAGCAAGAAGACTGGTGGTGTCCGATATCCTGACGGCGGGAGTGTTGGCTGCAACTGCTGACGAGGGGACGAGGCGATGCGAGAAGGCGACTTGAGATGATAGACGCAGGCGGACAGAGGATCGCAGCGAGGAAACAGCAGATAAGGCTGATGAGGCAAGATGAAAGAGGAGGAGATGCTTGCGGAGGCAGATGTGATGAGGGGCAGCGGATGGCAGGCGGCAAGAAGCTTCTTCGTAGTTGACTGCAGGCGGTGGCTCGAGAGTTGCTTGCGGCTGATGTGGGTGACACGTCACCGGTTGTTAGCCATGGGGCGCGAAAATGGGCGCAGGCTCTTCTTAGGAAGACAAGGCGTTTCTTTGGCGTAAAGGACTCGTTAGGCAGGGCTGCTGATGTCAGCTACGGACAAAGCGGAGAGGCGCGAGGTGACGGCATCGGCGACAGAGGAATGTGAGCCAAAGCGTTCGAAGAGAGATGGCGACAGGGTGATGACGCGATTCCAAGGCACGAGGTGATATTGCCTGATGCTCTGATACCATGTCAGAAGAATGCAGACGCGAGAACAGCAACAGCAAAAGCAGGCAGAAGCGTCAGGACATGCAAGCGTACGTCGGTAGAGTGACGTAGGCGAGAGCAGTCCAAGGAGTTAGTCGCGGAAGCTGATAGAGGCTCAGACGCGAGGTAGTTGAGGTAGACAGGTTGATATTAGAGAGAGTGCTGACGATATGAGTGATGGTTGGCGGAGTATGAGAGCTGAGCGAAGGAGCGAGAGTGATAGAGTGAAGCGTTGATAGGGGCTGGCAAATACAAAGAATGCGAGGAGCGAGCGGAGCGAAGACACGACGGCGAAGCCGCAGAACCAAAGGGAACAGGATGAGTAGAACTGTTCTGGTTAACTCGAGGGAATGAACATCCTCGGTCATAAAAGGACAGAACACGACAAAAGAGTAGAGCAACCGATTTTTCTGCTAGCCGGACGTGGGTGACAGATGTCACGTTATTAGGGGATGGCTTGACATATTGGGCTCAATGGTCTGTCTGAACGAGGGCCATTGGGTCAAGGTGGTTCGGTCTCGGTCCTGAACCGTTATTGAGAAAGTGGGAATAACTCTTGTCGGAGTCGATGATTTCCAACAACCACACCGCCAGACCTCCACTGGTTCTCCAGTAACTACTTCCGGTTCAACCTCCACTCCACTACAAGGTATATCCACCTCTCCAGTTACCACACCAGACAGACCTCCACTCTTGAGCACTGCAGAAGTTTCCGCCTTCATGATGGACTTCTACGGCATCACCATCAGCAGCAACAGCAGCAGCAACGGCAACAGCACCAGCAGCAGCAGCAACAACAGACCAGACTCGACTCCGGCAGAGACAGCGGCAAGCGAAGACCTCTCACAAACGGACCAGGCTCCGCTCCTGAAGAGTAAGAACACATTCCCCAGCAAGAGCCACTGCCCAGAAAACCAACAACCAAAACCTCTGCCAGCTCCAGTCCCCACCTCCCGACCTCTCTTTCACCTACTATTGGTACTCGGACATCTCCCTGCACATCGCCCAGATCCTCCTCCTCTTACCCAAGAGAGACATCATCATAAGTAAGCCCATCATCTGGACTGATGTCATGTCTTGTGACCTTGACGGGGGGGTGTCAGAAATAAATGTCAATGGTCACAAGACACTCATCAGAGAAGGGCATCTCAGTATATTGTCCGACCAGCACCTCGGACCATGGTCCTGGTACCGAATCAACTAAACAAAAGATGCAAAGGACGGTGTCACCTCCACGTGAGAACAAAAGACAGAACCACGTTCTGCTGACGGTAGGAATCGACCGGCACCGACCAGCTGCCGAAGATATTGGAAACGGGCAACGTGGACAGAAAGCGCGACTCGGTCCTCATGTCGCGACAACCAGTTCTTAGGCATCACCCTCCCACACCTCGCACGGCCTCGGCAAACTGCGAACCTCTCTTCGCACATCACAACTACGCGTTGAGGAACCCCGCGACAGACCGCAACATCACTAAGAGTAGAAGCATGGCGGCTCCCACCGCTCAGACCATAGCTAAAGTTAGACGTCTAGTCCTAGTATTTAACTAGATGCTAGATGTAACTAGTTTTACACACTTCTCTATCAATTACGTCAATCATCTTCTTCCATTGTTCTGCCTGCCTCTTGGCTGCAGCATTCGCCTTCCATTCTTACTGCCCTCCATAAGGCTGTGGCTCACTCTGCGATTCACCCATCACTCTCAGTGTCCCCGTCGCTTAGCTATGGTACAATATCATCTCAGCTCGTACCCGTGAGCATCACTGAGGCACATCTGTTTCCTCTCCTCGTTGATCAGCTTGCGCTCCTCAGCTGTCGCCTCGTCGCGCCTACATCGCCCTGCCGTGGCGCCCCAGCACTTCAGCACCCGTGCTATTGGCACTATGCCCACCTTGCTTCAGCGTTCCGCTCTCCCTTATTGCAGTGCTCGTGTATTTCATTAACTGATTCGCTTCACCGCTTCGCTCTTGCCCGCACCTTAGCGCTGCGGCCTTTCGGCTCGTGCCTCGGTGTTGAGGCTCCTCTCTACCTCTACCGCACCACTCCCCAACCAGTTCGCACCACTCCGCAACCAGTTTGCACCACTCCGCAACCAGTTCGCACCACCCTGCAACCAGTTTGCACCACTCCGCAACCAGTTCGCACCACTCTGTAACCAGTTCGCACCACTCCAAAACCAGTTTGCACCACTCCGCAACCAGTTCGCACCACTCCTCAACCAGTTCGCACCACTCTGCAACCAGTTCGCACCACTCTGCAACCAGTGCGCACCACTCTGCAACCAGTTCTCACCACTCCGCAACCAGTTCGCACCACTCCGCAGCCGGTGTGCACCACTCCGCAACCAGTTCGCACCACTCCGCAGCCGGTGTGCACCACTCCGCAACCAGTTCGCACCACTCCGCAGCCGGTGTGCACCACTCCGCAACCAGTTCGCACCACTCCGCAGCCGGTGTGCACCACTCCGCAACCAGTTCGCACCACTCCGCAGCCGGTGTGCACCACTCCGCAACCAGTTCGCACCACTCCGCAGCCGGTGTGCACCACTCCGCAACCAGTTCGCACCACTCCGCAGCCGGTGTGCACCACTCCGCAACCAGTTCGCACCACTCCGCAGCCGGTGTGCACCACTCCGCAACCAGTTCGCACCACTCCGCAGCCGGTGTGCACCACTCCGCAACCAGTTCGCACCACTCCGCAGCCGGTGTGCACCACTCCGCAACCAGTTCGCACCACTCCGCAGCCGGTGTGCACCACTCCGCAACCAGTTCGCACCACTCCGCAGCCGGTGTGCACCACTCCGCAACCAGTTCGCACCACTCCGCAGCCGGTGTGCACCACTCCGCAACCAGTTCGCACCACTCCGCAGCCGGTGTGCACCACTCCGCAACCAGTTCGCACCACTCCGCAGCCGGTGTGCACCACTCCGCAACCAGTTCGCACCACTCCGCAGCCGGTGTGCACCACTCCGCAACCAGTTCGCACCACTCCGCAGCCGGTGTGCACCACTCCGCAACCAGTTCGCACCACTCCGCAGCCGGTGTGCACCACTCCGCAACCAGTTCGCACCACTCCGCAGCCGGTGTGCACCACTCCGCAACCAGTTCGCACCACTCCGCAGCCGGTGTGCACCACTCCGCAACCAGTTCGCACCACTCCGCAGCCGGTGTGCACCACTCCGCAACCAGTTCGCACCACTCCGCAGCCGGTGTGCACCACTCCGCAACCAGTTCGCACCACTCCGCAGCCGGTGTGCACCACTCCGCAACCAGTTCGCACCACTCCGCAGCCGGTGTGCACCACTCCGCAACCAGTTCGCACCACTCCGCAGCCGGTGTGCACCACTCCGCAACCAGTTCGCACCACTCCGCAGCCGGTGTGCACCACTCCGCAACCAGTTCGCACCACTCCGCAGCCGGTGTGCACCACTCCGCAACCAGTTCGCACCACTCCGCAGCCGGTGTGCACCACTCCGCAACCAGTTCGCACCACTCCGCAGCCGGTGTGCACCACTCCGCAACCAGTTCGCACCACTCCGCAGCCGGTGTGCACCACTCCGCAACCAGTTCGCACCACTCCGCAACCAGTTCGCACCACTCCGGAACCAGTTCGTACCACTCCGCAACAAGTTCGCACCACTCGGCAACCAGTTCGCACCACTCCGCAATCAGATCGTACCACTCATCAGCCAGTTTGCTCCACTCAGCAAATCTTTCGCACCACTCCGCAACCACTTCGCACCACTCCTCGACCAGTTCGCACCACTCCTCAACCAGTTCGCACCACTCCGCAACCAGTTCGCACTTCTCCTCAACAAGTTCGCACCACCCCGCAACCAGTTTGCATCACTCCGCAACCAGTTCGCACCACTTCGCAACCTGTTCCCACCTCTCCGCAACCAGATCGCACCACTCCCCAGCCAGTTTGCACCACTCTGCAACCAGTTCGCACCACTCCGCAACCAGTTCGCACCACTCTGCAACCAGTTCGCACCACTCCGCAACCAGTTCGCACCACTCCGCAACCAGTTCGCACCACTCCGCACCCAGTTCGCACCACTCCACAACCAGTTCGCACCACTCCGCAACCAGTTCGCACCCCTCCGCAACCAGTTCGCACCACTCCGCAACCAGTTCGCACCCCTCCGCAACCAGTTCGCACCACTCCGCAACCAGTTCGCACCCCTCCGCAACCAGTTCGCACCACTCCGCAACCAGTTCGCACCCCTCCGCAACCAGTTCGCACCACTCCGCAACCAGTTCGCACCACTCCTCAACCAGTTTGCACCACTCCGCAACCAGTTCGCACCACTCCGCAACCAGTTCGCACCACTCCTCAACCAGTTTGCACCTCTTTGCAACCAGTTCCCACCATTCCGCAACCAGTTCGCACCACTCCGCAACCAGCTTGTACCACTCCGCAACCAGTTTGCATCACTGGAAACCAGTTCGCACCACTCCACAACCAGTTTGCACCACTCCGCAACCAGTTCAAACCACTCCACAACAAGCTCGCACCACTATGCAACCCGTTCACACCACTCTGCAACCAGTTCGCACCACTCCGTAACCAGTTTGCACCACTCCGAAACCAGTTCACACCACTCCGCAACCAGTTCGCACCACTCCGCAACCAGTTCTCACCACTCCGCAACCAGTTCCCACCATTCCGCAACCAGCTCGTATCACTCCTCAGCCAGTTTGCACCACTCCGCAACCCTTTTTGCACCACTCTGCAACCACTTCGCACCACTCCTCAACCAGTTCGCACCACTCCTCAACCAGTTCTCACCACTCTGCAGCCCGTTCGCACAACTCTACAACCAGTTTGCACCACTCCGCAACCCGTTTGCACCACTCCACAACCAGTTGGCACCACTCTGCAACCAGTTCCCACCACTCCACAACAAGCTCGCACCACTCTGCAACCAGTTCACACGACTCCACAACAAGTTGGCACCACCCCGCAACCAGTTCCCACCACTCCCAAACCAGTTGGTACCACTCCGCAACCAGTTCGCACCAATTCGCAACCAGTTCGCACCACTGCGCAACCAGTTCGCACCACTTCGCAACCAGTTCGTACCACTCCTCAGGCAGTTCGCTCCACTCCGCAACCCTTTAGCAACACTCCGCAACCACTTTGCACCACTCCTCAACCAGCTCGCACCACTCCTGAACCAGTTCGCACCACTCCGCAACCAGTTCGCACCACTCTGCAACCAGCTCGCACCACCCCCCAACAAGTTCGCACCACTCCGCAACCAATTAGCACCATTTCCCAACCTGTTCCCACCTCTCGGCAACCAGATCGCACCACTCCCCAACAAGTTCGCACAACTCCACTACCAGTTCCCACCACTCCGCAACCAGTTCGCACCACTTCGCAACCAAGTTGCACCACTCCGCAACCAGTTGGCACCACTCCGAAACCAGTTCTCACCACTCCACAACCAGTTTGCACCACTCAACAACCAGTTCGTACCACTCCGAAACCAGTTTGCAACACTCCGCAACCAATTCGCACCACTCTTCAACCAGTTTGCACCACTGTGCAACCCCTTCGCACCACTCCGCAACCTCTTCGCACCACTCCTCAGCCAGTTCGCACCACTCCTCAACCAGTTCGCATCACTCCACAACCAGTTCGCGCCACTCCGCAACCCAGTTCGCACCACTCTGCAACCAGTTTGCACCACTCCTCAACCAGTTTGCACCACTTTGCAACCAGTTCCCACCATTCCGCAACCAGGTCGCACCACTCCGCAACCAGTTCGCACCACTCGGCAACCAGTTCCCACCACTCCGCAACCCGTTCACACCACTTCGCAACCAGTTTGCACCACTCCGCAACCAGATCGCACCACTTGGCAACCAGTTTGCACCACTCCGCAACCAGTTCGCACCACTCCACAACCAATTTGCACCGCTCTGCAACCAGTTCACACCAGTCCGCAACCAGTTCGCACCACTCCGCAACCAGTTCGCACCACTCTGCAACCAGTTGGCACCACTCTGCAACCAGTTCGCACCACAACGCAAGCCGTTTTCACCACTCTGCACCCAGTTCACACCACTCTGCAACTGTTTCGCACCACTCCGCAACCAGGTCGCACCACTTTGCGATTAGGTCGCACCACTCCGCAACCAGTTCACATCACTTCGCAACCAGTTCCCACCACTCTGCAATCAGTTCGCACCACTCCCCAAACAGTTCCCACCACTTGGCAACCAGTTTGCACCACTCCGCAACCAGTTCACACCACTCCGCAACCAGTTCGCACCACTCCGCAACCAGTTTGCACCTCTCCACAGCCAGTTCACACCACTCCGCAACCAGTTCGCACCACTCCGCAACCAGTTCGCACCACTCCAAAACCAGTTCGCACCACTCCGCAACCAGTTTGCACCACTCCGCAACCAGTTCGCACCACTCCGCAACCAGTTCGCACCACTCTGCAACCAGTTCGCACCACTCCGCAACCAGTTCGCACCACTCCGCAACCAGTTCGCACCACTCCGCAACCAGT
>SZWC01000482.1:397864-408530 GCA_023375785.1 Penium margaritaceum
GGGGGGGGGGGGGGGGGGGGGGGCGTGTTGTGATATCTTAGCTCTACCTTCCAGCCTAGGACGTGAGGGGTTAGGGGGGTCTCATAATGCGGTCACAAATCTGTCATCCAGGTCATCCACGGAACATCCCTCTAGGGGGGTGGGAGGGAGCATTCCCGTGAAGAAACCTACGCGTAACAAATGAACAAAAACTGACCTCGTGTAAAAGGGAGTAACCTTTTGCTATCTATTGACTAGCAAGTACAAAGACTTTCAACAAGTAGTGGAACGGTGTGGCTACCATGCACAATAACCAACGAGATTAGGCATGTGCAGCTTTCCATGAAGAAATGATTTTACTACGTGCGGAAAACGTAAACAACCCACAATATAGGTCACGAAGTGTAGGAGGGGGAAACAATGGTTTGGGAATACTAGATACCAACTAGAAGTACAACGACCTTCAATCAGTAGAAGCACGGTGTGGCTACCATGCACAATGACCGACCAAAGTTGGAATATGTACTGCATTTGACCAAAGAAATCCACTGTGTGTGGTCAACGTTTACAGCTCAAAACATCAGTTACAAATGGTCAGAGGGGGGGAAATAATGGTTTGGGAATACCAAGTTTCAAATAGCAAGCACAAGGAGCTTCAATACGTTGTGGCACAGTGTGGATGCCATGCACGATGACCACCCAAAGTAGGCATATGTCACTGACCATGACCAAAAAAATGTCACTAAGTGTGGTAAACTTCGACAACTCATAACACGAGTCACAACTGATCAGGGTGAGAGATAATGGGTTGTGAATACTAGTTATCGACTAGCAAGTACAAATACCTTCAATATGTAGTGGCACAGCGTGGCTACCATGCACAGTGACCAACCAAAGTATGCATATGTCACTGACCATGAACAAAGACATTCATTTCATGTGGTCGACATTTACAACTCATAACACAAGTCACAGATAGTCAGAGGCGGCTAACATTGGTTGGGAACACTAGCTATCAACAAAAAAGCACAAAGACCTTCAATGCGTAATGACACGGCGTGGTAACCATGTACAGTGACAAACCAAAGTAGACATATGTCACTAATCATGACAAAATCACTAATCACTACCCATGACCAAACGAATTTCTCAGTGTGTGGTCAACGTTGAAAACTCATCACACGAGTCACAAATGGTCAGAAGGAAAAACAATGGGTTAGGAACACTAGTTATCAACTAGAAAGTACAAAGAACTTTAAAAAGTACTAGCACGGTGTGGCTCACGTGCATAGTGACAAACCAAATAATGAATACGTCAGTGACGTATTCATCATTTGGTCCACTATGTGTGGTCAGCAGTGACAACTCATAACACAAGTCACATATGGTCAGACGGAGAGACAATGGTTCGGGAATCCTATGCATGGACTCGAGAGGACAAGTAGCTTCAATACGTAGTGGCACGGTGTGGCTAACATGCACACCAAACATCCAAGCTATGCATATGTCACCGACCATGACCAGAGAATTTCAATATGGGTGGTCAACGTTGACCAACCATAACACGAGTCACAAACGGTCAGGGAATGGCACAATGGTTTGGGAATATCAGTTCTCAAATAGCAAGTACAACGACCTTCAGTCAGTAGAAGCACGGTGTGGCTACCATGCACAATGAGCGACAAAAGTAGGCATATGTACTTCCTTTGACGAAAGAAATCCACAGTGTTTGGTCAACGTCGACAACTCATATACAAGTCACAAATGGTCAGAGGGAGAAAGAATGGTTTGGGAACACCAATTATCAAATAGCAAGCACAGGGGGCTACACTACGTTGGGGCACGGTGTGGATACCATGCACGATGCCCAACCAAGGTATGCATATGTCAGTGACCATGACCAGACGCGGAAGGGAAAAGCGCGGAAGCAGAACAGTGCGCAGAAAAATTGGGGGAATCAGTGTCATGGTGCGGTGAACGTGGACAGTTCTTTGCTCCTTGCTAGCAGAACTGCACGAGCCTTCAGATTCTGTCAGACATGTCAACAGCCAGCTTCGTGTATCTGGATACGCAGAGGCGGCATCAGCAGTATTCACAGCAAGCTTCTAAATGCTACTTCTTGCCGCGGCGTGCAGCCACACAAGCGGGCAGCAGAAACATCTCGCCCACACCCTCTCATACGCTTGTTAGTTTGTCGCCGGGCGAGGATCCACTGGGACAGCACCGAAGACTTACCGAGTGGCTGGAACATCTACACTGGCGGCGTATCATGAACGCGCTGCAGGACCGCTTGGAGGTGGAAAGCGTACACAGCCAAGATGTGCGCGGAACCCACCAGCCCTAGGCCAACGACTCTATGGAGCACAGGTGGTTTTCCAAAGTGCCACCGCCAGCAGACGGACTCTTCGAGACCGGGAAATCACTGGCATATCAAGGGCCAGTTTACCAGCGCGCGGCGGAATGCAGCCGTCATGGGCAGCAGGGAAGGATCACCTGCCATCCGCGCCCCTAGCAGAGATGGAAACCTCCCCGCCTCCACTTGTCCCCAGGGAGCCAACCTTCGGGGCTGCCCACAGCTTCCAAGCACAGCTGGGATACATGCCCGCGGAACGCTCACCTTCAGCAAAGGGAGAAAGGGGGGTGAGGCAGCCTCTGCAGGAAGTATCCACCGAACAGCTGGGCAGGTCACATGTGATGCCGGAGACGAGGCAGCAGCCCCACCCACCCACAGCAGACCAGGCGGCGGGGGATCAGGCAGCCGGGGCTGGACTATCCAACGCGATGGAAGGAGTATCCCTCCAGGTGAATCCGCGGTTGACTGCCGTGGACACCCCGGTAACACCAAGCGTGAGGGCAACGGCGAGCCACAACCCACAATTCACTAGATGGCAAGGAATACCGCAGGGGGAACAGAGAGGGGGCATGGTGCACCAACCCCTCTTGGCCCGACAACCATCCCACGCAACCCAGCAGCCATTTACAGGGCCCCAGCCACAGCCCAACCCAGCATTGCATGGGACCCTGTCGTACGCGGGGCCCGCAACAATCTCCTCTACCACAGCCCCACCAGGTTGGATGATGATGGGTACCTGGGCCACGCCCTCCGCGGCGAGAGTGCCGCTGCAAGCCCCTATGCCGCAGACGCCGCCACAGCAGCGGCCAGTCCCCATGTCGGCGCAATTGATGCGCGTGACAGTTGGACACCCAGTCTATCCCCAGCAACCGGTGGTTACTGCGCCAGCGAGAATTGCAATCCACCCACCACTACCCACCACCACCAGTCAAGTGCAGACCAGTGTGCCCCACTCCACCTATCCAGTGCTTTCACCGAATCCAGAGACTACTGCAACACCCGCAGTATCTACTACCACCCCACTCTACCGCCATGCAGGATCGCATCCCCTACCACACGGATACTGGCTGCCAGGACCTACGGTCCCTGCCACCCCAAGCACACAAGCACCGCCCCTTGGGACTACCTTCTATTCCGCACCCTACGCAACGCAGGCAATCTCTGTGACTCACTACTATGCTCTTTCGACGACAACCCCAATGAGCAACCACACACCAGCATCCCAGGGGCAGCCACAAACTAGCCAAATGGGTTATTCGGCAACCGGAGCCTCGTACCCGCTTCCAGCGGTGACATCCATGGCTAACTGGAACACTGTGCCCCAGCTACAATATGTAAGCGCGCAGCCAGCTAACATTCTGCAGCTGGACATCTTTAAGGGAACCTCTGAAGAGGACCCGTGGACATGGTTGAAGCAGATCACCATACATGGAAGCATAGGGCGGATCCCACCAGATCTTTGTCTGGCCACCGCGAAGCTCCATCTGCAAGGCGCCACGGAGGACATGTACAATACACGTGCGCAATTCAACTCCTTCGAGGATTTTGGCAACGCGCTGATCGAGCGCCTCAAGCGGCTGACCAAGGAAGAAGCACTCCGCAAAATTGAAAAGGAAGTCATGCGAAAGGACACTGACATCTGCAGGTTTTTGGATCAGTTCCTCAATTGGGCATCAATCGCGAAGAACCCTCAAGGGGAAGGACTGCCGCTGTGGGTCCTCTTGAAAAATCGCATCCGCACACTTCCCGATGAGATCAGCAGTCTGATGATCCCTAAGCGCTATCAGTCCCTGCAGGATGCGATGCAGGACGCCACGGCCATTTCCACACGGCAGTGGTCAACGCGACAGCATCAGGGTGGAGATTCTCATACTCCAGCACCAGCAGCACAGGCTTCCAAGCCCAAGCCGAAGGCGTGCTACACTTGCCAGAGCTTGGAGCACATCGCTTGAGACTGTCCGCGCAAAAGACAAGGAGTTTTGCGAACCGATCCCATGCAGCAGGACCCTATGGTGCAGCAGTGGCAGCGGTATTATAATCAACCATGGCAGGACCAGTAGCCTTAGCAGCAGATGCAAGCTGGACGGCCGGCACCGGACAATCAAACCCAGACTGTCCCAGGAGGGCAGGGTACCATGCCCAACTCCCAGGCGTCCGCGAACTCTACGAGCGGAGCCCGCAACGTCAAGGTGGGACTGCCGATGGCGGAGGACGAGACCACGGAATTGCCTCCCACCACTGCGGAGACCACTCTCATTGCGCAAGCCCAAAGATTAGGCTTGCCTGGATGGAATTTGCAGATGGCAGTCATAGTACAGGAAGATTTGCGGCGCAAGGTAGAGGCCGCGGAGGAACGCTTCCAGGAGGCAGTTGCTAATCGTATCGTCGTGCCGGAGAAACGACGACAGACGAAACCACCACTCGTAGTGGAAAAGCAACCGGCACCATCTTTGCAGGCACCCCCACGGCTCCGGCGGTCACGGAGGGAAGCAACGACCCCGTTCAACGTCTCTTTACCACCCCCGTTGCGGAAGTCAACTTTTTTGAGTTCCTACGCATTCATCCTGATCTTGCACGGTGACTGAAGGAGGAGTTCGCCAGGGCCAATTAACGCCTCCAAGCTGTGGACATCTCCCTCAACTATACCACACCGACTCCGGGCACACAGAACACCCGCAGTGCAATGCACGACACTTCATTAGCATTAAACTTTGCGCAAGAAGAGTGGGGATGGGCACCGCAGCCCTTGGAACCACCACGACGGGACGACAACCATTACGAGGTCGCCTGCTGCATGGTTTGGATATGTGGAAGGATGTTCCTGGCCATCATCGACACAGGGGCCACTCATACCACTGTGGCGTTCCGCGTCCTTCTAGTGGTCGGATGGGCAGACCGCATCCTCCCCACGCGCCGTCTTTTCACCAACTCAGCAGGCATAATGGACTATGGAGATGGAGAAGTTCACGGCCTACCCATGCAAGTGGGTTCCCTCCATGAACCAATGGACGTGCAAGTGACGCAAGCCAGAACTTACGACGTGCTCCTGGGTATGGACTACTTGATGCCGCGACGGGCCAACCTTCTCTTCTCCCTTTGAATCATGCAACTCAGCTCTGCATCTGGGGAAGACGCATTTTGCCCCATCACCATCGGCAAAAGGGTGGCGGTAGCTGTAACCGGCGACGAATCCTTCTCCCTCCGAGATGCTGTGGCAGAGGACTCTGAGGCCCATGCAAACAGATTGCCATCCATCACGGCTCATTTGCCTGACGCGGAGAAGGTCACGGCTGATGAATGGCAAGACCTCGCGGAGGAAACAACCGAGCCGGGGGTGCACACCAACCTCATGGGGCTGTGGCAGAGGGGACAACGAGCCCTAGGGGATGGGCATCCACTCGAGGATGAAGAGGAGTTCTACCCACTCCGCGAAAAAGCGCCATCACCACCCTTGCGATGGGATCACATGCTCACGACTTTCTTCCGCACAAAAACAGGATTTCTGCGACCTGTTGGCCGCATTCGCGGACTTCTTTGCTGGGTCCACAGTTGATCCGGGGGCCGTGGAGGCCTTCCACACCATCTCTACGGGGGACTCCGCGCCCAAAAAATAGAAGGTGTGGCGCATTCTTACTGAATAAGAAAAGATCATCGTAGAGGGGCTCACAGAGCTCAAGGCGCAGGGGGTGATTGTCCCCACCGTCAGTCCCTGGCGTGCCAACTTAGTCATAGTGGGGAAGCCGGACGGGTCCAAGCGATTCTGCATTGACTTCCGCGACCTCAACCGTGTAACCGAGGAGGACGCTTATCCTATGCCACTAATCATCGACATACAGGAGCGCCAGCAGGGTTGGGGATGGTTCGCAAAACTCGACGCGAAGGCTGCCTTCCATGCTGTTCCCATGCACCCGGACTCCATCGCCAAGACAACGTTTGTAACACCTGAAGGCCTATATGCGTTTACACGCATACCCTTTGGACTCCGCAACGCCAGTGCGACATTTCAGCAAGTAATGGACTCCACCCTCCGCGGAATTCCCAACGTCAGCTATTACAATGACGACATCATGGTCGCGGCCCACACCTTCGAGGAGCTGTTCTCCTCCTTGGCCGCTGTCTTTGCTGCCCTCCGCAAGGCCAAGCTGAAACTCAAGGCAGCCAAGTGCTCTATCGGCGCTGCGGAAATGAGGTTCCTCGGCTTCGTGATGAGTGCGGATGGCATCAAGACCGGTCCCGAGAAGATCGCAGCGGTACAGGAATGGCGTCAGCCCACTTCCGCGGGGCAAGTCAAGATATTCTTGGGCTTTGTCTCCTTCTACAGGAAGTTTGTCCGTGACCATGCACGCATCATCAAGCCGCTCCGGGAGTTGACGCACCAAGATATGCCGTTTGAATGGACGTCAGAGTGCGTGGACGCCTGGAAGGCAATCAAGCACCGCCTGGTTACCGCGCCCATGCTTGAGTTCCCCGACTTCAACCTCCCATTCTCCATCACCACCGACTGGTCGCGGGACGGGCTTGGCGCTGTTCTATCCCAGACGGTGCAGGAATCCACACAGAAGGTAATTGCCTATGCCAGTCGTGCCCTCACTGAAGGCGAGCGGAAGTACCCGCCGATGAAAGGCGAGTGCCTGGTTGTCCTTTGGGTACTCCAATACTTGCCCAACTACATAAGGAATGGCAAGCCCTTCACAGTTTTCACGGACCATCAGGCCCTCCAATGGCTCCTCACCACTCAGAAACATGAGGGCATCCTAGCCAAATAGGCGCTCTTCCTGCAGGGCTACAATATGAAGATCAAGTACCAGCCTGCATTGGCCAACCACAACGCGGATGCCCTAAGCCAACTTCCGCGCCCTGGCTGGCCAGAGCCTGAAAACGCATCTCCGAACACAGCGGAGGCACCTCCGACCACTGTGGACCATATACCTGGTGTCGGGACACCACCCCTAACCTCTGGAACAGAAAGGGAGGGAGTGGCAATTGAATTTGATGACGAGGAACAGGAGGTCGCCTTGCAGCACCTGAATGAACTTGACCCCGCCGCGGAGCTGGCCGTCGCGGAGACCTTACCAGCCCTCTCCATGTCTGGCCTACAGCTTGCTCGTAGGTACAATCCAACCATCCGCAGTTGGACATTGGAGGAAATTGCACCCCATCTTCCTCCACGACGTGAACCCCCGCAAACCTCGCAACCGCCCGCTACTACACCACAGACCTGCCCATTGAGTAACCCGCACTTCCATGCTCCCGCCACACCACTCCTCAACAACCACCATCCCCTCACCCTGGTAGACTTCCTCCTTCACTCCCCTGTGTCTGCAGACGGTCTCCGCGCCCTCTTCAACACTCACAATACCTCCCTCTTCCCTCTTGGTGTCCACCTCTCATGCACGCAATACAGCCTAACCGGCATCCGTCTGCTATCCCGAAGCATCATCCTCACTCACTCTAGTGTACGCGTTACCGCCGCATGTACCTCATGCACCTAGTCACCCGCGGCCCTCACCCCCGAGCCGCCCGTTCCCTCTGAAGTCCACGTGGCTTGGTGCTACGTGTGGATATGTGGCCGCAAGTTCGTGGCCATCGTGGACACCGGTACCACCCATGCCACGATTGCATTCCGGATGGTCCACTCGCTCAACATGCAGCACCTCATCCAGCCCACTCGACTCCACTTCTCCATCTCTACCGGGGACATTGACGCGCCGCTCGGACAGATCGCGGGCCTCCCCATGCAGGTGGAAAATGTACATGTGGCACAAACCGTTCTGGTTTGTGATGTGTGCACGTACGACATCTTTCTCGCGGCGGACTGGTTGGCGCCGCGCCAAGTGGATGTATTGCTCGGCGCAGACATTCTCAGTCTCATTTCGAGTTATGGCATTTGATCCTTCACCCCACTCTTTACCTTGCATCGACCATCTCCCCGCACGGCCTTCCCCACCCTCAACCCAGCTCCCAGCGGCACTCGACACACTCGACGGATAACACGCAGCTGGGCTATCGCCCGCGGAACATCCGACATGGCACGCAATCAACGCACGGGGTCCACGCCTTTGTCGCGGGGGGGTGGGTCCCCCCAACGGCAGCTACGCCACCCTGCTCTCAACACGGGCGCGGGGCACCGCCCGGCACGGACAACAACACCACCAACGGGGACAGCGGCTCTACCGCGGCTCAGTCCCACGACAAGGACTGCGCCTGTGAGGACACCAGTACCACCCATGGCCGCAACAAGCGTGTCCCGACCTGGCTCGCTGACAAGAACACCGCCAACACCGGTGGCGGCCACCCCAGCTGCGCCTGGGGCCCCACCGCGGCCCAACCCGGCCGCAGGAACGACCCTGACACTGACCACAAGACCGGCAGCGGCAATCCCACCACGGTCCAGTCCCGCAAAACGAACACCAACGCAGGTCACGCCACATGCAGCCAAATCACCAGGCCCGTCGCGACAAGGCCCGGCCACGAGCACACCGACGCGGATCGTTAGACGAATGGAGCCAGTGGCAGGGGCAACGCAAGCTGCGGCAAGAACAACCGCTACACCAACACCAAGCGCGCGAGATGGGGCCCGGACCCTGATTACCCTACTCCCCTCCCCGGCTACGACGGCGCTCTCTCACTCGGCGCCGACCTCACACGGTAGCCCAACTCGGCAACCAGCACGTCCCCTGCTGGGCACAGGAATGGTGATGGAAGGGGCGAGAACGTACCTCGAAGAAAGCTCGGGGGACAGCGGGGAGCAGCCCAAGGAAGCCCTACTGCTTGAAGCAGTAAGCAGCGTCATGCTTCAACTGCTGATAGAGATTCTTGAAGTGATCCGCGCGGAGTTCGAGGATCCATTGTTCAGCAAGATGTGGCAGGTGGTACTAAAGGGAGCAGCCACAGGGGTGCTAGCCCTCGGAGTGCACGAGAGGCAGGTGCTCCTGCTGGAGACAGCAGGCGCAGAGCACCTTGTTTTGGCATTGTGGGATAGCCTGAGCATCAAACCAGGGGTGGCCAGTGACATGACTGGCGTTGCAGAACTACTGGACACCGAGCGGGTGGACCCATCACTGGAAGCCGCTCGAGTGTGGTGGAACAGGGTACGGAAGGATACTTGGAGCAGTGCAGAAAGACGGTACGTGCATCTGCTCCTGGAGAGGGTGAGAGCCCTCGTCGTGTACCACGTGAATGACCAGGCACCCGGATCGGCGGTGGCACCACGGCAAAGATCCGCGGCAGACGAGTGGAGGTGGGGATATTTGCTCAACATCGTCTATGCCAGGTGGAGCGTTCAGTATCCGCATGAGGAGAGGTCCCGGCTTGCTGACACCCTCGTGCCTGAGGGGCGCTGGATGGAAGCCATGGAAAAGTGTTGGACGCTGACGCTCCAGAATATGATACGCACCAGGGTGGCGACAGCGGTTGCGGAAGCACACTGGACCGTGGTTCGGGAAAAGGGACTGAGTCTCAAGCAAGAAGAGGTGCGACACTGGGCTAAGGAGGCAGTGGAAGTATGCCGAGAAGGCAAGAGCAGAAGGGATGCGGAGGTGGAGGAGGCTTGCCAATATACCCATCCCTCCCCTTAGTTAGAGCAGATGGAAGAACGTCTGCGGAAAGAATGGGAGGAGGAGGCAGCCGAGACAGAGCGGGTGGCCGCACAGGCCGCGGAGATAGAGGCTCGATTGGCGAAGGAGCGCGCAGCGGCAGCTAAGGCAGATACAGAAGCTGCTGAGGAACTCATAAGGGAAATCATGGGGGAAGTTGTTGCGGAGTGCTGGGAAAGGATTGCGGAGTGATGGGAACTGGCTGAGGAGTGGTACGAACTGGTTGCGGAGTGGTGCAAACTGGTTTCGGAGTGATGTGAACTGGTTGTGGAGTGGCGTGAACTGGTTGCGGAGTGGCGCGAACTGGTTGCAGAGTGGTGCAAACAGGTTGCGGCGTGGTGCGAACTGGTTGCAGAGTGGTGCGAACTGGTTGCAGAGTGGTGCAAACTGGTTGCGGAGCGGTGCGAACTGGTTTTGGAGTGGTGCGAACTGGTTGAGGTGTGGTGCGAAGCGGTTGCGGAATTGTGCGAAAGGGTTGCTGAGTGGTGCGAACCGGTTGAGGAGTGGTGCGAGCTGGTTGCGGAGTGGTGGGAACTGGTCGCCGAGTGGTGCAAACTGGTTGCGGATTTGTGGGAACTGGTTGCGGAGTGGTGCGAGCAGGTTGCGGAGTGGTGGAAACTGGTTTCGGAGTGGTGCGAACTAGTTGTGGAGTGGTGCGAACTGGTTGGGGAGTGGTGCGAAGTGAATGCGGAGTGGTGCGAACTGGTTGCGGAGTGGTGCGAACTGGTTGCGGAGTGTT
>SZWC01000483.1:26637-57735 GCA_023375785.1 Penium margaritaceum
GTGTGTGTGTGTGTGTGTGTGTGTGTGTGTGTGTATGTGTGTTTGACTTATATAGACCATGGTTTTATATACGCTTTTGTTACGTGCCTTGGCTCAATTATTCTGGCATTGAAGGCCATGTCATCCAGGGGAATGGCTGGTTTCTGTGGCTTCCACCCATCGCGACCGACATCGATGGATTATCCATATACCCCACGTTGGTGGTATAGGGTAGAGGAGAGCGTGACGACATGAAAAAAAGAACTAGCTAGTGTCCAGGTTGGGACAGTGGCAGTGTTGATGAAGCGTGCGGGAACCCACGCTCGTTGCTTAGTCTGCCTCCTCAGTTTGATGCATAAGAGTCTAAGTGTGAGAGCTCTCGTTTGTTACTCAAAAGTGTGTGCGCCAGAGTTAGCGCCAGAAAGCAGCTGGGATGAAGCAATGACTGATTAGGAATGAAGAAGGAGCAACTGACTAAGACCCCTCCTAGTTCTAGCCTCACCTCTGCTCTGTGAGGCTTGTTACTCAGAAAACCAGCCAACCAGGGAATTCCTAGCATTATCCTGTCTGGCAGAATTTCCTACGTGAGCCTTGCCAGACACCACACAGCCCAAAACCAGGGCGTTGTCCGTTTTGCCTCAAAACTGGACCATACCAAAAAACCAAGCTGCGAACGCATTTGTGCAGTCAGAATCAGCAAGAAAAAGAGTCACGAGGAGTTATGGCTGCCCGAACTCAGGTGCCGACTACACTACTCCTGAGAGCCAGCTACGACTACTGATGACGTGACAGCCAAGGGTAGCTGCCGATAGAGCTGGTCGTGTGAGGGTGCAGTTTCAGACGCACAAGGAGGAGGAGAACCACATGCTCGGCTGCACGTCAACACGTCAACTCCACGAAACAGCGTCCCGTTGGCATCAACATCCATCTAGTCAGTTGTCTGCACAAGCATGTACACCAGCCGAGAGGTCAAAGTATGAGTCAGTGAGGCAATGAATATGAAAAACAACACTCCCCCATCAGCCAAAGGCATCAGTGTACATGAGCATGTAGAAGTAATACTCCCCCATGCTCCACGACCGAACACTCAGTGCAAGAGCGAGAAGAGACAAATCACATGTGTAACAAGGATGAGCGACAAGAACCCATGCAAACAGAAGAGTCACACCACATGCATTCAGGGTAGCAATCCGACCATACTCACAGCCTTCTTGAACGAGTTGTGCTTCAACACCTTGGTAAGGAAGTCAGCCAACTGCTTCATAGTCTCGACCCACACGATGTGAATGCTGCCCTAATGTAACAAGGACACACGTAGTTATACTCAACCTTGATATGCTTCGTGCATGCATGGTAGACACCATCGTTGTCAGCAATCGCAACGGTACTATTGTTGTCACAATGCAAGGTGAAGGATGACACGGGCTGAAGCAACTCACCCAAAAAACGACGCAGTCAGACACTCGCACATGCACCAGCACCCAGAGCCATGTACTCTACCTCTGCTGTGATGCATGCAACACACCCTTGCTTCTCGCTGCGCCATGACATTGCCGTACTCCTGATGAGAAAGCTCCAACCAGTGCAGCTCTTCCCACCTGGGCTCCATGGCCAGTCGCTTTCAGTGTAGCCCACGGCCACCACGGACGGGTGCCAACGGAATGTGAGGCCTTGACGTGGGGTGGAGACCACATATAGCAACACGCGGACGGCTGCATCAAAAGTGCAGCTGGTATGGGGCCTGTGAAAACTGGGTGAGGAAATTCACGAAAAAGAAGATGTCGGCACGTGTGGTGGAGGCAAGAAACATGAGTGATCCAATGATGCCGAGGAATGCAGTGATATCCACCGCGGCACCCAAGGTGCTGGCGTCAGTGGCCTTTAGCTTCACCTGCCCGTCTCGGGTCATCAGGTTGGAGGCACTTGGGACAGTCGTCAGGAGATCAATGAAGCGGTCGGCTAGCGTCTGAACATACGTTTCCTGATGTACCTGCATGATTCTGCGAGTGAGATCGCTCTCAATTTCCATGCCAAGAAACACTTGCGCCGGCCCGAAATCCTTCATCTTGTAGGTTGCCTTCAGTAATACCTTCACTCGCTCGACAATGGCAAGGTTGGGAGACATGATGAGTAGGTCATCCACATAGACAAGAATCGCAATGAAGGGATACACAGGAGGAGTGATGAAGAGTGCCGGGTCTGCGGTGCCGCGGACAAATCCGTCCGTCAGAAGGGTACAGCTGATCTCGATGTTCCAGCACCGAGGAGACTACTTGAGGCCATACAAAGCCTTCCGCAGTCGCCAGACTCGGCTCGTCCCGTCCTCAAAGCTAGGGAGCTGGACCATATAGAGCTCCCCACCATCGAGAGCGCCATGAAGGAAGGCGCTGCTCACGTCCATCTTGTGGAGCTCCCAACCATGCTGTGCGACCAGGACCAAGAGCGATTGGCTAGTGGTGAAATGGACAACCAGAGCAAAGAACTGGTCGTAGTCCACTCTAGTAACCTAGGAGAAGCCCTTGGCGGTGAGCCGATCCTTGTGCTTGTCTAGGGTTCCATTTGGCTTCCACTTCCAACAAAAAACCCACTTCGTCCTGATGGCCTTGCGGCCAGGGGGAGCTCCACGAGCTCGAAGACTATGTGCTTGTTGATGACAATGAGCTCCTCCCAATAGGCAGCCTCCCATTGGTCTGTGTTGGTGGCGGCACGGGCCTCACGTAGGCTCTGTGGATTGGGTGCCAGTGGGGAAGGTCGTGCCATCAGCACACGGGCAGTGCAAAGTCCTACAGGAGCCCGGGCCAGAGTGGCAGAGACCGTACGGCGATGCTCGAGAGCGTAGCCGAGGGCCAAGCCAGGGCGAGTGTCCTAAGCAGTGAGGCCAAGGGTCGTCAGGCCAAGGACCTTGATGACGGGCTCACCGCTCATAACAGTGTGAGGGGAGGAAGGTGTATCGACGGGTGTGCTGGAGGCTGGACGGGAGGCCCTGGTGCGAGGACCCGGGGGCGGCGCCTGCTACGGGGCCGTAGAATGCCACTAGGAGCGCGGGTGTAGACCTGGTGGACCGGGGAGCCAATGACAGCAGAGGGAGCTCGGCAAGGACAAGGTGGCAAGGCCGGGGTAGGCGTTGGGTCTGATGCCGGGGAACCACTAGACATGGACGGATCCACGGGTTGTCAGAGGCCGGAAGGGGGTCAGCCAAGGGATTAGGCTGGGCTGAGAACTCAGCGCAAGACTTCGTCTCTGACGTGTGCATGGCATCACCGACAGGGGAATTGGGCGACGAGGTGGGCGGCAAGGGAGGAGCATCTGGGCCATCCGCTCTCGGGGGTGTGGATGCAGGTGGGACGACCTGTGCCACTGGAGCCAGAGCGGCGGCGCGACAAGTATCTCCCCCATGAGAAGACAGTGACGGAAGCAGAGAGGAGGTAGACTAGACATGAGGGAGGTCACGAAGGAAGGGGTCCTCAAAGAGCAGGGCATCACGGGACTCAACAACGTGATGTCGGATCGGGTCCCAGAAGCACCAGACCTTGGATTGAAATGAGAAACCAACAAATTTGCAGAGACGGCCGTGAGGGGCAAGCTTGCCACCCCGCTGATCCTCGGCGAGCCAGACGCTCGCGACGCACCCCCAAACACGAGCAGGCCACAATGTGTACGGTGTGGCCTGGTAGGGAAGGAGACCATGAAGAACACGGTTCCACACCCATGTCATGTAGGATATGGCCTCAAAGAAGAAGCCCTTGGACAAACCGGACTGGACATGCATGGTGCGGATAGCATTGGCCATGGTGCGGTTCCAATTCTTGGAGATACTGTTCTCCTACGGTGTCCTAGGGACGGACGTCTCATGTCAGACCCCGTGACTGGTGATCTAGGCAGTAATGTCCCTCATGTACTCCCCGCCGTGGTCAGACCGAAAACGGTGGAGGGTGCGACCCCACATGTGCTCACTTGCGAGGTGCCAGGCACGGATGGTGGAGAACACGTCGCTCTTCTGAAGGAGGCAAATGATTTAGCGATAGCGAGAGTAGTCATCCGTGAGGGTGAACAAATACTGGCCGTCCTCGACAACAGACGCGACCAGGAGATGGCACATGAGGTTCGAGTGGGAGAGCTCCAGCGGGTGTGTAGCCCAAGAAGAGGACGCAGGGTAGGAGGCTTGGTGCATCTTGCCCTGGGCGCAGTCGATGTTCTCGGTGTGGCAAGGCCACTGGAGAATGGATGGATCGAGTCCGAGCGTGGACTGGGTGCAAAGCATGCTATCGATACTATCGGAGTTTACGTGGCAAAGGTGCCGGTGGAGGAGGTGCATGTGCTGGGGGGAAAAAACACTAGTGACAAAACCATGTGTAGGTCCGGACAAAGAAGGGGACACGGATGAAGGAAGTCGAGTGTCGTGCCAAAGGTTGTCACGGAAAAAAGCACGGAACATGACCTGACCGGACAGGTGAAGGGAGACAGTGCCAATGCCACAGGAGTGACGGACATCCGTGCTCATGAGGTCGAGAGCCGTGATAGACAGGAGGCTGAGTTCCAAACCCGACACATACAGCACATTGGTCACGAAGACGTCACTGGATGGACCACAAAAACGAACGACGCCAACACCACGGACCGGCAAGATCTGCCCGGACCCCATTTGGACACTGTGAACATTCCCAACGACGACACTGGTGCTAATCCCCGACGAGCATTGGACATGTTGATGTGACCGTATCGTGCCTCCGGCCAGGCAGCATCAGCCGCCTCCTGAAGGATTTTAGCTCCCTTCACATGAGGGAGTCCAAGTCCTACACCACCTCCTGGCACCATGCACACGATATCCTACAAAGGCTTAAGACAGTCGCGCCTCCCCCGCTTTGCTGCCCTCCTTACCATCAAGAATGGTAACACTCCTGAGTTTACAGACATTTTTGTCTCCTACAGCCTACCCATCCTCAAGGCACTGGCGGCCCAGGATACCTTGATGACCTGGGCATACGACCTCTTCCTCAGCGTGGAGGAAGCACACAAAGACACACAACTTCATCGTGGTGGCTCTTCTGCAACCGTTGCTGCCACCTCTGGCGGCTCCTCTACCCCTTCCCCCGGTACGTCCTCCTCCGGCAGCACCAAGGACAAGGGAATGAAGGGCGGGAAGGAAAAGGGAAAGCGGCAGTAGTCTTCATCTGGTGGCACCACCCTGACGTACCACAACTGCGGCCAGATGGGGCATGGGTGGTACATGTGCTCCTGCCCTACTGACGAGGTCCGCACTGTCGCCGCCTTGCGCCATCAACGTTAGCGTCACCTTGGTACCTCTGCTACTACCACAGGCACTTCCTTCTCACCTGGCAACACTGTGGCCATCACCTACTCCATTCTGCAGCTGACTCCTCAACCTCAATCGCAGCTTCCGTCATTCCTTCTCCATTAGCAACAACACTAGTAGTATGTCCCGCCGCAGCCACATCCGTATGCGTTACTACTGTAGTAACAGTAGTATGCTCTGGCACAGCCGGTGTGCTATCCACAGCCTCCATCCCAGTGGAGCTCATATCCCCTTTCTGAAGGTGCAACCCTGTAGTCTGTGGCATCCGTCGACTCCGCTGCTCAGATCCACCAGCTGTAGAGTTTCATCGCCACTCAGCTCGTCATCACGCCTCCTCCCCTGGGAAGTACGAGTTGTGTGACTACTAGCCGAGAGGTCTCCCAGTGCCAGACAGAGACCGACCTCTGAGGGGACCTTAGAGAAGCCGCCTGTAGCCCTTCGGGGCTGTCTTTGGATGATATCGCATGGTTGGATGATTGGCATGACCGTTTTGCATCTGTCCCATCAGCTCTGCTTCTGACCTCCGTCTCCCTCCCTGCGTCCTGTTTTGTCGCTCACTATAACGTCACGGCCTCGGTTCGCGACCCTGATGGTACCTGGATCATCGACTCTGGGGCCACGCATCACATGATGTCCTGCTGCCAGGTGTTCAGCATGCTTGGTCCCATTGGGAATGTTAACAGGGCCCGGATGGGATCCAGGAAGTTCTTGCTGGTCCATGGTGTTGGCGTCGTTTATTTTAGCGGTCCGTCCGGTGACGTCTTCGTGACCGATGTATTGTATGTGCGGGGTCTGGAACTCAGCCTCCTATCTGTCACGGCTCTCGACCTCATGAGCATGGATGTCCGTCACTCCTGTGGAGACAGTGACAATGCCACAGGAGTGACGGACATCCATGCTCATGAGGTCGAGAGCTGTGAAAGACAGGAGGTTGAGTTCCAAAACCGGCACATACAACACATCGGTCACGAAGACGTCACCGGACAGACCGTGAAAAAGAATGACGCCAACACCACGGATCTGCCCGGACCCCATCCGGACCCTGTGAACATTCCCAACGGGACCAAGCATGCTGAACACCTGGCGGCAGGACATCATGTGATGCGTGGCTCCAGTGTTGATGATCCAGGTACCATCAGGGTCGCGAACCGAGGCCGTGATGTTACAGTGAGCGACGAAACATGACGCCGGAAGGGAGACGAAGGTCGCAAGCAGAACAGAGGGGACAGATGCAAAACGGTCATGCCAGTAATCCAACCATGCAACGTCATCCAAAGATAGCCCTGAAGGGCTACAAGCGGCTTCTCCAAGGTCCCCTCAGAGGTCGGTCTCTGTCCAGCAGTGAGAGTCCTCTTGGCTAGTAGTCACACAACTTGTACTTCCCAGGGGAGGAGGCGTGATGCCGAGTTGAGTGGCGATGAAACTCTACAGCTGGTGGATCCGAGCAGCGGAGTCGACAGGCGCTACGGACAGCAGGGTCGCATCTTCAGACGGGGGATATGAGCTCCACTGGGATGGAGGTTTTGGGTAGTACACCAGCTGTGCCAAAGCATACTAGTGCTACTACAGCAGTACTACATACGGATGTGGCTGCGGCGGGACATACTGCTGGTGTTGTTGCCGATGGAGAAGGAATGGCGGAAGCTGCGGTCGAGGCTGAGGAGTCAGCTGTGGGATGGAGTAGGTAATGGCCACAGTGCTGCCAGGGGAGAAGGGAGTGCCTGTGGTAGTAGCAGAGGTACCAAGTTGACGCTCACGCTGATGGCGCAAGGCGGCGACAATGCGGGCCTTGTCCGTAGGGATGGGGCACATGTACCACCCGTGCCCCATCTGGCCGCAGTTGTGGCACGTCAGGGTGGTGCCACCGGAGGAAGACTGCTGCCCCTTGCCCTTTTCCTTCCCGTCCTTCTTTCCCTTGCCCTTGGTGCTGCCGAAGGTGGACGTGCCGGGGGAAGGGATAGAGGAGCTGCCAGAGGTGGCAGCAATGGTTGTAAAAGAGCCACCACGGTGAAGCTGTGTGTCCTTGTGTGCTTCCTCTACGCTGAAGAAGAGGTCGTATGCCCAGGTCATCAAGGTATCCTGGGCCGCTAGTGCCTCGAGGATGGGTAGGGCGTAGGAGACAAACATTTCCGCAATCTCAAGAGTGGTACCATTCTTGATGGTAAGGAGGGCAGAAAAGTGGGGGAGGCGCGGCTGTCTTTAGCCGGTGCAGGATATCGTGTGCACGATGCCAGTAGGCGGTATAGGACTCGGACTCCCTCATGTGAATGGAGCTGAACTCCTTCAGGAGGCGGCTGACAGCTACCTGGCCGGAGGCACGATACGGTCGCATCAACATGTCACACGCCCGCCGGGGATCAGTGCTGGTGTCGTCAGCGGCGTCACTGAAAAACGGTTCCAGGGCAGTGCGGTCAACATCGGGTGCACCGAGGATAAGTGAGTGGACGGCACGGCCAGCCTCAAGCGCCTGCTCTAGGACGGCGTCGTCGTGCGGAAGGCTGTAGTACGGCCACAAGCCCTCCCCTTGTCTCGGTTCCCAAGACAGGAACTGCTCATCTCTGACGTGGGTAGGAGGAGGCGACTCGAAGTCCTTGCGCCGAGAGGGGCCAGCCGCTCCAGCGCCTAGGACACTAGTAACCGTCTTCTGCTGTTACCGCACCTGCTGCTATGCGGCTATCTGCGCTGCCGTATACCAGACTGTCTGGGGAGGACCGTCTGACTGGTGCTGGTTGCGGCAAGCATCTGGCGCAGCTGATTGACCTAGCGTTGCAGTCCCGCTACGGTATCTGCAGCGGGCGGGTTTGCAAGGCTATCCTGTGTACCGGCGCGATGGCCCTGGCTAGGCATTGTCGCTACTGCTAAGGTTGCTGACACCTCTGCCGTCGCTATGGCTACTGCTACTGTTGCTATTGTTGCCAATGCTGTTGCTGCCATTACTGCTGCCGCTACCGATGTTGTTTCTGCTGCTGCTATCTCTTCTGTTGCTGCCGCTGCTAGTGCTGCCGTTTCCGTTGGTGCTGTTGCTGCTGCTGCTACTACTGCTACTTCCGCGGATGCTGCTGCCGTTGCTGCCACTGCTACTGCTGCCGCCCCACGATGGAAGTAGCAGCACGTCGTTGGTGCTGTTGCTCCTACGTCTCCTCCTTGTCCGTGCGGCTTCCAGGAAGTTGCGAAGACGGGACAGTAGCTACAAAAGGTGCTCCTGCCTCCTTCCTCTCCCTCTTGGTTGTCTTCTGCCGCCGCTACTGCTGCTCCTTACTATTGCAGCTGTTTCTGACATTACTATTGATGTTGCTGATGCATCTCTGCTGCTGCTGGCGCTAATGCTGTTGCTGCCGCTGATGCTACTGCTGCTGCTGTGGGTCACTCACAACTCTGATTGATGTTGCCACGTGCGGCGTCTCCAGCAGGTTGCCTGATGTCGCTGCGCTGGCCGCTCACCTCCCTGCATCAAACGTGGGGGTCAGAGCTGCCGGGAAAAATCCGGCAGCATTTCCCCTGGCCCATTGGCCGTGGGAAAAATTCTGACGCCGCCACCAGGCAGGTCACTGCTGCCGGAAAAAAAATACGGAAGCATTTCCCCTGTACTGGAGTGTATGGGAGGTCGGCTGGCATAGTTAGGAACATGTATGTCACTGTTTCTGCTACTGCGCCTGCTCCGTTATGGCTCTGATTCCAAAAAGGGACTATCTAGTGCACGGGTTGGGGCAGTGGCGTTGTTGATGCATCGTGCAGGAACCCACACTCGTTGCTTAGTCTGCCCCCTCAGTAGAGTCTAATTCTGAGAGCTCTGGTTTGTTTTTTTTTTTTTTTTTGGTTTTCAAGATGGTCCAGGCAGAAAATCCCTCCCACCGGACTCCCTTCCGGAAGCTTCTGGTTCCGGAAGCTTCTGGTTTGTTACTCAAAAGTGCGTGCGCCAGAGTTAGTGTCGGAAAGCAGCTGGAATGAAGTAATAACTGATTAGGAATGAAGAATAAGCAACTGAATGAGACCCCTCCCAGTTCTAGCCTCACCTCAGCTCTATGAGGCTTGCTACTCAGAAAACCAGCCAACCAGGAAAATCCGAACATCATCCTGTCTAGCAGAATTTCCTACGTGAGCCTTGCCAGACACCCGATAGCCTAAAACCCGGACGTTGTCCATTTTTCCTAAAAACTGGACCATACTAAAACAACCACGCAGCGAACGCATTCCTGCAGTCAAAACCAGCAAGAAGAATGATTACAAGGAGCTATGGCTGCCCGAACTAAGGCGTCGACTACACGTGTAACCAGGTGCCCTATTTTTCGGGCATACTCGGAGTCTCACCCGGGATTTGGGGGCACTCGGGGCATTTTCTGTTTTTCGAAAATACGTCGGGAGGTCTGGCTCGACCCGACGGCTCCCAACAGCAAGGAGGAGGAGGAGGAGCAAGCGAGGAGTGCGCGAGCGAGCGCTGGCATGGAGTTCACGCCGGCGCCAGGGGGCTGTTTTGCGCGAACCTCCACGCGGCGTTCCAAACATGCCACGCGAGGGTGGTTGTCGCCCCCTTGGCAAATAGCGTGTGGGACACGCTATCCGCCGAGGGGTTCTCTCCGGCGGGAGCTCCCAGCAACGCACGCGGTCAACGGCGACAGCAAACACGGTGACTACAACCGCTCCGGTGGCGTGCACAACACTGTGACCGCACCCACCTCCGAGAGGCGTCGAGCTAACGCGGCGGCTTGCCGAGAGACACGACCGACCGTTGATTTGGATGATTGACAGCCAGACACTTCTCGCACTGAGCACTAGGTGCAAGTAAGGTACCGCATACAAGGTGCAAGTAGCTTGTTGTGGCAAGGTAGGAAAGGAGTAGACCGGGGCTGGGACTAGCTGGCCAAAACAGTATAAATACCTTATACTCTGTTCATTGTCATGAACCTGTATTATCCAGCTCTGGCTTCTAGACTTCTCCAAGTCTATCTTTCCGCTGCGGCTGTGCTCTGCACACACTAAAGCTTAATCTCCATAGAGCACACACTCTCACAACATGGCTCCTGACTGCCAATTACGACTACTGATGGCGTGACAGCCAAGGGCAGCTGCCGATGGAGCTGGTCGTGTGAGGGTGCAGTTTGAGAAGCACAAGGAGGAGAACCACACGCTCGGCTGCATGGCGACATGTCCACTCCACCGCACAGTGTCCTGTCGGCATCAACGTCCATATAGTCAGTCATCTACACGACCATGTACACCAGCCAAGAGGTCACAGTATGAGTCAGTGAGGCATTACATGGGAAAAATAACGACTGGCCTCTACAGTGTCCCAAGACTTCTCTGGCATCTACGATAGCACCGGCGAGACGCGGTCGATGAGCTCCGGCAGCCCTGTTGGCTCGTCGGAAGGTAGGAGAGTTTTCGAGGTGGGTTGAGACCCGTGCACCTGGTGGACTATACCGGTAGGACGAGGAGACCTGATCACTGTAGTACTGCTTCCGATGTTCGGAAAGCCATTTGTGATGTATGGACACTGATTCTGAGTGTTTCTAGCACAAGTCGTATTTTCTCGATGGTCGAGACCCGGGGACTCGGAGAGCTCTTTCGGTGCCTCGAGGAGACCACCTTTGTTGTTCACGTGGTCCCTATAGTGCGCTCTCCCTGCTCACTCGTTTAGGCTCAGCGGGATTGACGGGGCCCGGTGCGGCTAGCTGCCGGTGTCCCTACATAAGCCAGAGAAGCTTCTAGGAACCTTCCTAACCACTTGCCGTGATACTAGGCGTAAGCGCTAGGTCAGCGTGTGACAACGGTCACAAGTCAGAGGCAAAAACTGCAAGGGTCTGGGTAGGGACACATACAGAGTGTCAAGAAGATCAAATCTGAATGTAATTGCAGAGACAAATGACAACTGACAAGATCACAACACAAATACCTGCTGCGGCTCACAGCAAGTGACACACGCACAGTGTTAGTTTGTCCTAAAACTGGCCGAAACTCACTGTTTTGGCCATAAACCTGCGCACAGGTATCCGAACGCACCACCGTCAGAGCCTAGAGATGCAGAATCTCAAGCCGGACGCTACAACTGGTTACACGCACAAGTCCGGCATCGATCGGTGGACAGACAATGCAAAACATGCAAATCGGGTTCGAGAGCCAGTCCACCGAGAAAACTCTTACGTCTGTAGAAAATCTAGAAACGACCCCGGCTAGCACTCGGGATGTCGTGGCTGCTGTCTGGCAGCTGCTAGTGCACGGAGCAACCACTCTTCGGTGCCCTGGCGCCAGCTGCATCCGCATCATGGATAACGTCGTCATGCTCTCCAGTAACGGCGCTCCATACCACCAGTACTGGGTATACGGATAATCACCGCGTCATCGCTCGTGACGGGTGGAAGCCACACAAACCAACACTCCCCCTGGCTGACACAGCCATCACCGCAATGACAAGTGAGGAGCTACACTCACTGTCCATCGTAAACACCAACCATAACACAAGGTCTCCTCAAGACAGTGGTGTAACTCGCCAAGTGCCCGGGTCTCGACCGTGCAACACATAATCCATCTGATGCAGCTCCCACCCATGCTGGACAACCAGACTAAAGAGTGCCCGGCTCGTGGAGAACCGGCCAACAGGAGCAAAGATCTGGTCGTAGTCGACCCCAAGAATCTAAGCAAATCCCTTGGCTGTGAGGCGGGCCTTGTACTTGTCCAAGGACCCGTCGGGCTTCCATTTGTGCCGAAAGACCCACTTGGCACCGATGACCTTCTAATGTGGAGGGAGGTCGACGAGGTCATACACGTGGTACTGCCGGATAGCAGCGAGTTTGTCAGCGCAGGCATCATCCTTGTGTGCAGCCTCAGGAGAGGCGCGAGCCTCGCATAGGGTGGGTGGGTCCTTCGGGCGTGCTATGGAGCGGACTGAGAGAGCGCGTACATCTCGAGCCCCAAGTGGGATGCGTGCGAGTGCAGCCATGACAGCATGCCGATGCTCGTAATGAAGCATGGCGTAACCCAGTGCAGAGCCAGGGTGAGGGTCGACAATGATAACCGAAGTGGTCAGGCCGAGGGCCTTGGTGACAAGGGTCCCCACTCACGATCGTAGGAGTGGAAGAGACACGTGGAGCGACAGGGGGTCAAGATGCGACAGGGTGAGGTGCTGCGGTGTGCGCGCTCACTAATGGCCTGGGTCGCGGCTACCGCTTGGACCACGCGTGTAGCACGGTAGGGCAGGAGATAGCCCCGAGACTGACGGGCCGACGAAGGCAGACAAGGCTAGTGGCCCGGTGGGGCTAGCGGACGCGACTGGGGCCGCCGGCCCGGAGGGGCCAGCTGGCGCGGCTGTGGCGGCTGGCCCAGAGGGGCCAGCGGACGCGACTGTGGCGGCTAGCCCGGAGGGACCAGTGGACACGACTGGGACCGTCGGCCCGGGGGGATCAACAGACGCGACTGGGACCGCCGGCCCGGAGGGACCGGTGGACGCGACTGGGGCTCTTGGGTCGGAAGGGCCAGCGGGCGTGACTGGGACAGTTGGCTTGGAGGGACCCAGTGGGCGCGACTGGGGCTACAAGCTTGGAGGGAGTAAGTGATGTGCCACCCGGAAGCAGTAGGACGGAGGACAGAATCACCACTCCCCCACGCGACCGGAGGGACACCGACGAGCCGGAGCAAACGAGATCACGCAAAAACAGTTCCTTGAAGAAGAGGGCATCGCGGGACTCGACGATGCAGTGTCGGGAGGGATCCCAGAAGTGCCAAGCCTTGGACAGACGGGAGACCCCGAGAAAGGTGCAAGGACGTCCGCGGGGGGCGAGCTTGCCGCCCTGCTGCGAGGCGGGCAGCCACACGATGGCTATGCAGTCCGAGATGTGAGCAGGGTGTAGGTCGGCTCGCTGACCGCACCAGTGCTTGTATGGCGTGGACTGGCGGTGAAGGGGCCTGTGAGGAATCCGATTCTAGACCCACGTCATGTAGGCCATGGCTTCAAAGTAGAAGCCATCGGAGAGGTCCGACTCGACTCGCATGGTGCGGAGGGCATCAGCCATGGTACGGTTCCACCGCTCGGAGACGTCGTTCTGGGCGGGCGTGTAGGGCGCGAACGTCTCTTGGTGGATACCACGGGAGGTGCGAAAAGTCGTGGTCTTGTCCATGTACTCACCACCGTGATCGGAACGAAAGCGGCGAAGGGATCCACCACACTCGCGCTCCGCAAGGACAAGCCAAACTCAATGGCACGGGCGACATCGCTCTTCTGCCGAAGGCAGAAGATCCAGCAGTAGCGCGAGTAGTCGTCAGTGAGGGTGAGGACATACCGACCATGCTCTCCCACGGACTTGGTGGGGAGAGGATCCATGACATCGGAATGGACCAGGTTGAGAGGGACGGATGCACAGGAGGAGGACAGAGGGTATGTAGACTGGTGCATCTTGCCCTAAGCGCAATCAATGCACTCCGTGGGACACGGCAAAGGGAACGTCTCATAGTCAAGGCCCTTGGCCGGCTGGGTGCGGAGCATGCTGTCGACGGCAGCAGAGTGGACGTGGCAAAGGCGGCAGTGCAAGAGACGGATGTGCTACAAAGAGAGCGTGCTGGTGACAAGTACATGGCCTGTGAAGGCCGACTGGGAGGGGACAGAAGGAGAGGAGGACAGATGAGGCACGTGCCACAGGTTGCCACGGGCGGTGGCGTGAAGAACGACAAGACCGGACGGACGCAACGACACAGTGCCAACACCACGTGAGTGCACAACGTCCATGCTCATGCGGTCAAGGGCAGTAATGGACAGGAGGCTGAGCTCAAGACCGGGGATGAAGAGTACATTGGTCAGGAAGACATCACTGGCAGGACCACGAAAACGAATGACACCAACGCCGTGGACAGGTAACACCTGGCCGGAGCCTGTCCGGACACCGAAGACATCGCCAACAGGACCAAGCATACTGAAGGCCTCACGATAGGCTGTCATGTGATGCGTGGCCCTGGAGTCAATGACCCAGGTCTCGGCCGGGTCCTGGACCAGAGTCGCAAGATCCCTAACAGTCACATGGCAGCACGCAAGACACGCAGACGCGTTGGAAGGGGACGCGAACCGAGACTGCCAATCATCAAGCCACGCGATGTCGTCATAGAGGGGAACAGAGGAGACCATGGGAGACGGCGAGACAGACGAGGAGGCGGGACACGACCGCAACTCAATCTCAGTCATGCAAGGCGAGGGGGACGGGCAGGAGATGATGCAACTTGCACTTCCCTAGGGGGAGGGCGAGGCAGGCCAAGCTGAAGTGCAATGAAGTGCTCCAACTATCGCTCACACGTGGATGGTCCGGCAGTGTAGACGGAGTGCGGAGTGACGGCGCTGGAGCCTAGATAGAACGAGGACTACGCCGGTGAAGGGAACGGGGACGCCGACGACTGCGGGTGATGCTGCTGCGGAGCTGGCGCCGGTGGGGCCGGTGTGACTGTCGGAGGAGAGGAGCTGCTAGACGAGGGTGGGGCGTCAGGGCCAGCGATAGCGACGGCGGTAGAGACGAGACGGCGCTCCCACTGGCGACGCATGGTGGCAATGACGCACGCCTCATCCGTGTACAGCGGGCACGTGTACCACCCGTGCCCGAGCTGGCCACAGTTGTGGCAGACTGAGCCACCACCGCTGGACCCAGTCAACTGGTGCTGCTGTTGACCCTTGTCATGCTTGCTTCGGCGTTTCTTCTTCCTTGACGATGAAGAGCTGGTGGAGGTAGCTACTGCGGGAGAGGCGACGGCCACGGAGGCGACGGCAGGAGAGGCTAAAGCCTCTATGTGCTGAAGGCAGGACTCCAGGCAAGCTTTCTCAATCCGGAGGAAGAGCTCGTATGCCCAGGGCATGAGGGTGCCCTAGGCCGCCATGGTGGAGAGGACGTCCTGGTCGTATTGCACAAAACGTTCGCGTACGCGTTAGTGGTGATGCGCTTGATGGTGAGGAGCGCGGCCAGAGGGGGTGGAGCAGAGGCGCCGAGGCAACGAAGGATGTCTTCAGCCCGCTGCCAGTAGGCGGTGCCTGTCTCGGTCTCCCCCATGTGGAGGGAGTTGAACTCCTACAGCAGACGGCTGGTCTCAGCCTCGCTGGACAGGCGATGGGGGCGAGTGAGAACGTACCATGTGGCTGCAGGGTTTGGGATGCTACTGGTGGTGAAATCGCCAAGAAAGGGCTCTAGGGCCAGGCGGGAAGCCGGAGGAGCGACAGGGACGAGGGCGCGGACGGCACGACCAGCGTCATACATCTGGGCGTACTACACTCATACAGAGTGTAGTACGCCCACAAACTCTCACCCTGCGTCCAGATGCGGAAGCTGAGCTCCCAGCTCCGGAACTGCTCGCCGGCGTGAAGCTGTGGGGACGGCGTCTCAAAGTCCTTTTGCCTGTGGCCGCCGCCGAGAGTGGGGCAAAGGACAAAGGTCACTGTCTGCCGCTGGCGCTAAGTCTGCTGTTGCGCCAGGTAATGCATGGCAGCGGACAAAGCGGGACTGGCGTGTCTAGGTGGAATGAAAGGTGGCGGAGTCTTGTTGGCCGTCTGTGAGGCAAGTGGCTGCAATGTTGCATGCTTCTGCGTCAGAACGGTGAACTGTTGTTGAATGGCAGCTAAGGGATCAGGGGTTTCGGCGACGACGCCTATTGGCTACTGTTGCTGCTACCGCTGCTACTGCTATTGTTGCTGCTTCTGCTGCTGTTCCTGGTCCTGCTACTATTGCTCCCGCTGCTGCTGCTGCTGCTTCTGCAGTAGCTGTTGTAGCTGCTACAAAAACAGGAGGGTACCCCCCCTGGGAGTCCCCCCAACGGAGGAGGACCCCTCCCCACTAGGGCTGTTAGCCATGGTTTTGGTGCCCCCTCTCTTAGGTTTTTTTTCTTCTGTTTTTTGTGCTGCTGAGGTCAGTAGTGACGTCAGCCCAAGACGGCCGGCATCAGTAGCTGCTGTGGCGTGATCTACTGCTGCTGTTACAAGGTTTCTTCCTCACCCCTTTTTGTTTTTTTTGTTTTTTTGTTGATGACGTCAGAAGTGACGTCAATAGTGACGTCAGAGGTTGGATACAAACATCAGTAGCGGCTGTGGTTAGGACCGCTGCTGCTGCTGTTGCTGTTGTAGCTGTTGTTGCAACTACTATTGCTGCTGCTGCTGTTGCTGTTGCTGCTGCTATTGCTACTGCTCCAGCTGTTGTTACAGCTACTGTTGCAGCTACTACTCCTGCTACTGCTACTGCGGCTATTGTGGCAGTAGCAACTGTTGCTGCTACTATTGGTGCTGCTGCTGTTGTAGCTACTGTTGCTGTTGCTCCTACTGCTGTTGTGGTTGCGGCTCCTGTGGCAACAACAACTATTGCTGTTGCTGCTCTTACTACTATTGCAGCAGCTACTGCTGCTGCTACAATTGCTGTGGCTGCTACAACAGTTATGGCAGCTACTGCTGGGGTGGGCGAATTTTTTGCTAGTCTTTTTTTTCTATCTGCCACAACGAGCCTCGCTACTCGCTCTAGACAGCGGGCTGCGGGTAGCGAGCTCGCTGCTTGCTGCCAGCAGCTCGCTGCTTGCTGCGAACAACTCGCTGCTTGCAGCAAGCAGTGGGCTCGCTGCTTGCAGCCCGCTGCTTGCGGCAAGCTGCGGGCTGCGAGCAGCAGTAGCTGTTGCCGGCTGTTGCTGTTGCAGCCGGCTACTGCTGCTGCTGCAGCTGCTACAGCTTGCTACTGCTGCTGCTCACTATTGTTGTTGCTGCTCGCTGTCGTTGTTGTTGCTGTTGCGGGCTGCTGCTGCTGGCCGCCGTTGCTGCTTGCTGCTGCGGGTTATTGCTGTTGCTGCGAGCTGCTACAAGCTGCTGCTGCTGCCGGCTGCTGCGACTGCTGCTGCGAGCTGCTGCTGCTGCGAGCTGTTGCTACTGACGGCTTGTGCTAATGTACACAACTGCTGCTGGCTGCTGCTGCCACTGTCTGCTGCAGGTTGCCTACCGTTGCTGCTGCTATAGGCTACTGCTACTGCTCGCTGGTGCCAATCATTATACTTGGGTGGCGCTGCCGCGTGCGTCGTCACCCGCAGGTGTCGGACACGGCCTGCCGCTCACCTCCTCGCGTCACGCGTGGGGGTCACTGCTGCCAGGAAAGGTCCGGCAACATTTCCCTTGGCCTAGTGGCCGTGGGAAATAAACTGACGCCGCCACCAGGCGGCGTCAGATTATTTCCGGATTTTTTCCGGCAGCATTGACCCGCCACCAGGCGGGTCAATGCTGCCAGAAAAAATCCGGTGGAATTTCCCCTGCACTGGCGCGTATGGGGGTCCGCCAGCGTTGTCTGGCACCTATACTCCAGTTTTCTACTACTACTGCTATGCTCTGGCTCTGAAACCAAGAAGGAAAACTAGGCAGCAGGTTGGGGCAACAGCGTTGTTGATACAGCGTGCGGGCTTCCACGCTCGTTGCTTAAGTCTGCTGCCCCCTCAGTCTGTTGCTCTAGAGACTAAGTCTGGAAGCTCAAGGTTTGTTACTCAGAAATGTGTGCGCCAGTGTTAGCGCCAAAAAGCAGCCGAAAACTAAATGTGAATGATTAGAAATGAAGAATGAGCAACAATGGGAGACCCCTCCAAGTTCTAGCTCCCCGCCACTAGTGTGAAACTTGTTACTCAGCTAACCAACCAATCAGAAAATAGTCCTAGACCTATTCTCTGGAAGGCAGGGTTTTCTCGGTGAGCCCTGCCAGATGCTCGATAGCCCAAAACCCGGGCGTTGTCCGTTTTGCCTAAAAACTGGACCATACCATATTACCGACACTGCGAACGTATTCGTGCGGTCAGAATCAGCTAGAAGAATGACAGCAAAGAGTTATGGCTGCCCGAGCCCAAGCAGTGCCTACGACGATCCATGATACCAAACAGTGACACACAGCGAGAGACATGGATCCTAGGCCGAACATGATGCTGCAGACGCAATGGCACAGTCAGAAACAGCGTTGGGTGCATGCAGACAGCATCTACAGTGGTAGTGACCGCCGGCCGCCGAGGAGGCCTGCCGATGGAGTTGAGCACGTCGCCGAAGGGAGGAGGCTCCAGCGAACTGCGAGAGAGCTTCAGTGTGTGTCGGCTCCACTGGACGACACTCCAGCAACGTCAAGTCTCGCCGTCAGTCATCTGCACGCCGATGTACACAAGCCAGGAGGACACAACAGAGCACAATGAGAGATGTGAAAAAACAACACTGCTAGCGGTTATTGCTGATGCTATCTCACGTGCTGAAGGTGGGTGACGTCACTGACAGTCGGGTGACGTCGACAGGTCCCTGTGGATTGGCTGCAGCGATGACGTTCACTTGTGCTGCTCTGTTGCGTCTCTGTTGTGCAGCTTGACGAGAATTGTCTCACTGCTCTGATACCATGAGAAGATGTGCGGAAGCTTCCTAGCAACACAGCCGTTGACTAGGAGTCAGTGCCTGGTCAGACGGTGACGACAGTCATAAGTCGTACACATAACGACAAGGGTCTCGCTAGGAGACACAAAGCAGAGTGTCAAGATGCTTCAATAGCATTTGCAGAGAGAAATGACAACTGACAGGTCCATGGCATAAGTACCTGCCGCGGCGTACGGCGGGTGTCGCACGCGGCAGCACAAGGTCTGTTCCAAAAACGGTTAAAAACCACCGTTTTGGTCGTAAGTCAGCGTAGACATGTCAAAACGATACGTCGTCTGAACCTAGACGTGCAGAATCACAAGCCGGACTCTACGACTGGTCACATGCATGCATCCGGCATCAAGCGGTAGACAAAAAATGCAAAAACATGCAAATCGGGCCCACGCCCAGTCCACAGATAAACTCCTATGTGCTGTAGGAGAACTGCAAGAGGTCCCAGGCAGTATCCAGAGCTCTAGGATGGTCGTCAGTCAGTTCCAAGCTGGTAGTCCATCACCAGACGACGCACTGGTACCACCTGGATCCGTATCAGGGGTCTGTACGGGCATGGACACAGCCGAGTGGTCACAGTAAACTGGACAGGTCGACAGGAACATCACAAATCACAACAGAGCTTGCTTGCTAGTGCGTCAGCTGACTCGATAGTGTCGCCACGTCAGCAGCAGCAAGGTTAGGAAGATTCCTAGCAATTTCTCACAAAGCCCACACAACAACAGTTCGAGACCTCGCCAGATTTGGCCTTCATTGTGTGCCTCTCACAACCAGAGCCCGTGGCATTGCTTGAAGGGCCTACATGCCCTAATCAATTATATATCCCATTCTTTTATGGCAGCGGTTACATACATAAATCGTCATTGAACCTGGCCCACTTATTACTTGTTTGTGCAAACAATTGCGGTACAAAATACGACATCTGGGCCTTACCTGCTTGTCTGGCAATGTGCCGCATGCTCGTCATGTGGGGTCTACTCCACTAATATCCAAAAGTGAATGATTAGTGCTTGGGCTGTGGGCTAATTTTTCCATCCCACTTCCCAAATTAGTAATAGTCCATGGGGCCTTATTGTTGAAGTTCGTTGGCCACTCAAAACTCTATGCCCTCTTGTCTCTCACACTCTACATACACTCTGTACAGATTGAATGACAATGGTCCCGCCTGGGGAAGCATCCGACGTGCCCATCCTGGTTGGAGCCTCTGACCCTCTCAAGCTGCTGCTGCTGCTGGACCCAGGAATGCCCTGGGGCATAAACGTGACCATTGCATGATTCTCCATGGTTTTCTATGACTCTCTGTGATGTGGTAGATGCTGAGGCCCGTACATTCTCACTGCCGTGCCCTGCATCATATTATGTTGCCTTGCATGTTGTGGGGGAGCTGCATATTTCTCGGATGCTGATCCTTAGGGGGCCACCGTGCGTTGGTGAGTAGTCGCCCTCGGTTTATTCCGAGCGGTCGGGCTCGACCCCCGGGTGGCGGCACTTGCTCATCCGAGTTTGACACTCGTGGTGAGTGAGTGCTCACCGGTACTAGTCTCGCTCGCTCCCCCCGTCTCTCTCTTGTCTTCGTTGAGTGCACAAATTTGCAAGCAAGTTACCGAATCCATGGCGTCTCTCGCTTGGTGTGAATTGTTGCATTCACCCACCTCACCACACATGGTCTAGTCACGTAACTTCCTAGTAACTACTGGTATCAGAGCAGTGAGAAATGCCTCTCACCGCTCGGCGATCCTGGTCCTTGGAGCCCTCAGTGGTCCACGTCTCCCGTGGTCCATGCATCACCACAGCTGCTCTCGCAGCTGCTCTCGGTCTCCACCTTCTTCCAGCCCGCAGCAGCTGTCTCAGCTGCGCGACGTGGTCACCCTCAAACTAACGAGGCTGACGTTGATCTCTTGGGGCCTCACGAGCGCTCACCCGCCCCAAGCGGCTGGCACCACTTTCGGCTCTCACGCCGCCCCCAGCCGCCTCACTGTTATCCGTAGCTGCTCTCGGCTGTCCTCGAGGCCGTTTGTAGTGCTCGAACACACTTCCCGCCTCCTCTCTACTCCCAGCGAGCCCCGGCTGCACCCGGCTACTCTTGGGTGCTTCCCACGCTCAGCTGCCCTCTCAGCTACCAGCCATTCTTCGCGGTCACTCTTGACCGCACTCGGGTGTCTATGACTTGTAGCTGCTCTCGGCTGCCCACGAGGCCGTCTGTAGTGCTCTAACGCACCTCCCGCCTCCTCTCTACTCCCGGCGAGCCCCGGCTGTACCCGGCTGCTCTCACGTGCTCTCCACGCGTAGCTGCTCTCTCAACTGCCAGCCATTCTTCGCGGTCACTCTTGGCCACACTCGGTATCCGTGAACTTGCACCTGCTCTCGACTGCCTTCGAGGTCGTCTGTGGTGCTCGGACGCACCTCTCGCCTCCTCTGTGTCTCCGGTGGGCCCTTGCTGTACCCTGCCTTTTCTCGCTGTCCCAGCTCAGCTGCTCTCTCAGCTGCCACTCATTCTTTGCGGCCACTCTTAACCGCACTCAGGTGCCCGTGACCTGCAGCAGCCACCGTGGACTCACCACCATTTGACGTGCCCCCTGAAGAAGATCTTCATTGTCCTTGCACTACAATGCACTACACCGACCGCAGGTGGGAGGACCCTCTGGATTACAACCCTCCTACACCTCCAGACAACGACACACCACTTTGGTTCCGCATGCTCGACTCCTCCTACTGGCAAGAAGATCTGGAGAGAGCAGCAGCTGCACGAGTGGAGGGGATCAACCGACAGGCGTACACTGCGGACGATCTGCCACTGTCACCTCCTCGTTCCCCCATCATGCAACCGCCGGCCAGCACACCACCTTCCACTTCTGCATCTACCGCCAATGCCACCGCCGGCCCCCCGCCTCACGTTGCTGCTGCATCTGCTGAACCGTCACCGGCACCGAAGGCACCAGGTGTCATCCCTGTGCTTCCAGTGCACACAAACCCCATCGGCCTTGCGGGAGCCATTCTTGACGCAGCAGCAGCAGCCGCAAAAACCTTCAATGCCACTGCCCGTGCTTGCAGAGCTCCCATTCAGACTACCGTGGATCGAGCCACCGACGCCTACGCACATGCAACAGCTTCTCTCACGCTCTCACTGCTGCCGCGGCAAACATCACCACTCAGATCACAGCAGCAGCAGCCTCCGTTGCCACCGCTGCCTCATCTGCCGCCGATGCCACCGTAGTAGCCATCGGCTCCATCCGAGCCTCCACAGCAGCAGCTGTTCGGATCCCCACAGGTGTCCCACGGGAGCTAACTCCACACATTGCTACAGGGGTCCTGGTTGCTTCTGCATCTGCGGCAGTGACCGGAGCTTCTGTCACTGGCCTTCTGTGTTTGACCGTGGCAACTGCGGGGTGGGTGGCAGTGCTCTTCTCCTCAGCAGCAGCTGTGGTGGCACCTCTCTTTGCTCTGCTGCACCGTCACTAGCTCGGTGAGACCATCCCTCACCCTGCATGCTACGCTCCCTTCCTCTTCCCTCTCATCTGTGTTAGCATTTTTGCTCTCGTATTCTCCCCTTTCCACCATGCCTGGGCCAGACGAGAAGCTAGAGGCCCTCCAGGCCGCCCTTAGTGAAGCACAGGCCGAGCGTTGAAAAGCGCAAGATGAGCTTGACCGGGAGCGGGACGCACAGCAAGAGTTAGCCGTAAAAGTAGCTACGTTAGTTCTTGAGCGTCTCCGCTCTGTCCCAGCCTTTGCTGCAGTGCTCCCTGCTGACCAGTCAGGATCTACAGACTTATCAGCACCACCTACTGGCGGCATTGCCAACGCCTCCTTTCCATCTCTCTCAGCTGCAACAACCTCTGTTCGTACTTCCCCACCAACGCTGCAGAACGATTTTGAGACACCGCCACCGCAATTCACCTCCAAGCGCACCTTTACATCCTAGGAGAAACACTTCAGTGCGTGGGCTCAGGGTGAGTTTCTATGGGAGTACTACTCCCCTGCCAAGCCATCCTTTGTACCGTAGCCAGCAGAGGCTGCACGTGCTGTGCGGACTCTTATCAACGCCGACCAAGAGAATCTTCTAGATGATATTGGCACGTACAATGTAGACCCCATCCGAGGCACCAATGCAGACCCAGTGGGTGCCTACGCGCTCATCCGCCACCACAAAACTGTCATCGGGCATGCCGCCCAGAGTGCACTCATTGTTCAGTTCAACACGTTGCAGATGCGGGCGGACGAGATAGCAGATGAGTATTGGGCACGCAGCCTTCGCCTACTGCGTGACCTTTGCAAGGCCATCCCAGGTCCTCTCTCCGCATGTCTGTCCATTGTCACTGGCCTCATTCCTGAGCTGTCTGACCTGTATCTCCATGTCTCCCAGGCAGAGCTTGAGCGCCTTGCCTCTGCACCTGTCCCGGCTGATTCCCCACCCGGGATTGGTCCCCTCTTTGACTTCACTACTGCACGTCTCAATGACTGGTGGAACGTCCTCCAGAACAAGCGCCTGCATCGTGCCGCCATTGCAGCAGTCACTTCCTCCTCTCCCTGCGCTTCCACTGCAGCCTCTTCCACTGTCTCTTCCCTTCAGGCCTCAGTTCACACAAGCTGCCCAGCACGGCGGAGGCAGTGGCTCCAATTCCGGCCGTGATGGAGGTCGTGGGGGCAAAGGGTGTGGAGGTGGGTGTGGCGGCAGGGGCTCTGGCTCCTCTGTCGCTGATGTC
The DNA here is from genome assembly GCA_023375785.1 of Penium margaritaceum. Taxonomy (NCBI): domain Eukaryota; kingdom Viridiplantae; phylum Streptophyta; class Zygnematophyceae; order Desmidiales; family Peniaceae; genus Penium; species Penium margaritaceum. Next base: position 50,000 of record SZWC01000483.1, read on the forward strand.
ACCTGATGGAACTGCGGCGCCACCGGCCACTCTGCTCCCAAATTTCCCGCTCCCCATGACGATGCACGCCTTGCCTCCTCCATGCATGCTCATTGGGCCCGCACCGGTGTCACTACCTCCTCTGCTGTCGCCACCGTGACAATCGCGTCTTCCTCATTCTCCTCATCTGCCTCGGCCCTGACTACGACACTGGCCCCTCTTCAGCCGACGCCTCCTGCACCTCGCCCCTAGGGCTGGGTGCCACCACCGTCCAGCCCTCCACACTACGGACCCCCGTCCTCCCACTACTCCGTTCCTCACTGGACTTGTGACGATGGCCACTACTCCGACCGCTCATCTGACCACCTCTCCGAGCGTTCCTCTGATCGCTGAGATGAGGAGTACAATTTTGAGCGTCGTCTGGCCGAACTTCTCCATCTTCGCTCTCAGGGTGGTGAGAGTGTGAGTGGCCAGTCTCGTGTCTTCCCCTCTGAGTCAGATGTCACTCTCCGTGGTTCTGCCTCCGGTGGTGTGCAAGGGGAATTGCCTGACGATTGCGCTTGGATTGAACACTGGCAATCTCACACGTTACCCGCACGTCTTGGACATTCCACCTCTCCCCTTGTCCGTGGTACTGTGGCTGTCTTTTTGGTCCTTCCTTCCACTCGTGCCTCACCTGGCCTCTGGATCATTGATTCCGGGGCCACACATCACATGACCTCTTGTCGTTCATCCTTTGTGTCCCTTGGGCCTGTTCAGTCTGTGCATTCTGTATGAACTGGCTCCGGCCAGCTTCTCCCTGTTCAAGGTGTTGGTGTTGTCCGCTTCGTTGGCCCCGGAGGCATTGTCTATCTGCCAGATGTCTTGTACGTCCCTGACCTTGAAGTCAGTCTACTCTCTGTGACCACCCTTGACGATCAGGGCATGGACTTCTCGTCCAACCGCGGCCTTGCCTCCATCTCACTCCATTCTTCTGGCCGTGTCGTTCTACGTGGTGTGCGCTGCGATCGCTTGTTCCGTGTGCCTCTCACGTTGTCCTCGCCTTCCGTTGCATCTGCCTTTGTTCACGTTGTTCCTCACTATCGCCTGATCATGCTGATCTCCTGCATCGTCGCCTTTGTCACATTCACATTGCCACCATCCAGCGCCTCCTCTGTCTTCAGCCTGCACACGGCCTTGACCCTGCTACTTTCCCTCCTCCCTACACATCCACCTGTCTTGACTGTGCCAGTGGAAAAATGCACCGCTCACCCTTCTCCACCTCTGAGTCCACTACCTCACACCCACTTGACATGGTGCATGCTGACGTCATGGGCCCGTTGCCCCAGGAGTTCCTTGGTGGTCTTGGGCGCTACATTCTATGTCTCACAGATGAATACTCCTGCTACCGTTGGGTCTTTGCCCTGCGGCACAAGAGCAAAGTCACCGACGTCCTTGAGTCCTGGCTCCTGTAGGCCGAGCGGGCGTGCCTTCGGTCCTTGTGCATGTTTCGCAGCGACCGTGGTGGTGAGTTCTTTGGCCCCACGTCTCGCTTCCTTGAGTCCCGTGGTGTGCGACTTGAATCATCTGCTCCCTACACACCACAGGAAAATGGTGTGTCGGAATGCTGGAACCGCACTCTTGCAAATGGGGTTCGTTCTCTGCTCTCTGCCTCCAGTCAGTCCCCTCTCTTCGCCTTTGAGGCTATGTCTTACATGACTTGGGTATGGAACCGCATTCCGCATGGGCCTCTTCCTCACATAGTCACTCCCTTTGAGCGGTGGAATGGCCGGCGTGCCGACCTCCGTCTTGCCCGCGTATGGGGCTGCCTTGCCTCCGTCTGGGTACCCACCGACCAACGTGATGGTAAGCTGTCCCCTCGTGGTCGCCTTTGTATCTTTCTTGGTGTCTCCCCCTTCTCCAAGGCATGGCGCTTCTCGGATCCTTCCCGCTGTCGTGTCATCGAGTCTCGTGACGCCCTCTTCTTTGAACACTTGTTTGAGCGTGACTCTCCTCACTTTGGCGGGTCCCTTTCTCCGCCCTTTCGGGGTGGGGGTGGTCCTCCGCCCTCTGGGCCTGTTGTTCTCCCCTCGGGGCGTCCCTCGGTCTCCCCTGTCTCCTCCCCTTCTGAGCAGAGTCCTCCTTTATCTGCGTCCTCCTCCACGGATCCCTTAGCCTCACCCTGGCCATCCCCTGGCTCTCCTACCACCGTCTCTCCCGCGGCTTCGTCCTCTCCTCCTCCACTTGGCGCTATCTCACCCGTCGCCTCGGAGCCAGCTCTTGACTCTTCCCCTTCTCCTGCGCCGCCTCTTCCCGCTGCTCCCTCCTCTGCGCGTACTTCGTCCATTCCCCCAGTCTCACCCTACATGCGTGGTGGACGTCTGCGGGCTCTCCCTTCGCAGTCTCACCCTGTCGTCTCAGGTGACCCCGGTCTTCGCGCACCTGTTCTCACCGCCTCTGGCCTGTCTGCAGCAGCGTCTGTCATACACCCCAGCACCGCACTTGGCTACTCTCTTGTCGAACAGGAATTCCACTCAGCTCTGTCCTCATCCGTAGCTGGGTATGTTGCCTCGTGCTTCGCTGCCGCTGGCCTTTCTCCCCTTCCTCCTGAACCACTGACTGTGCAGGCTGCTCGTACAGCCTCTGACTCCCCGCTGTGGGAGCAGGCCATGAAGGCCGAACTCGATGCCTTGTCTGATCACGGCGTGTATGAGCTTGTCGACCTCCCATCGGGCCGCAAGGCCGTTGCTGCCAAGTGGGTGTACCGTCGTAAGTTGAATCCGGAAAACACAGTTGAACGGTATAAGGCTCGTCTCACTGCCAAAGAGTTCTCTCAGATCCCCGGTGTCGACTTTGACGAGACCTTTGCTCCAGTTGGTCACTACACCACAGCCAGGGCTCTTCTCAGCCTAGTCACTCAGCACGTCTGGGAACTTGAGCAGATGGACGTCAATAATGCGTTTCTACATGGCAAGTTGGATGAAGAGATTTACATGGTACAACCACCCAGCTTCTCTGATGGCACCGATCGGGTTTGGCGCTTGCGCAAGGCTCTTTATGGCCTCAAACAGTCCCCATGGTGCTGGAACCAAGAGATCACATCTACTCTTGAGAAAGGGGGTTACAAACGAAGTACCGTAGATCCGGCACTATTTCTTGGGCCCCCCACTAAACCACTCGTTGCCATTCTTGTGTACGTGGACGAACTTCTCATTGCCTCTCCGGATGTTGCCTCTGTGACGGCTGCCAAGTCTTTGCTTCAAATAGGGTCAGGGGTGCAATACCGCGGTATTGAGTACCACGGTACTCGAGTACCACGGTATCACAGTACCACGGTACAGATAAAGCGGTATCGTAAATTTGTGGCAGCTCATTACCGATACCGGTACCGGCACCACGTTACCGACGGTATTGGTAAAATACCGCGGTACTATATAAGTACCGTGGTACACGATATACCAATTTATAAAACACACATTGTACCACGGTACCAAAATGTGTACCATGGTACTGAATGCCCTAGTAGTTTTTTAACACCAAAAATGAATTCTAAGCTTAAAAATGAGATGAGTAGTAGATGTCATGAACTTGGAACTCAAGTTTATATACTCACAAAGAAAAGATACACCTTTACATGATATTCACTTGTGATATGGAGATGTTTAGGTGGAGTAGAAGTTAGGAGACAAAAAATGATGGAAGGAGAGGAGGATGAAGTTGTGAAGAGATACTCAGTTAAATATCGTAGTCTCTTATGTTCGCTTTTTTTTAGCTAAATAAAAGGACAGTTAAATTTGACTATAATTTTCAGCCTTGGAATTTTGGACCTGTCCGTCCAAAAGTCCTGGTATTTTCTTAGTGTCTTATTTTGGTCAAGGTCAAACGTCCATGTCCTTGGTCTGTCCCTAGGACTTTGCTTTTTGAATTTTGAAATTTCGAATGTGGGGGGCGAAGTCATACGTCGCAGCTCGCTTTGCACATAGATTCGCACGTAGATTTCCTGTCCATTGCGAGCTTCCGACGTTGACTTAGTTGTATCGCGTTAACGTTACTTGTCAAAGTTTTTTTCTTTCACTTTCTCACTACCGCGTTACTGTACTACGGTATGATACCACGGTACAGTAGAGGGGTATCCTGTCAGGTCAGTACCGATACCGTACCGGTGTTGTGAAAAAAAAATACCGTACCGCGGTACTACAATACCGCGGTACAAAAAAACGGAATACCACGGTAACGGTAATACCGGCATCAGCCCTGAACAGCGTACAAGATGAAGGATCTTGGTCAGGCTCGTGTCTTTCTAGGAATGGAGTTGAAGCGGGACCGTGCACGTCGCGTCTTGCATGTGCATCAGGCTGCATATGTGTGTAGCCTGGGGGAGCATTTCGCCCCACTCCTCATGTCCATCCCCACAGCGTCCACACCCATGATGCCCGCTAGTCAGTCCCTCCTGAAGTCACCGGAGCTCTCAAAGCTGGGGGAGACAGTTGACGTGACCGACTACCTTCGCGTTATTGGCTCCCTAATGTACCTTGCTACGACCACACGCGCGGATGTGGATTTTGCCGTGAACTTCCTGCCTCAGTTTTCCCAGTGCCCCCGCGAGCGCCACCTTGAGGCAGCATTCCGAGTGGTGCGATACGCTCTCTCCACCCCTCGTGTTGGGCTGCACTTTCGTGCACAGCCCTCGGTCGTGGTGGACGGTTTCACCGACAGTGACTGGGCGCATGACTCTGATGCTCGCAGCCGTACAGGGTACATCTTTCTGGTTGGTGGCACTGCAGTCTCCTGGAAGAGTGGCAAGCAAGGGTGTGTAGCACGCAGCACTCCTGAAGCTGAGTATGTCGCTCTTGGTGCAGGCACGTGTGAAGCTGCCTGGCTGTGTCGTCTGTTGCAGCAATTGCGTGTTCCCATCCACTGCATCACTCTGCGCTGTGACAATCAAAGCACGAAATCCATTGCTAAGAACAGTGACATGCATCACTCACGCACCAAACACATCAATGTGGAGCATCATTTTGTTCGTGAATGCATTGCTGCCGGCATCGTCCAAGTCTCATGGGTGGATACTGTTGGTTTGTGTGGCTTCCACCCGCCACGACCGACACTGCTAGTTTACCGATATACTCACATTCGGGGTATATGGCAGAGGAGGGCGTGACGACACGACGGGCCTCCGGACTGCACCGAGACTTCTCCAGCACCTACGACAGCACCGGCGAGACGCGGTCGACGCGTTCCGGCAGCCATGTGGGCTTGTCAGGAGGTAGGAGAGTTTTCTCGGTGGGTTGAGACCCGCACACCCGGTTGACTGTACCGGTGCGACGAGGAGACCCGATGGCTGTTGTGGGGCTTCTAATGTTCGGAAAGCCGTCTGTGATGTCTGGACGTTGATTCCGAGATTTTTTTGACACTGCTCATATTTTCTGTGGTCGAGACCCGGGCACTCGGAGAGCTGTTCCGGTGCCTCGAGGACACCACCTTTGTTGCTCTCGTGGTGTATGCAGTGTGTTCTCCCTGTTGACTCATTTGGGTTCAACAGGGGTGACGGGGCCCGGTGCGGTTAGCTCCCAGCGCCCCTATATAAGCCCGCTAGGGGCTCATTTGTAAAATTCTCCTTGTTCTTTATATTCAGCGTTCCAGACTTAGCTAAATTCTTGCCGTCTTGCATCGCACTCACACACAGAGCTCATGTTCGTTTTTGCATGAGCCTGCATGCCCTAAAAATTATTTCCAATTTGGTATCAGAGCACAGGGGGGCGTGTGAGCAGCAGAAGCAGCAACAGTGGACGGAACGCAAAGAGAACGCGCCACGTGGCGCCACGCCGGTAGCAGCGTGAGGGAGCGCAAAGCGACTGCACGTGAACGCCACAGGGGCGGTGAGCCGCACACAACAGCAATAGCGACCGCGGCGGCAAGAGCAAAAGCAGCAGCAGCCACTACAACAGCGGCGGTAGCAGCAGCAGCCAGTGCAATTGCGGCGGAGCAGCAGCAGCAAGAGCAGCTGCAGCAGCATATCAGCCGGTGCAGCAGCGACGTCACTAGCAGCAGCACATAGCAGCAGCAGCCACTGCAACGACGGCGGTAGTAGTAGCAGCGTGCAACAGCAAGTAGCAGCAGCGGCAGCAGCAAGCGGCAGCCGCGGCAGCAGCAAGCAGCAGCAGCAGCTATTGCGCAGTCTAGCAGCAGCAGCAGCGGAAGCAGCAGCAGCAGCGGAAGCAGCAGCAGCAGCGGCGGCAGCATCGAGCAGCAGCAGCAGCTGCTGCTGCGCAGAGTAGCAGCAGCAACAGCGGCGCAAGCAGCAACAGTAGCAGCAACCACAGCAGCTGCGCCCGCCGCTGCAGCTACTGCTGCTGGAGGGCCTCGCAGCCCTCCTGTGAGGGCCCCCGCCCCCTCGGAGGGACCCCCTCGTCCCCCATCAGGGGGCCTTTCCGAGGGGGGGAGCCCTTCGGCCCCTTTTCGCCCCCCCTTCCCCTCCTTTCGAGGGGGCCCTCGGAGGGTCCCGTCGAGGCTCTCCGAGGGGTCCCTCGGAGGGGCCCGTCGGCTCCGTCGGCCGACGGACGGAGGGAGGCACAGACACCCCCCCCTTTCCCCTCACTCACTCGCTCGCTCACTCACCTCGCTCGCTCGTTTTTTTTTGCGAGCGAGCGAGGAGCGAAGAGGGGGGGTGGGGCGACCTGACATCGCCACCTCAATTTTTTTTATTCCCCCCCTCCATCCTGACCTGCCCCCATTCTGGGGGGCAATCCAGAACCGGGTGCAGGCAAACCCGGGGTGAGAGAGAAAAAAAAGGAAAAAAAGAAAAAAAAGCGACGAGAAGCCTGGAAAAAAAAGGGGTGGGGGTTGGGAGAGAGCGAGATAGAGAGAGAAAACGTGGCGGTTGAGGGCAACAAAAAAAGGGGGTTGGCTGAGGGCAAAGAAAAAAAAAAAGAGGGGGCCTGAGGGCTAGTGAATAAAGACCAAAAAGACCAGCAAAACAAAAAAGGATAATCTTCCAACTACCACCGCCGCAGTAGTAGCAGCTTTCATAGCTGCTATAGCAGCATCAGGCGGTGGCGTGTCGACGACTACATAGTGCGGCGGCTGCGCCAGAGCTTACAGTTTTGCCTTCTCAGCCGACAGCGGACTGTCGTCAGCGGCGATCTTCGCTTTGAGACGCGTTGTGGACCGGCGTCTTCCTGGGGCCCGTGGATTGGTGCGCGCACTTCACCCCTTAGGATCGACGGCGGATTCGAGTCTTACCAGCTCCAAGGGCCGGGTCGTCTACCACTTGGAGCAGCGGCCACACCTGCAGCCGCCACCCCTTCTCGTCTTGGAGCAGTCTTCGCTCCATTAGTGGCAGCAGCATTATTGACCGCAGTTAGTCGGACTGTAGTCTCCGGGCGTGCTGTGGTAGTGTAGCTCGTCCGTCTGGTCACGTTTGCTGACCCGGACGCCGTGACCTCCAGGAGTGACTGTACCTACTGGCCTTGTTCTCTCCCGTGGCTTGGTGTTCACCACCGGGAGTAGGTGCCCTCGGTACCTATCCATCGTCCAGCGCACGAGATGAGTGCGCGGACATCTGAGCAGGCGCCTTGCGCGTTCGCCTGTTACTACTGTGGTGATGGACGTCATGGTTGGCGTCGTTGTTGGATGCGCCCTCCCGGCTGGCATCCACCTTGGCTACAGCCTCGTCCGAGCCTGCGTCCTCCACAGCATACGGATCTACCGGCGTTGGTAGATCCCCTAGCTGGACCTCTGGCGAGCATATTCGCCGAGATCCACGGCCTCCGGCAGAC
>SZWC01000483.1:57962-68072 GCA_023375785.1 Penium margaritaceum
GCGCCCTCCCGGCTGGCATCCACCTTGGCTACAGCCTCGTCCGAGCCTGCGTCCTCCACAGCATACGGATCTACCGGCGTTGGTAGATCCCCTAGCTGGACCTCTGGCGAGCATATTCGCCGAGATCCACGGCCTCCGGCAGACAGTGCAGCGGCTTTGTGACCTCGTCGTCACTGAGCGTGCTTCTACTACTCGCTTGTCGACGGCCTCTTCAATCACATCTCCTCCATCCTCTCCTCCTTCCTCATCGGATGGTGTACCTTCAGCTCCACCTGCCAGTGATTCCCAGGCTGCCACCATCTTGTCAATCCTTCACTCTGTGACCACAACGCCATCTCGCGATGACATGCCTTCATGCAGTCGTTCCAGTCGAGTGACTCAGCGACGTTGGCATCAGTGCTCCGCACGGCGTGCTCGTGCCGGTGTTGATACATCCTCCACCCCCTCAGCCACCATTGCTGTACCTGTCGAGGGGGAGTGTGGTCACCGCGCATTGCGTGATGTGACAGTAGCGACAGGATCCGCACTCGCGCCGGGCCGTGCTGCCCGAGCGTCAGCTCAGGCAGACTCAGATGATACGGTGACAGGACATGGTGTGGAGTCTGACCCCGACATGGCGTTCATGGTGGAGAGTTGCCTTTCATCGTCCAGGTTGGATCCAGATCTTCCACAGCAGCAGGCGACATCAGGAGGAGCNCCGTTGCTGTACCTGTCGAGGGGGAGTGTGGTCACCGCGCATTGCGTGATGTGACAGTAGCGACAGGATCCGCACTCGCGCCGGGCCGTGCTGCCCGAGCGTCAGCTCAGGCAGACTCAGATGATACGGTGACAGGACATGGTGTGGAGTCTGACCCCGACATGGCGTTCATGGTGGAGAGTTGCCTTTCATCGTCCAGGTTGGATCCAGATCTTCCACAGTAGCAGGCGACATCAGGAGGAGCGCAGGCACGGCGTCCTTGGACGGTGCCACTCGTGGCTCCGACCGGTAGAGGCCCAGGGGTGGCACAAGATTCTTGTACGGATCGAGATGCATTTCCGATACTTTTGGGGGAGAGTGTGCAGCAGACTCACACCAGTCCGGCGAATATTGGGGTGCTTGGGACGTGCATGTCATTGAGGTCGACATCTACGCTGGGGCAACAGTCGGACATTCTACAGCAGCAGGTTGCATCAGGAGGAGTGGAGGTCACGCGTGCCTTGGCGGTGCCACTTGTGACTCCGACCAGTAGCGGCCTGGCGGTGGCACAGGAGTCCCGCGCGGATCGCGATACCCCACACGGATCTCCGGGGACATTGGCGCACGGGATTCACACCAGTACGACAGCAGTCGCAGTGCATGAGCAGAGTCGGCCGGTTGGTCTTTTGGAGGTTGAGGCATTCTTGAGAGCAGCAGTTCAGAGAGGTATCATTGGGACACATGTTGCAGCAGACTCAGCAGGTTTCACCGTGTCATCTGCGCCACTTGAGCACCAGCTTGAACGTCAGGAGTCACCCATGTTCCCTGTGTCTACGTCCCGTGCACAGGACGGAGTACCGACACACATGACGGAGTCAGATGATGGTCCTTACTCCATCATCGAGCAAGTGGTAGCGACCAGCGTTCCCGGCGAGACAGTGCGTGAGCGCCAGTTGCGCCTGTTGATCGCCTTGACAGACATTGTCGAGCCGGAGCCCTGCACACCTGTGTCCACTACGTCGGCAGTTGAGGACAGTGGTGCAGATCCCTACACGCAGATGGAGTCACCTCATCAGCTGGAGCTGAGTTCTGCCCCTTCGTGTTCAGCTGCTGGTGACCTTGCTGATCACATGGATACTGAGAGTGGCAGTACCTGTACGGACGATATTTCTACATGCTCCACGGACTCTGATGACTCATCCTTCTCCTTCTCTCTCGGCATGCGACCGCTCACTCCTCGTATGTCAGACACGAGTTGTGATGTGGATGTGACACCTGTAGCTGCATCCGATGTTCCAGCGTCTCAGCATATTGCGAGCTTGGTTGACCCCCAGGAGGATGCAGCAGCACCAGTTCCATCGTCTTCAGCAGCAGAGACGCAGGTGGCGCTGTACTCACGAGTTGTGCAGCCTGCATGTGCAGCATCCAGTGAGGCAGAGTTTATTCTACATTAGGTCGACATGGGCCACCTCGACATGTCTGAGGCAGATTATGTTGATCTGCAGGAGCGTGTAGTCATGCTACAGCAGGAGATGATGGCAGCGCATGAGCAATTCTCAGAGGAGGGCAGCATCACTACTACCGGCAGTAGCCTTCCGCCGGCAGCATCTGGCACACCTATACCCGGGGAGGATCTTGTACGAGCTCAGAGTATGACGTGTGTTGGAGACACTGTCATAGGAGAGGTGAGTGTGCCTTTGGCTTCCGCCATCCTGGCTCCTGTCGACCCCATCATCGCTCCTCCTTCTTCTTCTGCTGCCGTCACGCACCTTCATCCACCCGACTCACCTGCCCCATCATCATCTTCATCCACGAGTGGTGATCCGGTTCGTCGCTCCAGCTCTCCTCTTCTAGCAATATACCCTTGTGTCTCAGGGTGTGCTATTCCGTATCCGAGGCCAGCTCCGCCACTTCATCCACGCACGCGTGCTGCTCACCCATTCCCGTTCCTCCGGCGTACACAGATGCATCGCGGTAGTGCGGAGGCAGGAGAGACTGTGAGTTGGGACCCTTGGCAGTCACGCGAGGACTGGTATACCCCAGGTGATGCAGATTCACGTGAGGAGTTGTAGCCGGAGACACCACTTCGTCTTTGAGGGAGGGAGTCGACTCGCAGGTGACAGGGGGAGCTATCTCTACATGATGGATACACCACATGACTCATCGCCTAGGATCTGTTCAGCTACGACATCAGCACCTCCATCGAGGACATCGCTGCGAGGTTCATCTGCCCAGGGGGAGTGTTGTGTGGACCTCGACCTGAAGCGACGTCATGGGAGATGCATGGCGAGGTCCATGCTCTGTTGTGAGCATCTAAAGCATCCTGCATGTGGCTCATGCTACGTACCTGCACAGCTGCATATAGATGGTAGCACACTGTTGGTCGAGACCCGGACACTTGGTGCATTGTACCACTGTCACGAGGAGATCATGTGATCGTGTGTCTTGGTGTGTAGCTATACTGTGTGTGGCATGTGCATGCGAGCTATTGATCGAGACCCGGACACGTGGTGCGTTGCACCCGTGTTACGAGGAGATCCTCCCTTGATCCTGTGTTTGGACGATGATACTATTGTGTTGGATTGCTCGTCGCGGTCGAGACCCGGACCCTGGTACCGCCAGTGTCACGAGGAGACCATCTTGTCCTCTGACATGTGTATGATGTGCATTACACTGGTTTGTGTGCGTGTGCATCACTCCTCTTATGGTCGAGACCCAGACACTTGGTGGGCCGTGCCAGTGTCCAGGGAGACCTGAGATGGATAGTAGATGAGTGTGTGTGTGTGTCTGTGTGAGTTGACTCATGCATGTTATGGCTTGCCATACATTGTTGTTCCATGCCTTCGTTCATTCGTTCTGCCGTGGACGGCTATGTCAGCCAGGGGGAGTGTTGGTTTGTGTGGCTTCCACCCGTCACGACCGACACTGCTAGTTTACCGATATACCCACATTCGGGGTATATGGCAGAGGAGGGCGTGACGACACGACGGGCCTCCGGACTGCACCGAGACTTCTCTAGCACCTACGACAGCACCAGCGAGACGCGGTCGATGCGTTCCGGCAGCCATGTGGGCTTGTCAGGAGGTAGGAGAGTTTTCTTGGTGGGTTGAGACCCGCGCACCCGGTTGACTGTACCAGTGCGACGAGGAGACCCGATGGCTGTTGTGGGGCTTCCAATGTTCAGAAAGCCGTCTGTGATGTCTGGACGTTGATTCCGAGATTTTTTTGACACTGCTCATATTTTCTCGGTGGTCGAGACCCGGGCACTCGGAGAGCTGTTCCGGTGCCTCGAGGAGACCACCTTTGTTGCTCTCATGGTGTATGCAGTGTGCTCTCCCTGTTGTTGACTCATTTGGGTTCAACAGGGGTGACGGGGCCCGGTGCGGTTAGCTGCCGGCGTCCCTATATAAGCCCGCTAGGGGCTCATTTGTAAACTTCTCCTTGTTCTTTATATTCAGCGTTCCAGACTTAGCCATTTTTTTTATTATTATTATTATTTTTTTGGTTTTTAAGATGGTCCAGGCAGAAAATCCCTCCCACCGGGCTCCCTTCCGGAAGCGGTTACCTTGGTGACTGTTTGATCCGATCAGCTTGGGTCCGATTCGGCGTCGGCGTGTTCGGCGACCGAGGTTCCATCCTAGATGGGTTTGCCGCGGTCTCCAGACTTAGCCAAATTCTTGCTGTCTTGCATCGCACTCACACACAGAGCTCATGTTCGTTTTTGCATGGGCCTGCATGCCCTAAAAAGTATTTCCAATTGATACACGATCACAGAGAGCTGACTTTCTCACCAAGGCCCTCAGCCGAAACGTCTTCAAAAGTGCTGTTTGTTGGTTTTTGCGCATCCCTCATTGTGCTCTGTTGTGTCCTCCCGGCTTGTGTACATCGGCGTGCAGATGACTGACGGCGAGACTCGACGCTGACGGAGCGTCATCCGGTGGAGCCGACGCACGCGGAGGTCTACTCGAAGTTCGCTGGAGCCTCCTCTCTCCGGCGATGTGCTCAGCTCCATCGGCAGACCTCCTCGGCAGTCGTGCCGCCGGCGGTCACCGCCAACGCAAAGTGCTGTCTGGATGCGTCCAGCGCGTCCCGTCGCGTCTGCGTCGTCATGCTCTGCCTAGGGTCCATGTTGCGTGCTGCATGGTCCTGTTCGGCGTCACAGACCACCGTAGGCACTACCTGGGTTCGGGCAGCCATAACTCTTTGCTACTATTTCTCTAGATGATTCTGACCACACGACTGCGTTCGCAGCGTCGGTATTATGGTATGGTCCAGTTTTCAGGAAAAACGGACGACGCCCGGGTTTTGGGCTGTCGGGCGTCTGGCAGGGCTCACCGAGAAAACCCTGCCTGCCAGAAAATAGGTCCACAGCTATTTTCTGATTGGCTGGTTAGTTGAGTAACAACTTCTACACTAGTAGGGGGTGCCTAGAACTTGGAGGGGTCTCCCATTGTTGTTCATTCTTCATTCCTAATCAGTTACTGTCAGTTTTCAGCTGCTTTCTGGCGCTAACTCTGGCGCGCGCGTTTCTGAGTAACAAACCCAGAGCTTCCAGACTTAGACTGAGCAGCAGATAGTGGGGGCAGCTGACTTAAGCAACGAGCATGGAAGCCCGCACGCTGCATCAACAACGCTGCTGCCCCAACCTGCTGCATAGATTTTCCATTTTGGTATCAGAGCCAGAGCGTAGCAGCAGCAGCAGAAGACTGGCGAACAGGTGCCAGACAACGCCGGCGGACCCCCATACGCGCCAGTGCAGGGGAAATGCTGCCGGATTTTTTCCGACAGCATTGACCCTCCTGGTGGCAGCGTCAGATTTTTTCCCACGGCCACTGGGCCAGGGGAAATGCTGCCGAAATTTTTTCGGCAGCACTGACCCCCACGCGTGACGCGAGGAGGTGAGCGGCAGGCGGCGTCTGACATCTGTGGGCGACGATGCACGCGGCAACGTCACCCAGGTGCAGTGCCTGGCACCACCAGTAGCAGCAGGCAGAAGCAGCAGCTCGCAGTAGCCCGCAGCAGCAGCAGCTCGCAGCAGTAGCAGCAGCAGCCCGCAGCAGCAGCAGCTCGCAGCAGTAGTAGCAGCAGCTTGCAACAGCAGCAGCAGCATGCAGCAGCAGCAGCAGCAGCCCGCAGCAGTAGCAGGCAGCAGCCGCAGCACGCAGCAGCTGCAGCAGCGTGCAGCAGCAGCAGCGGGCTGCAGCAGCTGCTGCAGCGAGCTGCAACAGCCGCCAGCTGCAGCAACAGCAGCAGCGAGCAGCAGCTGGCAGCTGCCAGCCGCTGCTGCTGCTACTCGCTGCTCGCAGCGAGCGAGCAGCGAGCAGCAACCCGCTGCTGCCAGTGAGCAGCAGCTCGCTGCTGCCAGGCGAGCAGCAGCCCGCTGCTTGTAGCAGACAACAGGCTGCTTCCCGTTGTGACAAGGAAAAAAAAGGCAACAAAAAAAACCCCCCATCCCCGCAGCTCGCTGCAACAGCCTGCAGCTGCAGCGAGCAGCTGCTGCAGCACGTAGCAGCTGCAGCAGCGCTTAGCAGTAGCAGCGAGCTGCAGCAGCCACAGCAGCTGCTGTAGCTCGCAGCAGCTGCAGCTGCAGCTGCAGCTGCAACTACAGCAGCATCAGCAACTGCAGCAGCAGCTGCAGCAACCGCAGCAGCAGCAGTAGCAGTAGCAGCAGCAGCAGCAAACAGCTACAGCAGTAGCAGCAGCAGCAGCAGCAGTAGCAATAGCAGCAGCAGCTGCAGCAGTAGCAGCAGTTGCAACAGCAGCAGCAGCAGCAGCAGCAGCACCAACAGCAGCAGCGGCGGCCCCAACATTCGCCGCTACTGACGTCAGCACCCCTCTGCTGATGTCACTACTGACGTCACTGCTGACATCATCAACAAAAAATACAAAAAAAGTTAGAAGAGGGGGAAAAGGGGAAAGGGGGAAGGCCAAAGGAGTGGGTAGAATCCCCACTCCTCCAACCTCCTGCTGACATCAGCAACACAAAGACAAAAAAAAACAAGGGACACTAAGTCATGGCTGGTAGTCCCGGCGAGGAGGGGTCCTCCTCTGATGGGGGGACCCCTACTTCTCCTTTCTTGCAGCGATTGCTACAGCAGTAGCAGCAGCAGTAGCACCCGCCGCCGCTGTAGCAGCAGTAGCCGCTGCCGCCGCAGGAGCAACAGCTGCCGCCGCCGCCGCAGCAGGAGCAACCGCCGCCACGACAACAGTAGCTGCCGCCGCCACACCAACAGCAGCAACCGCCGCCATTGCAGCAGCAGTAGCCGCCGCCCCTACAGCAGCAGCCGCCGCCGCTGCAGCAGCAGCAGCCGCCGCCCATACAATAGCAGCCACCACCGCTGCAGCAGCAGCAGCCGCCGCCTCTACAGCAGCAGCCGCCGTCACTACAGCAGCAGCAGCTGCCGCCCATACAGCAGCAGCCTCCGCCGCTGCAGCAGCAGCAGCCGCCGCCCCTACAGCAGCAGTAGCAACAGCAGCAGCCCACTGGTAACGTTGGCGGCACCCCTGATCCACTTGCTGCTCTTCAGCAACAACTCGCCGCCTTGACACAGCAGCTTGCGGCGCTACAGCCAGTCGCCTCCCAAACCGCCACCAGCGCACTTCTGTTGTTCATCCCTCCAGGGCACGATAGCCCTGTTGTGTCCGCCGCCACGTACTACTTAGCAAAGCAGCAGACTCAGCGCCAACGGCAGACAGTGACCTCCGTCCTTGGCCCCACTCTAGGTGCCGGCCGTAGGCAGAAGGACTTTGAGACACCGCCACCGCCGCTTCAGGCCGGCAAACAGTTTCGGAGCTGGGAGCTCAGCTTCCGGATCTGGGCGCAGGGTGAGGGTCTGTGGGCCTACTACACCCTCCCTTACGACTCCACCCAGGCTGACCAGCTATATGACGCTGGTCGCGCCGTCCGCGCCCTTGTACCAGTCGCCCCTCCAGCTTCCCGCCTTGCCCTGGAGCCCTTCCTCGGCGACTTCACCGCTGGCGCCATCCCAGACCCGGCAGCCGCTTGCACGTCCTCACCAGACCCCATCGCCTGTCCAGCGACGCTGAGATCAGCCGTCTGCTCCGAGAGTTCAACTCCCTGCACATGGGGGAGGCCGAGACGGTCACTGCCTACTGGCAGCGAGCGGAGGACATCCTCCGTCGACTCGGCAAATCGGCTCCACCCCCTCTGTCCGCGCTCCTCACCATCAAGCGCGGCGCCACCCGCGCATACGCGGACGTCTTCGTCCACTACCCTCAGGACGTACTCACCACCATGGAGGCCCAGGGCACTCTCATGCCCTGGGCATATGAGCTCTTCCTTTGCATTGAGGAAGCTCGCAAGGAGTCCCAACTCCATCGCGCGGAGGCCCTTGCATCCCCTGCCGTCGCCGCCCCTGCCGTTGCCTCCGTGGCCATTGCCTCCCCCGTCGCAGCTACCCCATCGCCCTCAGGGAAGAAGAAGAAAAGCCGGAAAAAGAAGGGCAAGGGTCCATCGCAACAGCAGCAGTAGCAGTCATCGACCGGTTCCAGCGGTAGTGGCTCAGTCTGCCAAAACTGTGGCCAGCCTGGACACGGGTGGTACACGTGCCCTCTCCCGACGGACGAGGCCCGCGTCATCGCCACCATGCAACGCCAGCGGGAGCGCCGCCTCGCCTCTGCCGCCGTCGCTGCTGCTGGTCCTACCACTCCGACCTCGTCCAGGACCTCTACCACTCCGACAGCTCCGCCTGTCCTGCAGCCACCCGCGCCGCAGCAGTATTACCCGCAGCAGTACTACCCTCAGCCGTCGGCACCTCCGCTTCCTTCGCCGGCTCAGTCACCCTACTACCCGGGCTCCGGCGCAGTCACTCCGCATTCTGTCTACACTCCTGGGCCGTCATCCCGAGAGCGCCAGTTGGAGCAGTTCATCGCGCTCCAGCTTGGCCTCCCTCGCCCTCCTCCCCAGGGAAGTGCGAGTTGCGTCACCTCCTGCCCTCCGGCCCATCCCTGCATGACTGAGACTGAGCTGCGGTCGTGTCCCGTTTCCTCGTGTGTCTCGTCGTCTCCCGTGATCTCATCCACCCCACTCCTTGATGACATTGCATGGCTTGACGACTGGCAGTCTCGTTTCGCGCCTCCGTCCACTGTGTTCGTGTCCCTCGCTTGCTGCCATGTGACCGCGACTGATCTGGTGACCCCTGTCCAGGACCCTGCTGAGACCTGGATCATCGACTCCGGGGCCACGCATCACATGACGGCCTCTCGCGAGGCCTTCAGTATGCTCGGTCCCGTCGGCGATGTCTCCGGTGTCCGGACGGGCTCCGGACAGGTGTTGCCTGTCCGTGGGGTAGGCGTCGTTCGTTTCCGTGGTCCGGCCGGTGACGTCTTTCTGACCGATGTTCTCTTCGTCCCTGGTCTCGAGCTCAGCCTCCTGTCCGTGACTGCCCTTGACCGCATGAGCATGGACGNGGTCTTGTCGTACTGCACGCCACCGCCTGTGGCAACTTGTGGCACGTTCCCCGCCTCTCTTCCTCCCCTCCCGTCTCCTCCCCGTCGGCTGCGACCGGTCATGTGTTCGTTACCAGCACGCTTTCTCCTCAGCACACCCGCCTCTTGCACCGCCGCCTTTGCCACGTCCACTCTGCCGCAGTAGAGAGCATGCTCCGCACCCAGCCGGCCAAGGGCCTTGATCCGGGGACCTTCCCTCTCCCATGCCCCACTGAGTGCATTGACTGCGCTCAGGGGAAGATGCACCGGTCCACGTACCCCCTATCTTCCTCACGGGCGTCCGCCCCCCTTGACTTTGTCCACTCGGACGTCATGGGCCCTCTCCCCACCGAGTCTGTCGGTGAGCATGGCCGCTATGTCCTCACTCTGACGGACGACTACTCTCAATACCGTTGGGTCTTCTGCCTTCGGCAGAAGAGCGATGTCGCCCGAACCATTCAGGTCTGGCTTGTCCTCGCGGAGCGCGAGTGTGGCCGTCCCCTTCGTCGCTTTCGCTCCGATCGCGGTGGCGAGTACCTAGGTGAGGCCACGACCTTTCTCGCCTCCCGCGGTATCCGCCATGAGACGTCTGCGCCCTACACACCCGCCCAGATTGACGTCTCCGAGCGGTGGAACCGTACCATGGCCGACGCCGTCCGCACCATGCGGGTCGAGTCCGGTCTCTCCGATGGCTTCTACTTTGAGGCCATGGTCTACATGACCTGGGTCTGGAACCGGGTTCCCCACGGTCCCCTTCCCCGCCAGTCCATGCCCTATCAGCACTGGTGTGGTCGGCGTGCTGACCTCCGCCCGGCTCGCGTCTGGGGCTGCGTAGCCGTTGTGTGGCTGCCCGCCCCACAGCAAGGTGGCAAGCTCGCCCCCCGCGGACGCCCCTGCACCTTTCTCGGCGTGTCTCGTCAGTCCAAGGCCTGGCGCTTCTGGGACCCATCCCGACACTGCATCGTCGAGTCCCGCGATGCCCTCTT
>SZWC01000483.1:68187-80764 GCA_023375785.1 Penium margaritaceum
AAGGCTTGGCACTTCTGGGACCCATCCCGACACTGCATCGTCGAGTCCCGCGATGCCCTCTTCTTTGAGCACCTGTTTCCCCGCGACCTCATCCGCTCCGGCTCGTTCGTGTCCCTCCCGTCGCATGGGGGAGTGGTGAGTCCGTCCTCCTTCCTGTCGCTTCCGGGTGACACATCACTTCGTCCCTCTGAGCCGGTAGCCCCGGTCGCGGTCGCTGGCCCCTCCGAGCCAGCTGCCCCAGTCGCGTCTACTGGCCCCTCCGGGCCGGCAGCTCCAGTCGCGTCCGCTGGCCCCTCCGGGCCGGCAGCCCCAGTCGCGTCCGCTGGCCACTCCGAGCCAGCTGCCCCAGTCGCGTCTACTGGCCTCTTCGGGCCGGCAGCCCCAGTCGCGTCCGCTGGCCCATACGGGCCGGTAGCCCCAGTCGCTTCCGATGGCCCCTCCGGGCCGACGGCTCCAGTCGCGTCCGCTGGCCCCTCCGGGCCAGCAGCCCCAGTCGCATCCGCTCGCCCCTCCGGGCCAGTAGCCCCAGTCGCGTCCACTCGCCCCTCTGGGCCGGCAGCCCCAGCTGTGTCCGCTGGCCCCTCTGGCCCAGCAGTGCCTGTGGCGTCTACTGGCTCCTCCGGACCAGTAGCACCGTCCGCCTCTGTCGGCCCGTCGGACTCAGCACCATCTTCTGCCCGACCGCGCTACACACGTGGCCCAAGCGGCAACCTCCGACCTCGGCCGACAGTGAGCGCGCAGACCGTCGCTCCCCGTCCTGTGGCGCCTCGACCCCCTGTGGCTCCACGTGTCTCCTCCACTCCCACGGTCGTGAGTGGGGACCCTGGCACAAAGGCTCTCGGCCTGACCACTTCTGCCATCATCGCAGACCTTCACCCTGGCTCTGCATTGGGGTACGCCATGCTTCATCACGAGCATCGGCATGCTGTTGTGGCTGCACTCGCACGCATCCCACCTGGGCCTCGTGATGCACACGCCCTCTCAGTCCGGTCCACAGCGTGCCCAGAGGACCCTTCCACCCTACGCCAGGCTTGAGCCTCCCCTGAGGCCGCACATTGGGATGCTGCCTGTGCCGAGGAGCTCGCTGCTATCCAACAGCACCACGTGTATGACCTCGTCGACCTCCCTCCAGGTCGGAAGGCCATTAGTGCCAAGTGGGTCTTTCGGCGTAAGTGGAAGCCTGACGGATCCTTGGACAAGTACAAGGCCCGTCTCACAGCAAAGGGGTTTGCTCAGGTCCCTGGGGTCGATTACGACCAGATCTTTGCCCCAGTTGGCCGGTTCTCCACTAGCCAGGCACTCTTCAGCCTGGTTGTCCAGCACGTGTGGGAGCTGCATTAGATGGACGTGAGCAACGCATTCCTCCATGGCTCACTGGAGGGTGAGGAGCTCTACATGACGCAGCCCCCAGGCTTCGATGACGGCACTGGGAGAGTTTGGCGGCTGCGGAAGGCCCTCTATGGCCTGAAGCAGTCGCCTCGGTGCTGGAACCAGGAGATCAGCAGTACGCTTCTCCGTGGCGGCCTCCAGCGCAGCACCGCTGACCCCGCACTGTTCGTCAGCCCGCGAGGTCAGACCTTCGCCGCGGTTCTGGTCTACGTCGTTGATCTCCTCATTGCGTCGCCAGACGCGACAGCCATCCAGCACGTCAAGGACCTACTGCACGCCGCCTACCAGATAAAGGATCTCGGGTCTGTCCGAGTCTTCCTGGGGATGGAGCTTGAGCATGATCGCTCTCAGGGCATCCTGCACGTTCACCAGGCTGCCTATGTACAGACCCTGTCCACTCGCTTCGCCAAGGACTTGCCCCTCGTGCCTAGCGCATCCTCACCCATGTCACCCGATGGCCAGGTGAAGTTGAAGACTCATGACCCAACTGTTGTGGGGGAGCCAGTTGATGTGATCACGTATCTGCGGGTCATCGGGTCACTGATGTTCCTGGCGACGACGACGCGTCCAGACATCGCGTTCGCCGTTAACCTCCTGGCCCACTTCTCTCAGGAGCCGCGTCACCTCCACTTTGAGGCCGCGATCCGAGTACTGCGCTATGTTGTCTCGACCCCTCGGCGAGGCCTCATGTTTCGCCGTCAGCCGTCCGTCGTCGCAGTGGGTTACACCGACAGTGACTGGGCCGGCAGTTCAGACGGTAAGAGTCGCACTGGTTGGATCTTTCTGGTCGGGGGCACAGCTGTGTCCTGGCACAGTGGCAAGCAGGGGTACATTGCACGCAGCACTGCTGAGGCTGAGTACGTGGCCCTTGGCTCAGGCGCGTGTGAGAGTGTGTGGTTGCGTCGTCTGCTGTCCGAGTTGCGTCAGTCTGTCGCATCCATCACCTTGCATTGTGACAATGAGAGCGCCATGGCCATCGCCGACAATGACGGTGTGCATCACACACGCACAAAGCACATCAATGTTGAGTATCACTATGTGCGTTCGTTGTTGCATGACGGCAACATCAGCATCGTATGGGTTGAGACAGCACGACAGCTGGCTGACTTCCTGACCAAGGCACTAAAGAGGGACTCGTTCAAGAAGGCTGTGAGTTCAGTCGGCGTGCGTCCGTGAGTCGTCCTCTTTGTCTCTGCCTGCGTCTCTGCGTACCTTGGGGGAGTCTGGATGTTGATCGTCTCTCTTCCCGCCCATGTACACTACGCCTGTGAGTCATGGGGGAGTGTTGGTTTTTGCGCATCCCTCATTGTGCTCTGTTGTGTCCTCCCAGCTTGTGTACATCGGCGTGCAGATGACTGACGGCGAGACTCGACGCTGACGGAGCGTCATCCGGTGGAGCCGACGCACGCGGAGGTCTACTCGCAGTTCGCTGGAGCCTCCTCTCTCCGGCGACGTGCTCAGCTCCATCGGCAGACCTCCTCGGCAGTCGTGCCGCCGGCGGTCACCGCCACCGCAAAGTGCTGTCTGGATGCGTCCAGCGCGTCCCGTCGCGTCTGCGTCGTCATGCTCTGCCTAGGGTCCGTGTTGCGTGCTGCATGGTCCTGTTCGGCGTCACAGACCACCGTAGGCACTGCCTGGGTTCGGGCAGCCATAACTCTTTGCTACTATTTTTCTAGATGATTCTGACCGCACGACTGCGTTCGCAGCGTCGGCATTATGGTATGGTCCAGTTTTCAGGCAAAACGGACGACGCCCGGGTTTTGGGCTGTCGGGCGTCTGGCAGGGCTCACCGAGAAAACCCTGCCTGCCAGAAAACAGGTCCACAGCTATTTTCTGATTGGCTGGTTAGTTGAGTAACAACTTCTACACTAGTGGGGGGTGCCTAGAACTTGGAGGGGTCTCCCATTGTTGTTCATTCTTCATTCCTAATCAGTTACTATCAGTTTTCAGCTGCTTTCTGGCGCTAACTCTGGCGCGCGCGTTTCTGAGTAACAAACCCAGAGCTTCCAGACTTAGACTCTAGAGTAATGGTGTTAAATCGAGATCGAGACCGGTCTCGATCTCGCTTGTCTCGATTTTTTTCTCGTCTCGTTGTCTTGTACCGCATGACACGAGACAATCTCGATTTGTCTCGCGCGAGACGAGACGAGACCGAGACACGTCATGTGTCGCGCGACATCGGTACGAGAATCTCGTACCGTAGTATGAGTCTCGCTTTTTTACTCAAGTGAACCCTGCCACGTGTGCCAAGGCTGTAACGGCCAATCGCACACTGGAACTGTCAGCACAGAAAAGCCGGCAGATCCAGTGTGCGACACACTATCTAGGAACGATCGTGGAGAGTCAACAGGAACATCGAAGTTAAACTTTACGTAAACAACGTTTCAAAACAAACTCCTATCATAGTCACAATTGCACGTCGTTCATTGCGTAAAAAGCTGAAAGTACTTCGCATAGAATGGTCGATTCACTCCCGGTATTTTTTTTTTTCGCTCCACGTAACCTGCTTGCACGTGCCGAACGCCGACATGTGCAAACAGCAGGCTAGTCGTTCGTGGACATGTTTCGTGCCTGCTGGTCCAGACCTGCAGTTGTCAGGCGAGATGACCGCGTGACGTAGGGTTTGAATGGTAAACTGGGGGGGTTTGCTTCAACAAAGATGTAAACACTAGTTGTTTAAAAGAACTTGCTCGCAGTCAGAATGAAGTCCCCGCGAAGTGGGTAGGCTGCGGAAGTGCGAATCGTCGTTTCGATCGCCCCTCGCAACGGTGCAACATGCGAGATTAACTCGGACGTGAGCGAGACCGAGACGAGATCGAGACCAGCAAAATAGAAATCGGTACGAGACCGAGATTGTCTCGTCCTATGTACCCGGGACGAGACATCTCGTACCGAAATGCAAAAAAACGAGTTTGAGATCGAGATGTCTCGTCTCGATCTCGATTTAACAGCCCTACTCTAGATCAGCAGACTGAGGGGGCAGCTGACTTAAGCAACGAGCGTGGAAGCCCGCACGCTGCATCAACAACGCTGCTGCCCCAACCTGCTGCATAGATTTTCCATTTTCCACTCTGTGGGTCTCATCAGTCCGCATGGCCCAGGTTGATTATCGGTGTTTTTCTCTCTCTCACCTCTTGTGACTCTCTCATATGTGTGTGGGTTGCTTGTCTGCAGGTTATGGGGGAGTGTTGAAGTTTGTTGGCCACTCACAACTCTATGCCCTCTTGCCTCTCACACTCTACACACACTCTGTACAGATTGAATGACAATGGTCCCGCCTGGGGAAGCATCCCACGTGCCCATCCTGGTTGGAGCCTCTGACCCTCTCAAGCTGCTGCTGCTGCTGGACCCAGGAATGCCCTCGGGCATAAACGTGACCATTGCATGATTCTCCTTGGTTTTCTATGACTCTCTGTGATGCGGTAGATGCTGAGGCCCGTACATTCTCATTCCGTGCCCTGCATCATATTATGTTGCCTTGCATGTTGTGGGGGAGCTGCATATTTCCCGGGTGCTGATCCTTAGGGGGCCACCGTGCCGGTCGTGACCGTGCGTTGGTGAGTAGCCGCCCTTGGTTTATTCGGAGCGGTCGGGCTCGACCCCCGGGTGGCGGCACTTGCTCACCCGAGTTTGACACTCGTGGTGAGTGAGTGCTCACCGGTACTAGTCTCGCTCGCTCCCCCCGTCCCTCTCTTGTCTTCATTGAGTGCACAACTTTGCAAGCAAGTTACCGCATCCATGTCGTCTCTCGCTTGGTGTGAATTGTTGCATTCACCCACCTCACCACACATGGTCTAGTCATGTAACTTCCTAGTAACTACACTTATTGCCTTCTCATCCTGCATCGATATCTGCGTTGTATCACATGGTTGATTTTACTTTGCATACCTCTGTACACATTACTAATGTCAGATATGTAGTCTCCAAAACTGGGTCCAGGACTTGTGTTCAAATGAGATTGTAGTACAAGGATTTTAGCCCTTCGAGAAGATGAAGATGCTCACCAGAATTCTCCCCTCCCAGCAGCTTTCACTAATTCCACCATTGAAGACATTCATCCCATTTTATCTCGTTACACTTGAAGACTGGAGGCCATGAACAAGGAAAAGCGCATGACCACTTGAATTCCAGGGATCAGGGATAGGATGAAGTCACTGCATGTCAGTTCCATAGGCCATGTATAGACTAGCTCCAGCCCAGCGGCCTAGACAGCAGCACAGCAGCCTTTGCAAAGCGGAAAACATTGCACATGCAAGGATCGAACTATCCCTTGCCAACCTGTGCAAACAATGCACAAAAATGCTACAAGCGCGACGACAGGGCGAATCGCCCTCTCCTGAGCGCAGCTCTTCTCTCCCAAAATTGGCTGCAGGCAGGCAGGCATTCACACGTTGGCTGGCCCAGTCAGATCCCACGCATTGGCGGCACTCGCCCGTCCTCCAAGGGTGAACCGTGCTTGATGAAGTCGAGAGCAGGAGGAAATTCCCTCAACTCCACCTTCCAGTGCCCATACGCACACACCAGCCATCAGCCTTGCTGGTCAAAAACTTGAGTACACATGGCGACAACGCTGCGCAAACAGCAGCCACGTTCAGATGGGTAAACCCCACCCATAACCCATATCAGAGAACGGCCTCCCAGATGACGAGGCCACGGCAGCACTCTGCCCTGAAATGCCCCCTCTTATCTACTACAGCAGACGGCCCTCCTCTGGAAATGAGAGCAGCGACACAAGGTTCCCGACATGAAGATGGTCTCGCAAAAATCGAGGGCTGACTGGGCATCGTGCCAAAAACAGTCCGCCTCTCAGGTGTGTACTCACGGATGAGGCCGAATCGCAATGGGGTGCACCACTCTGTGCACAAGTGACAACAGCGACCACATGTCTGCATCAGCTCATCATTCTTACCCAGAACAAAAAAAGACCAAAACCAGACCAAGAAAAGAAACTGCTGATGACCTGCACATCTCTTGCAGACCTAACCAAACAGGTTTGGGCGGGGAAGTCTGTGAACAAAAGACAGAGAGAAGGGGGAGAACCCGGAAAATATATATGCATTTACATATATAATGGGAGGTGGAAGGAAGAGCTAGGGAAAGTGACACTGACTAGCCAAGGGACAGCTGATAGGTGGAAGAAAAAATTACCTCTCTGCGGCCTCAGGAGAGGCGCGAGCCTCGCGCAGGGTGGCTGGGTCCTCCGGGCGTGCTATGGAACGGACTAAGAGAGCACGTGCATCTCGAGCCCCAGGTGGGATGCGTGCGAGTGCAGCCATGACAGCATGCCGATGCTCGTGATGAAGCATGACGTAGCCCTGTGTAGAGCCAGTGTGAAGGTCTGCAATGATAGCCGAAGTGGTCAGGCCGAGGACCTTGGTGCCAGGGTCCCCACTCACAATCGTAGGAGTGCAAGAGACACGTGGAGCGACAGGGGGTCGAGACGCCACAGGGCGAGGTGCTGCGGTGTGCGCGCTCACTAACGGCCTGGGTCGTAGGCTGCCGCATGGACCACGCGTGCAGCATGGTAGGACAGGAGATAGCCCCGAGTCTGACGGGCCGACGGAAGCGGACGGGACTACTGGCTCGGTGGGACCAGCGGACGCGACTGGGGCCGCCGGCCCGAAGGGGCCAGCGGGCGCGACTGTGGCGGCTGGCCCGAAGGGGCAAGCAGACGCCACTGGGGCCGCCGGACCAGAGGGGCCAGCGGGCGCGACTGTGGCGGCTGGCCCGGAGGGACCAGTGGACGCGAATGGGACGGCTCGCCCGGAGGGACCAGTGGACACGACTGGGACCGACGGCCCGGGGGGATCGATAGACGCGACTGGGACCACCGGCCCGGAGGGACCGATGGACGCGGCTGGGGCTCCTAGGTCGGAAGGGCCAGTGAATGCGACTGGGACTGCTGGCTCGGAGGGGCCAGCGGGCACGACTGGGGCTGCTAGCTCGGAGGGAGTGAGTGATGTGCCACCCGGAAGTAGTAGGATGGAGGACGGACTCACCACTCCCCCACGCGACGGGAGGGACACCGACGAGCCGGAGCAAACGAGATCGCGCAGAAATAGTTCCTTGAAGAAGAGGACATCGCGGGACTCGACGATGCAGTGTCTAGAGGGATCCCAGAAGCGCCAAGCCTTGGACTGACGGGAGACCCCGAGAAAGGTGCAAGGACGCCCGCGGGGGGTGAGCTTGCCGTCCTGCTGCGGGACGGGCAGCCACACGATGGCTATGCAGCCCCAGATGCGAGCAGGGTGGAGGTCGGCTCGCTGACCGCATCAGTGCTGGTATTGGGTGGACTGGCGAGAAGGGAAAAAGCCGGTTCTAGACCCACGTCATATAAGCCATGGCTTCAAAGTAGAAGCCATCGGAGAGGCCAGACTCGACTCGCATGGTGCGGAGGGCATCAGCCATGGTACGGTTCCACCGCTCGGAGATGTCGTTCTGGGTGGGCGTGTAGGGCGCGAACGTCTCATGGTGGATACCATGGGAGGCAAGAAAAGTCGTGGTCTCGCCCATGTACTCACCACCGCACTCGGAATGAAAGATGCGAAGGGATCGACCACACTCGCGCTCCGTAAGGACAAGCCAGTCCTGAATGACACTGGCGACATCGCTCTTCTGCCGAAGGCAGAAGACCCAGCGGTAGCGCGAGTAGTCGTCACTGAGGGTGAGAACATACCGACCATGCTCTCCCACGGACTTTGTGGGGAGAGGACCCATGACATCGGAATGGACCAGGTCGAGAGGGGCGGACGCACGGGAGGAAGACAGAGGGTATGTAGACCAATGCATGTTGCTCTGAGCGCAATCAACACACTTCGTGGGGTACGGCAAAGGGAATGTCTCAGAGTCAAGGCCCTTGGCCGGCTGGGTGCGGAGCATGCTGTCGACGACAACAGAGTGGACGTGGAAAAGGCGGCGGTGCAGGAGACGGGTTTGCTATGAAGAGAGCGTGCTGGTGACAAATACATGGCCTGTGGCGGCTGACTGGGAGGGGATAGAAGGAGAGGAGGATAGATGAGGCACATGCCACAGGTTGCCACAGGCGGTGGCGTGAAGATCAACAAGACCGGACGGACGCAACGACAGAGTGCCAACACCACGTGAGTGCACAACGTCCATGCTCATGCAGTCAAGGGCATTAATGGACAGGAGGCTGAGCTCAAGACCGGGGATGAAGAGGACATCGGTCAGGAAGACATCACCGACAGGACCACGGAAATGAATGACACCAATGCCGCGGACAAGTAACACCTGGCCGGAGCCTGTTCAGACACTGGAGACATCGCCAAAAGGACCAAGTATAGTGAAGGCCTCACGATAGGCCGTCATGTGATGCGTGGCCCCGGAGTCGATGATCCAGGTCTCGGCCGGAGTCGCCAGATGGCTAGCGGTGACATGGCAGCACGCAAGAGACGCGGACGTGGTGGAAGGGGGCGCGAACCGAGACTGCCAATCATGAAGCCACGCGACGTCGTCACAGAGAGGAACAGAGGAGATCACGGGAGACGGTGAGACAGACAAGGAGGCACGACACGACCGCAGCTCAATCTCAGTCATGCAATGCGAGGGGGACAGGCAGGAGGTGACATAACTCGCACTTCACTGGGGGGGAGGGCGAGGTAGGCCAAGTTGAAGTGCAATGAACTGCTCCAACTGTCGCTCACACGTGGACGGCCCAGCAGTGTAGACAGAGTGCGGAGTGACAGCGCTGGAGCCTGGATAGAACGAGGACTGCGTCGGTGAAGGGAATAGGGGCACCAATGGTTACGGGTGATGCTGCTGCAGAGCTGGCGCCGGTGGGGCCGGTGTGGCTGTCGAAGGAGAGGAGCTGCTAGACGAAAGCGGGGCGTCAGGGCCAGCAACAGCGACGGCGGTAGAGGCAAGACGGTGCTCCCGCTGGCGATGTATGGTGGCGATGACGCGCGCCTCATCCGTGGGCAGCGGGCACGTGTACCACCCGTGCCCGGGCTGGCCACAGTTGTGGCAGACTGAGCCACCACCGCTGGACCCAGTCGACTGCTGCTGCTGCTGAACCTTGCCCTGCTTGCTCCGGCGTTTCTTCTTCCCTAACGATGAAGAGCTGGTGGAGGTAGCTACTGCGAGAGAGGCGACGGCCACAGAGGCGACGACAGGGGAGGCTAGAGCCTTTGTGCGCTGAAGGCGGGACTCTAGGCGAGCTTCCTCAATCCGGAGGACGAGCTCATATGCCCAGGGCATGAGGGTGCCTTGGGCTGCCATGGTGGAGAGGACGTCCTGGGAGTAGTGCACGAAGATGTCTGCGTACGCATCAGTGGCACCGCGCTTGATGGTGAGGAGCGCGGCCAGAGCGGGTGGAGCAGAGGCGCCAAGGCGACGAAGGATGTCTTCAGCCCGCTGCCACTAGGTGGTGACTGTCTCGGTCTTCCCCATGTGGAGGGAGTTGAACTCCCACAACAGACGGCTAGTCTTAGCCTCGCTGGACAAGCGATGGGGGCGAGTGAGAACGTACCACGCGGCTGTAGGGTCTGGGACGCTGCTAGCGGTGAAATCGCCAAGAAAGGGCTCTAGGGCCAGGTGGGAAGCCGGAAGAGCGACAGGGACGAGGGCGTGGACGACACAACCAATGTCATACATCTGGGCGTACTACACTCATAGAGAGTGTAGTACGCCCACAGACCCTCAAACTGTACCCAGATGCGGAAGCTGAGCTCCCAGCTCCATAACTGCTTGCCAGCTTGAAGCTGCGGGGGCGGCATCTCAAAGTCCTTTTGACTGTGGCCGGCGCCCAGAGTGGGGCCAAGGACGGAGGTCACTATCTGCCGTTGGCGTTGAGTCTGCTGTTGCGCCAGGTAATGCGTGGCAGCAGACACAGCGGGACTGGCGTGCCCAGGAGGTATGAACGGCGGCGGAATACTATTGGCCATCTGTGAGGCCAGTGGCTGCAATGCTGCAAGCTGTTGCGTCAGAGCGGCAAACTGTTGCTGAATGGCAACTAAGAGCTCAGGGGTGTCGGCGACGACGCCTGTTGGCTACTGTTGCTGCTGCCGCCACTGCTGCTGCTGCCGCTGCTGCTGCTTCTGTTCCTGCTTATGCTGCTCTTGCTGCTACTGCTGCCGCTGCTACTGATGCTGCTGTTGCTGCTGCTCCTGCTGCTACTCCTACAGCAGCTGTTGCAGCTACTGCAAAAACAGGGGGGATACCCCCCCTGGGGGTCCCCCCAACGGAGGAGGACCCTGCCCCACTGGGACTATTAGCCATGGTTTTGGTGCCCCCTCTCTTAAGTTTTTTTTTCTGTTTTGTGTGCTGCTCATGTCAGCAGTGATGCCAACCTAAGACGGCTGAAGTCAGCAGCTGCTGTGGCGTGATCTTCTGCTGCTGCTGCTACAAGGTTTCTTCCCCACCCCTTTTTTGTATTTTTTGGTTGATGACATCAGCAGTGACATCAGTAGTGACGTCAGAGGCTGGATGCTGATGTCAGCAGCGGCTCTGGTTAGGGTCGTTGTTGTTGCTACTACTGCTGTAGCTGCTGTTGCAACTACTGCTGGTGTTGCTGTTGCTGTTACTACTCCTACTGCGGCTACTATTATTGCTGTTGCAGTAGCTACTGTTGTAGCTACTACAGCTGCTGCTGCTGCTGTGGCTACTATGGCAACAACAACTACTGCTGCTATTGTTGCTGCTACTTCTGTTGCAGCTACTGCTGCTGTTGCTGCTACTGCTGCTGTGGCTGTGGCTGCTGTGGTAGCAGCAACTGCTACTGCTGCTGTTGCAGCTGCTGTTGCTGCAGGTGCTACTGCTGTTGCAACTGCTACTGCTGCTGCAGCTGCTACGGCTGCTGGTGCATGTTGCTGCGGCTACTCTAGCTGCTGCAATAGCTATGGCAGCTGCTGCTGGGGTGGGGGAATTTTTTGCTATTCTTTTTTTCCGTCTGCCACAGCGAGCCTCGCTGCTCGCTGTGGACAGCGGGCTGGGGGCAGCGAGCTCGCTGCTTGCTGCCAGCAGCTCGCTGCTCGCGGCGAGGTGCGGGCAGCGAGCTCGCTTCTTGCTGCCAGTAACTCGCTGCTCGCGGCTACTGCGGGCTGCGAGCAGCAGCTGCTGCTACTGGCTGCTACCGGCTGCTGCTCGTTGCTGCTGCTACTACAGCCGGCTGCTGCTGCTGCTGCAGCCGGCTGGTGCTGCTCCTTGCTGCTGCAACTGCTGCAACTTGCTACTGTTGTTGCTCGCTGTTGCTGCTGCTGCTCGTTGTCGTTGCTGTTGCTGCTGCGGGCTGATACTGGAAGCCGCCGTTGCTGCTTGCTACTGCGGGCTCCTACTGCTGCTACGAGCTGTTGCAAGCTGCTGTTGCTGCTGGCTACTACTGCTGCTATTGCGAGCTGCTGGTGCTGCCGGCTGCTCCTACTACACACAACAACTACGAGCTGTTGCTGCCACTGCTCGCTGTAGTTGCCTTCCCCTGCTGCTACTACAGGCTGCTGCTGCTGCTCGCTGGTGCCAATCACCGCACCTGGGTGACATTGCCGCGTGCGTCATCGCCCGCGGGTATCGGACGCGGCCTGCCGCTCACCTCCTCGCGTGACGCGTGGGGGTTACTGCTGCCGGAAAAAATCCGACAGCATTTTCCTTGGCCCAGTGACCGTGGGAAACAATCTGACACCGCCACCAGACGGGTCAATGCTGCCGGAACAAATCCGGCAGCATATCCCCTACACTGGCGCGTATGGGGGTTCGCTGGCGTTGTCTGGCACCTATACGCCAGTCTTCTGCTGCTGCAGCTACGCTCTGGCTCTAAAACCAAGAAGGAAAACTAGGCAGCAGGTTGGGACAGCAGCGTTGTTAATGCAGCGTGCGGGCTTCCACGCTCGTTGCTTAATTCTGCTGCCCCCTCAGACTATTGCTCTAGAGACTAAGTCTGGAAGCTCAAGGTTTTTTACTGAGAAATGTGTGCGCCAGTGTTAGCGCCAGAAAGCAGCTGAAAACTGAAAGTGATTGATTAGGAATGAAGAATGAGCAACAATGGGAGACCCCTCCAAGTTCTAGCTCCCCCCCACTAGTGTAGAACTTGTTACTCAGCTAACCAGCCAATCAGAAAATAGTCCTAGACCTATTTTCTGGCAGGCAGGGTTTTTTCGGTGAGCCTTGCCAGACGCCCGACAGCCCAAAACCCGGGCGTCGTCCATTTTGCCTGAAAACTGGACCATACCATAATACC
>SZWC01000483.1:98573-157060 GCA_023375785.1 Penium margaritaceum
GGAGGAGGAGGAGGAGGAGGAGGAGGAGGAGGAGGAGGAAAGGAGGACGAGGCGGAGGATGAGGCGGAGGACGAGGCGGAGGACGAGGCGGAGGTCCGCAGCTCACCTGCGGGTGGGTGTAGGAGTGGCAGCGACAGGCCCGCTCGGGGAACCAGCCATAGACGCAAACGCCGACGGGAGAGGAGGTGGGGTAGAACAGCCCAAGCCAGCCATCCACAGCGAGGGATGGCCAGGCAGAGCCTGTGGACCCAAAGAACCTGTGCACCCTGGCAGCGGGTGTAGGGCAGCAGACGGGCCGGCAAACATTGGCAGCGCAGGCGATGTAGTGCGGGAGAGTCCACCTTCACAGTGCGCAAAATTGGGAGGCGCGAGAGCGGAGGTTATGCTCTGCCCCGCCGCAGCCGCTGCTGCTGCTGCTGCAGCTGGTCCAGCAGGAGCGCCTGATGCTGCCTGGGATGCTTCAGCTGCTGCGGTGTTGGGAGCCTGGGATGCAAAAGAGACGGCTGGTGCGGCTTGCTTGTCTCCGTCCGAGGCTTGGCTTGCACTCGGAAGGAGATCTAGGGGCGTGGGTGGTCTCACCACTACCTCTCCTGGTCTTCTCACTCCTTTCCCCCCAGACTCGACTCGTGCGTTCTCGTGGCTTGCTGGGCTCTGCGACGTCGTCTGCTTGCCGGCGGAGGCCACAGCCTTGCTGCCACTGCTCTGGCTGCTGCTGCCACTACTGCTAGCTGGACTGTTCCTCACACCTTCCTCAAGGTGTTCCCGCTGGTCCTGCTGCTGCTGCTGCTGCTGCTGCTGTCGCCCCCGTTGCTGCTCTGAGTCCTCCTGAGCAGTTGAAGCAGCTTTACCTGGTTCAAACAGATGGAGGACAGGAACGGACATCCCCAAGGGAAGGGTTCATGAGACAAACACGAAAGCAAGGCACCTGTTTGAGCAATAGGAAGACTCTTAAATAAGAAGCGCATCAGAAACCAACAGCTCTCAAAGGCCCAGACTAAGTTCGAACAAGATACTCACCGTTGAGCACTCCTATGCACTAAACCACAAACAAACATGAACCTCTTCAGAAGTCACTACACAAAACGCTGCACGCATGGGCGGGCGCGAGGTCAACATGCTTACCATCCTCGGACGTGGAGCCAGGTCCCTCTGCATCTGGGTTACAAGGGGCAACCGTCAATGTAGGGACGGTGGAAGATGAACCAGGCTTTGTGTCACACGGCCAGTCTTTTGTAGAGCGAACCTCCGAGCTGCTTCCTGAGACGCCTCTCGGTGTCTGTTGGTCCTGGGGCGATGCTCCCCTTGCCAGTGCCTCCTCATGCGCTTCGTCAGTTTCATCGTCATCCTCATCCTCATCATCACTCTCCCCACTCCCCTGCTCCTCTTCCCTCTTCCGTTTCACTCCCTTGTCCTCCGAGACGGATCCCTTCTTCCCCGACGCGCTGACATATGCCGAAAAGGCTCCTGTGGCTCCAAGGTAGCCAAGGGCAGGCTGTGCACCACAGAGCAGTCCAGGAGCTGTGCTCGAGTGGCTGGCAGTTGCTCCGACTGTAACGGAACCCACAGCAGCTGCTGAGACCTCGGGGTCTGCAGAACCATGTTCCGCAACCAGCCGAAGCCCCGGCTTGACGAAAGCAGTTGGTGCCGGCCGGATTGGAAGAGGACAAACTTGCGAGACGGGCATGGCACTGGCGGCGTGAACAGGGACACCCTTCGCGGAACCGCCCCCGCCACCTCCTCCCAGGCATAACTCGAGCTTGCAGTCTGGGGCTCCAGATTCCTCCAACCCCTTGCACCCCTCCACTTTTCCTGACACCAATGCTGCTGCACCAGCCGCGACAGCAGAGGCATTGACACCATGGCTTGCACATGCCACGGCTGTGGGCGAAGCAGCTAAATTTGAAGCAGCTCCGGCGGCTGTACCCAGATGTGGAGCACTGTCCCCATCAACATGTTGCGAACTGGCAGACCGTTTCTGCAGCTCCACTTGCAGCGAGGCGATGTAGTCATAGACTTCGGTGAGGAAGGCGGCGGTGTTAGCTCGCGCCGAGTGAGGAACGATGCCTTTCAAAGCCTCCAGCCTGCTGCAAAGAAGAGACAAAAGCAGGACGGTTGACATCTGGAGGGGGAGGAGGGAAGGGGAAAAGGCAGTATTGCAATGCTCGAAAGAGACAACCACAGCCTTCAGGCAGGAAATGTTGCCGGCTTGCACTAGAGGAATGCAAGGCCGAAGACCTACCCATCGCAGAGTCAACCCGTACTTCCACTTGCGCTAGGGCGATACTGCACAGACACTTCATAGCATCGTCAAGGAAGCTTCGAAGGAGAATCTGAGGAGGCATAGTACAGTGTTGGTCAGAACTATGCCCTAGGCAGATCCACCCGTCGCGCTGTCTTCGCTATCCTGCAACCACCAAGAAAGTGGGAAGGGCAAAATCACCTCTCGTTAATGCGTGCTCGACGCCGCTGCTCAGCTGCCATGTGCCGGGACGCGCAGGCGCCACTTCTCGGAGTCGCTGAGTAGCTGCCAGGCCGCGCGGCGGCAGCTGCGGCACCTCCCACCATGCCGGTGCGGCCGCAGCTCTCGCCGCCGCCGACGCCGCCGCCGCTGCCGCCGCAGGTGGTGCCGTCTAGCTGTTCCGTCGCGCTAGGTCTTGCTGCGATCTGTGGTGACTTGGTGGATTTGAAGGCGGACAGGCCTTGGTTTGACAGAAACGGACTGAGAGAGACGTGTGAGCTGAGAGGCGGACCGGAGAAGCGGTCATGCAGACTTGTTTTAGTGGCGGTTTGATCTAGCGAACGATGAGAGGAAAGTGGTGCAATCGCCGGGGCGGGCATGGCGGGACACGGTCGGATCTGTGCGAGGCTGCCCGCTACAGCAGGGCTCATCGCTACGCCTCCGCTCCCAGCGGTGTCACGAGGAGGGTGTTCGGGCCTGCATCACGGTTTTTCCTGAAGCTTCAGCTTCAGAAATTGTTCAGGTCGTTCCTGCCGTACAGGGCCTGCTAGCGAGTCAGACGCGAGCCCGCTCGCGATCCAGGCGGAACCGTGTAAGCCTCGAGTGTCCCATCGCGAGTGCCTCATGAGGCGTGCTACACCGTACAAGAGTTGCGCGCACGTTGTTTCACGCGTGCGTGCGTCTGGCCATAGAACGTGGTTACTTCAAACTCGAGCGTCGTGTCTCGCGACCCTGGTCAGACTAGACGACAGGCAGAATTTCGGCCGCCCGGATGTAATCGAGGAGAAACGCAGAGAAGCAGATGGTGGACGCTGGTGGCAGTAGACCCTGCGAGCACAGGAACCTTCCCTCCGGCACAGGACTTGTCCAGCAACTGCGCTGGTCAGGCCGGAGAGCGGCGGCCGGAGTGGATCGACAGCGTCGGTAGGCTTCCTCCCCTCCCGCGCAGGGCTGCGGATGCTTCCGAGACATTGATTGCTTCGGCTGGCGCCAGGGGAGTCTCCTCGGCCGCGTTTTGCTCTGCAGCAGGAAGGACGTGCCAGGAGGCGGGGGCGAGGCACGGGGTTGGATGGAAAGTAGGCGGCTGCGGCCGCAACAGTAGATGCCGGCCCGGCAACACCATTCGTCCCCGATGCTTGGAGCGCGACGCAACCGGAGGAAGATTCACTGAACCGTACAGAGTGACGACAGCGACCCCGAGGCATCCGGATCCTGTACGGCACCAGCTGGACGCTCCATGCCAGCCGCACTCAGCACCCTGGGCGCAGCCACTCGTCCCTCCGGGCTCTCCGGAGTGGGGAGAGAGTTGCGCAGAGAAAAGAGCAGCGCATGACGCGAGGGGCAGGCCCGCAGTAGGGTCTGCGGCCGATGCAGCAAGACGATGCTTGCCTGCTGCTCTCACCGACACGGGGGCCGCCGGATCAACCCTTCATGACCCACGGTTGCCACGTGAGCAGATGCCCGTGGTGAGCGGGAAGATGATCTGCGCCGGAACATCTGCGTTTCGACACTGAGTGCCACGCTGGCATTTCTAACCCAATCAGAGAAGCAGTCTGAGTCACGGGCGTTTAGGCTACGAGAGCCACGCTGGCAAGTCTGCACGCGGCCTCTGCGGGAAGGCTTTCAACTCCTGCGTGTGTTGGACAACAGCCAGCTAACTCGTCGCAAACCACCACTTCGACACGCAAGCGCACTTGTTACCTCACCAACGCACGCTGACCAGGAAGCCGGCAGCTGCCGAAAAATGCAAGCGGCGGACTCTCACGGGTGTCGGATGTGGGTTGTGTCCAACTCGTAGCACGTGGGCCTCAACCCAATAGATGCGACCAGGCTGTACCGACGATTACAAGTGGTGACCTTGGACAACAACACATTTCCGATTTTTACATCGTACCGAAACTGCATGCACATGAACACCTTGACCCCAGCCGGACCAGGAACGAAGAAGGAAGAGGATAACTATCTTATCACATAATTCTGCGAGGCAGGACCCAGGGTTGAAGGAAATCATTCTAAGAGTTTATTTACAAACATATAACTCCATCCAAATATGAATAATCCAAAAACCAAGCATTAAATCTCCACCTAAGAAAATTAAATCGGATATTTATTGAGCGAAAATTTATAATCTCATCACAGTAGTTTTATTCTGAAAAATATATAATTTATTTCTTTCCATCTTGATTCATGCACGAGCTACTATTGAAGTTGCTGCCTTAGTCGACTTTTCCAACAACGAACACATTAGAAAATACGACTTGAGAGTGTGGGCTCGATTCTCATGTGAAAAAACCTTGCTTATGCTGGTAAGATCGCCGTTTCCCTTGTTTTGGGGAGATCATTCCTCGTTCGTTGACTCCCTCCTCCCAATTAGCAGTCCTTTTCACAAGCTTCGTGCAATCCACGGGTGTTGCCTACCATCTTGTGGATTTCTGCATTCAGCCTTGCTGATAACTTATTTCAACATATTATTTTGTACCTGCTGGTATCAAGGCCTAGGGGAATCACAAGCACCAGGGGGTGGTGCTTTGCAACCTTGCCACAAATTGTGTGAGATTTGGTGGATGCGGCGACCGTCTTGTTGCAGCAAGTAAAGCACATTGCTGCAACGCGTCCCTCCTGCGCAACCCATCGTGGCATCTATCCTAGGAAGCGCCGCTCCTATTGTGATTTTGTGACGTTCTCGTTGACCTGTACAATTTACTCTGACAACTCAGTTGTATCATGCCGGTGCGGATCCCTGTGGCAGACCCAGGTGGTACCGGTGCGTCGTCTAGTGGTGGACTACGCGCTTGGAGCTGACCGACAACCGCCCCAGAGTTCTGGACATTGTCTGGGACCTCTTGAAGATTTTCTGTAGCACGTAGGAGTTCAGCAGTGGACTCGCCGTGGGCCCGATTTGCATGTTTTTCCATTTTGTGTCCACCGTTTGATGCCGGATGCATGCATGTGACCAGTCGTTGCGTCCGGCTTGTGATTTTGCACGTCTAGGTTTAGACGGCGTAGCGTTCTGACATGTCTGCGCTGAATTACGGCCAAAACAATGGTTCTGGGCCGGTTTTACGACACCTTGTGCTGTCGTGTGCGACACCCGCCGTGCGCCGCATTAGGTACTTATGCCATGGACCTTTCATTTGTCATTTCTCTATGCAAATGCTATTGAGGCATTATGACACTTTGCCTTGTGTCTTCTAGCCAGAGCCTTGCCGTTGTGTATACGACTTGTGACTGTCGTAACCGTCTAACCATGCATTGACGCCTAGTCAGTGGCTGAGTCGCTAGGAAGCTTCCACCCATCTCATCATGGTATCAAAGCTGTTGCGTCTGTTTGCTCCGTTTGCACAGGCTCTGGGCAGTCCTCGCAAGTCCAGGGTGTTGGGGTTGTGTGCTTCGATGGTCCGTCTCGCCCTCTTCAGCTTTCTGAGGTGCTTTTTGTGCCCGATCTTGAGCTCAGCTTGCTTTCTGTGCGTACCAGCACACTGATGGGACTCTCTTTTGAGCACACTTAAGACTCTGCGACTGTGACATCTATTGATACTCGCATTGTTGTTCTCCGTGCCTCCGTCGTGGATTATTTGTATCGTGTTTCTCGGATTTCTTCTTCTTCTTGTTCCCCCCTTCATCCTACTCGTGTATTTGTCACTGGTGTTCTGTCAGCTAAACACGAGCGATTGTTGCATCGTCGCCTGTGTCATGTGGGCTCTGACACTATGTCGAAGCTCATTCAGACACAGCCTACACTCGGTCTTGACGTGGCTTCTTTTAAGAAGCTGCCTAAGACCGATTGTATGTTATGCGCTCAGGGTAAGATGCATCCCCGCACCTATCCTAAATCTCGTTCTCGAGCATTTCTTCCCCTCGAGTTGGTCCATTCGGACCTTCTCGGTCCTCTTCCTGTCGAGTCTTTGTCCGATCGGGGCCGATACGTCCTGACCCTAACTGATGACTTCACCCGAATGCAGTGGGTCGACGACTTGCGCCAGAAGAGTGACGCCGCTCTCGCGGTTCGCCTCTGGCTAGTGATGGCTGAGAGTCAGTCCCGCCACACGCTGCATATTTTCCGTTCGGATCGCGGCGGCGAGTTTCTTGGCGAGATGGATAGTTTCTTCACCGAGCACGGGGTTTTTCACGAGGTCTCCGCTCCTGCTACTCCTTAGTAGAACGGTATCTCTGAGCGCTAGAACCGCACCATGGAGGATGTGGTTCCTGCTATGCGGTCTGAGTGCGGTCTCCCATAGTCCTTCGCCTTTGAAGGATTCGCCTATATGACGTGGGTCTGGAACCGTCTACCACACGGTCCCCTTTCGGACCATGTTACACCGTACGAGCTCTGGTTTGGCCATCGTGCCGATCTATGTCTCGCTCATGTCTGGGGATCTGTGGCTTCTGTCTGGTACACCGAGGACCAGCAAGGGTCCAAGATCTCCCCGCGGGGTCGCTAGTGTGCCTTCATGGACATCTCCCCGCGGTCAAAGGCCTGGCGGTTTTCAGAACCCGTCCGTTGTCGCATCGTTGAGTCGCCCCACGCGCTCTTCTTTGAGTCTCTCACCTACCTTAATCTGACCTCGATCATGTCGCAATCCGTCATGCACGTTCCTACGTGTGAGGCTTATCGACGGATGGGGGAGTCTGGGCCCACGAGCACCCCTCGTCCGGCTGATGTGTCCCTTCGAGCCCCCTCCACTTCTCGGTCTCCGGCTCTTGATGACCCATCGATCATTGCTTTCGGCCCCGAGACTTCTCCAGCACAGTCGGCTTCTACCCCTACTCCCTCGCACCCCACAAGAACCCATGATTCCGTACCTGTGTCCACAAGTACTCCTGCCTCTGTGAGTGGTCCTGCCTTGACTCCTAATCCTATTGTCACACCTTGTCCCGTGTCTTACACACACGCATCTCCTCCCACTGCATCACCTGCCCCTTTGCCTCAGTCCTCACAGATGTGGTCGTGCCTGTCTCTGAGCCCGAGGTAAGCCCCGTGAGCCCAGGTTACTCGCATGAGCCCGGTGGTCGTCTTCGACCATTGGTCTCCGGAGTCCAGCGGGTGTCAGACCTCGTACCCAGGCACTCCACTCGTAGCATCGCGAGTGGTGATCCTGGCACAAAGGCCATAGGCCCAAGTGTTTACACAGATCACACAGAGGTACATCCAGCGTGCACTGTAGGGCACGATCTGGTCACTCGCGAGTTTCACATGGCTTGTGATGTAGCATCTGACCTTGTGGTCGTCAGGCCCAGCACTGAAGCGTGTGCACTTGCCACTCACGGCTCTCCCTCTATGGCGTCTGATCCGGGCACACTGAGAGAAGCTCTCTCATCAGAGGATGTAGACACCTCGCGTGCTGCCTGCGAGGGTGAGCTTTGCGCCATGTGAGAGCACGGAATTTACGAGCTAGTCGACCTTCCACATGGGAGGAAGGCTATTCAAGTCAAGTGGGTCTTTCGCAAGAAAGTGAAGCTGGATGGCTCATTGGAATGCCATAAGGCTCGCTTGGTCGTCAAGGGGTACTCTTGGACCCTTGAGAGTATCAGGGGTTTGATACTTTTAATTACATTGACACTTTTGCCCCTATCGGCCCTCACCTCGTGCTCTGTTCGGTGTGGTGGCTCAACATGACTGGGAACTGCACCAAATGGACATGAATAATGCGGTCCTCCATGACTCTCTGGATGCGGAGATTTACGTGGCTCAACAACCAGGCTCTGAGGACGGTGACAAGGTCTGGCGCTTGCGCAATTCCTTGTACGGCCTCAAGCAGTTTCCTCGGTGTTGGAACCAGGAGATCACTGGCACCCTGACTCGTGTGGGATATGTAGAGAGCGAGGCAGATCCCTCTCTCTTCATCCGACTTAGGCCTAAGTGGTTCACCGCCATCCTGGTCTATGTGGACGGCCTTCTGATGGCATTAAGGTTGCACACGGTTCCTATACGCGAAGATTCAGAGGGATCCGCATCCGTGCGACGGGTCCTACACTGGATCCGGAATAGGGATAACGGATCCTTGGATTCACGGATCCTTATATTCACGGATACTAGATCCAGATCTGGGGAGTCATGGACCATGCATGGGCTATTTTTACCAACCTTGATTTTCACAGGTTTTTGAATCTGTCTATTGGCTGGTAACACTTAACATCTTCATATGTTGTACGTTCACACAGACATTTTCATGGAAGACATTCACACATACATTCATGGGAAAATCATCTCAATGATGCACAATCACTAGGTACTAGACAGTGAAATATCTTGAACATGTCACCATGGCACTAATGCCGAGTCCAAGTCTAAGCATGTTCATGTCCCTCCCCCCCCCCACTGTCACCTGCACCCTCACCTTCCCGTCCATCTTCACCGCCATCTTCACCGCCATCTTCACCATCATCTTCACCCTCTTCTTCTAGCTCTCCCTCAAGAGCTAGATCACCATGACGACGTGCGTTCACCCATGCCTCCTCCGCTACCAACTCTGGTGCTACCTCTCCTCTAGGTGCTACTGGGAAGATCACCAGGGTTGGATCATTGATCCAGGACTTCAATAGCATGAGGTTTTCAACTATGAGGTCTACAAGAGACTGCCTGAAGTCAGTGATGATGTGGCGGCCCAGAGAGAAAAGCCTTTCAGAAGGCGTGCTCGTGGCTGGAACTGCTAGGAGGTCCAATGCTACGAAGTGGAATGTCGGGTACTTTTTCTCGTACTTACGCAAGTACATGAGGATTTTGCACTTGCGGGGCTTCTTCTCGTCCTTCGCCTAGGTGTCCACCTCCACCTCCAAACTGGAGGGTCCAGCATGTGAGGTGGTTACTATGCCCGGCTCCGCGAACATGTCGGCGCCTGCATCTTCCAGTGCGGCCTCCATGACGTCTGGCTCAGACTGCATCCTTGCGTTCCAACGTGGCTGTGGGGTGCTGATTGTGGCGGGTGTTGTCACTAGTGTAGTACAAACAGAACTTAGGTTAGCCTTTTGGACAAACAGTGCCGTTGTATCAAACATGAATCGACATAATTGTAGTTTTCCTGATGTTGCAGCTGCTGTGCTTGTGGATGCAGCAGCAACAGAGGTGGTGTGGTTCTGAAGTTGGAGCTACTCCAGACCGTTGGTATTGCCGGCTATAGCCATGGCTGCAGTAGCCTCCTCTGCAACTCTGCACAGCTCCACCCGTAAGTAGTACGGCCTCAGCATCTCCACCACATTCATGTGTAGCTCTGATGGGATGGCGATGCCGACCTTGGGATGCACGTTTGCGTAGAAATGCAGGCGCAATCGATGGTCAAGGGCAGTGGCCAACACGTGGCGCTCAGTGCACAACTTCGCGTACTTGTCCAGCTTGGCGATGCTAGAGTTCATGCCCTCCCTTAGCTCCCAATCCTCGTAGGTTGGCTTCAGGTGCATGCCAACCCTGCCATACAGATCCAGCCACTCCTCAAGCATAGACCGTACAGCAATCACGCGCTCACACGTGTCCAAAGCGATGTTCCACCTTGTCTCGGTGTCCAGGTGGAGGGACTTGTACGTTAGTCCCGCTGCTTCAATAGCTTGGTGCAACGACTCTTCACGTGTTGGCGTCTGTGTCATGAACACCGCGATGGCCCTGACCTATTGAATGATGGACATCACGCACGACTGCTTCAA
Source organism: Penium margaritaceum (assembly GCA_023375785.1). Taxonomy (NCBI): domain Eukaryota; kingdom Viridiplantae; phylum Streptophyta; class Zygnematophyceae; order Desmidiales; family Peniaceae; genus Penium; species Penium margaritaceum. The sequence continues at coordinate 108,667 of SZWC01000483.1, forward strand.
CAAGTCGCCCATTGCAAGGTTCATCACATAGCCGAGGCACCTGATGTGCCCTGCCTTGTCGAAGGAGTCGTTGTTGGACACCATGTGGTTGTCAACGAGGGAGTCATTTGTGCTCTCATTGTCCATGGTGATACAGAAAACTCTGTCCCATAGCTCCCACTGCTTCAGTGCTATTTTCTTTAGTTGGAAGAGGTTGTCGGCTATAGCCCCACCCTTGATGGGTCGAGGAACCGGAAAGGCGAGGGCGATGGTGATCACGTTGTAGCCGATGTCAATCCAGTGCGCCGTTACTCCTAGGTGCTTGGCATTGTTGCTTGCTCTCCAGCCGTCGTTTGTGAAGGAGATGGCCGTCTTGACTGCCGCCAGTTGCTTCTTGATGCACTGACGGAACGCCTTAGCACCGACGTGGATGTTGTGGGTGACGGTCATGCGGCCAGGAATAGCTGTTGCACGGTTGGTGTGCGCAAACGCCTTGGCAAGCCAGAAGCTCTCCATGGGCAATGAAAGGTTTTTTTCCACTGCATGGTTCCATAGCATGTAGTGAAAACATTTCTTGTTGAAGATGTAGCCGACGCCCGTCACACCATGCTCGATTGGGTTGTCTTCAGGAGCTGTCGCTTCACCGCCATCAGCATCCTCGACCACACTTCTCGCCTCCTGGAGCATGTCCGCAGCGACAAGGGCTTTCAAATGTCGCTACTTGTCTCTGTGGATGAGGCGCATGTGCTTCCAGAGAGCGCCGGTGGTGTCGTAATTGGCCGACAGGCTAACTTGTTTTGCTGGGTCCTTTGTGCAGTGTAAGCACATGCCCCGCGTGGTTGGACCGATACCCAATCTTTTGAAGGACCCCCAGATGAGGGAATTCTCTCATCGTCGTTTGCGCTTGTCGCTGACGGCGCCCTCCTCTTCCTTTTCGTCCTCATCGCCTTCGTCATTGTTGACCTCGTCTTCATGAGCGGGACGGGTGGTGTCGTCTTCGGCCATGACGGCTAGTAATAGGAAGCAGAGCTGCTGGATGTCGAACAAGGAGATGCACACCCAGGTTTTGTGCTTCTAAATGGCGTGGTAGTGCAATGACGGACAGGTTGCGCTGTTGTAGACCACCAACGATGCGACGATGTCCATCGACGGCTGCCTCTGTCCAAACCATATCCAGTCACCTCTGGTGCTCATGATATTGTGGGGCTACAGGTGGTTGGTCAGTCGACACATAAGAAGATATGAGACCAATGAACTGTCAAGGTGCCATCTCCAGGCTAGTGACTTGACAGGTTTCACGCGGTTGACGCGCATGATGCATGTGCAAGCCACGCGGACGTGTCCCAAAATACTTTGCCGTTCCAAAATATGGCATGCATGTTGAGCTGTTCGATTTCGAATGTGTAAGTGAGTGTGCTATGTGTTCGATTTGAGCTGGACGTCTAGTCAGGTTTTTTTACCCCAACCCCCCCTCCCTCTGCCCGAGGATCCGGATCAGGATCCGCAGATACAAGCCGGATCCACAATCCTGGATCCAGAACCGTAAATCCGGATCTGGATCCGGATTCATGGCTAGGGTACCGCAGAACCCAGGATCCGTGTGCAGCCTTAGATGGCATCTCCTTCCATGGAGGCCGTGAAAGAGGCCAAGGCAGTCCTATAGACTGCCTATAGGATGAAGGATCTTGGTCCTGCAGCGGTGTTTCTTGGCATGGAGATCGTACGAGACCGCAGACGTCAGACACTTCTGTTGCATCAGGCTCGATGCGCACGTGTTGTGGAGGAGCGGTTCAGTGATCGTCTTGGTACAGTGCCCACGACCTCCACACCTCTCACACCTGACGGACAGGGTGTCCTAAAGTGGACGATCCCACACAGCTAGGGGAGACAGTGGATGTGACCTTGTACCTCCGTCTCATCGGACCTCTGATGTACCTGGCCACTACCACACGCCCCGACATCGCCTTTGCCGTCAACCTCCTTGCACAGTTTTCACAGGCTCCACGTGCTAGAGCCCTTCATGCGGCTGTGCAAGTGGTGCGGTACATGGTCTCCACACCGTACCTCGGACTCTGCTTTCGCCGGTAGTGTTCGGTGGTTCTTGACGGCTACACCGACAACGACTGGGCCAGGAGTGTAGATGGACATAGTTGCACCGGTTATGTGTTTCTGCTTGGTGGTACCGCTGTGTCCTGGCACAAAGGGAAGCATGGCTGCATTGCACATAGCTCGTCGGAGGTAGAGTATACTGCTCTGGGTGCAGGGGCTGCTAAGGTACTGTGGTTGCAGCGCATATTCCTTGAGCTGGGTTAGTCACTACTTGCCATTGTGCTTCGCTGAGATAACTAGAGTGTTCTTGCCATTGTAGAGAACTTTGGTGTCTTTCACGCTCGCACAAAGCACATTGCGGTTGAGTATCACTTCGTGCGTGATCTAGTGGAGCGACACGTGATCTTTGTCATATGGGTCGGCACAGACATGCAGCGTGCTGACTTCTTGACGAAGGTACTGAAACACGGGAAGTTTTTGGTGGCCATTCATTCTGTTGGGCTTCGCCCCTTGCCTGAGAGTGGTTGAGTGCCGAGAGTGTCTGTGTCTGTGTCACGACTGTTTCTACACTCGTTGTTTCATTTGTTTCGGTACTGCACGTGTGTGGACATGCGTACCATCGGGTCATGGGGGAGTGTTCTGATTTTGTGACGCTCCTGTCGACCTGTACAGTTTATTGTGACCACTCGGCCGTGTCCATGCCTGTGTAGATCCCTAATGCAGATCCAGGTGGTACCGGTGCATCGTCTGGTGGTGGGCTACCAGCTTGGAGCTGACCGACGACCGCCCTAGAGTTCTGGACACTGTCTGGGACCTCCTGCAATTTTTCTACAACTCGTAGAAGTTTATCGGTGGACTTACTGTTGGGCCGATTTGCATGCTTTTGCATTGTGTGTCCACCGTTTGATGCCGGATGCATGCATGTGACCAGTCGTAGCGTCCAGCTTCTGATTTTGTACGCCTAGGTTCAAAGGCATAGCGTTTTGACATTTTTGCGCTGAGTTACGACCAAAACAGTAGTTTTGGGCCGGTTTTGGGATAGACCTTGTGCTGCCGCATGCGACAACCGTCGTGCACCGGTCAACAGGTACTTATGCCATGGACCTTTCATTTTTCATTTCTCTTTGCAAATGCTATTGAAGCAATTTGACACTTTGCCTTGTGACTTCTAGCCAAATCCTTGCCGTTGTGTGTACCACTTGTGACTGTCGTCACCGTCTGAACAGGCACTGAAGCCTAGTCAGCGGCTGTGTTGCTAGGAACCTTCTACGCATCTCTTCAGCTCCCTCGTTCTGAAATCGGCATTCACACCTTCCTTTGCATCTGTAGGTCGAAGTATTCCAATGGCCCTGCAACTGCACTTTTAACAAGCATGACATCATAGACAACAACATTTGTTGTCTAGTGTCTTGTTTGATGCTTGCTCAATGTGCTTCTTGCATCTTGGCAAGGTAGCACCTTGGTTAAATCAGGGCAACAACACTCATACCTCTTGACATGATGTTTCACGAGTTGGAAACTATCCAAGACTTCTCACTTGAAACTGGGTCCGTACGGCATATCTGACTGTAGCAGCGCTCGGCTGCTTTTGGGTGACAACCGTCATCACTAATACAACAGCAGTAGGCTACTGTCCTTGAGTAGCTACACCATTGGGAAGGGTCGGAACTACCTCCACAGTGGTGTATCCACAATAACAACAGTGGGAGCCATGTCGATGGAGCTGCAACACTGACAACTGCCACCAAACTATGGCACTGGCGCAATTGAAGCATTCCAGGACGGATCCTTTTAGTTCTTGCTACGAGGAACATGAATCAATGCGTCGCACCCGATTAACACTACACTCCATATGTTAGATCCATAGCACAATAGCGCTCTACGCCACCAACCCTAGTACAATTCCAACCTGAAGCAGCACAACAAATACCACCTCCTACACGAGGTAACAGACAAAACCATGGTGGTACAACGGTTGTAGTCTTAGAGGCTTGCGTTGACTCTAAGCCGCACCTTATACTCCAGTATGCACTGGCATTGTGTCAGGTGGCCATGGATGTGATTATAACGACCGCAACATCCGTCAAATTTGCTAAAATAGCACGTGCAGTGCGTACAACCGGTTGGGGGTTTCTCTTCTCTCTGTTTTCCTCAACATGGTCAGTAAACTCTTTGCTGAGCATTCAGACACTCTTTGTGGGTTTTATGCCAACGAGCTCATGCCCTTTGCGTTTTAGCCAATACAGTAAAAACCACTAGTAGAGGTCGATGTAGTTTGGGACTTTGTTACTAAGCGTCTGGGTACTTTGTGAATGAGTCAGTAGAACAAGTGATTTCGTTGCTTTGTTTCCTCCACTATGGCTACTATCACCACTTCTACCCCTAAGAACTTTTCTACTTCATCTTCCTCTTTCCCCTCTTAGTCTTTGCCTCCATAATCTCCGTGCATATAGCCGAGGGATATGGCCATGATAGAGGCATTGATAAGAAGAAATGAAAGAGGAGTTGTGGTACATATGAAATTTCCTCTTGCACCCTGATTAAATCCATCTTCTATTAAAACAATGGCTCGAGCAAGCACATAGATTGCAAGTTTCCTGTCCCATCTAACCATGAGTGTATTGCAGCTACAATGCCTGCTCACTAGGCCTGTACGACTAGCAATTCCTTTTATAGGGGAGTTCACGGAGCGTTCGCCTTCGTGTTTTAAGTGGATTGAATATTGATAGTTTGTTATCCTTCCCTGGTACTTTATTGTGTGTGATTAAATGTAGCAGGAGGGCCGGTTGGACCCTCCCCGCCCTCGCGACGAGCGAGAGCTGGCCGGCGGCCAGCCCTCGCTCGCGAGGGCTGGCCGCCGGCCAGCAGGCAGCCGGCCGGCTGGGTGGCCGGCCGCTAGTCAGGTGACCGACCGGCCACCCGCCGGCCAGCCCCGGCCACCGATCGAGTTGGGGGCTCGATTGGCGGCTGAGGGGCCACCAAGCCTTTGGAGCGAGACTGGTGGCCCCGCATCCTCACCATCGACCCCCCTCCTCACCGGTTGAGGTGAGACAGACAAGGGGAGGGGATAAGCGAGGGAGAGAGGGTGAGCGACCGACATAAAACTAGATGCGGAATCGTCCAACGTCCCTCGTATGTGGCGATTTTATACAGTCGCGTAAAAAAATATTGAAGTCGCAAATGAGCGCGAATTTGACAGATTTCTTGGTAAAACTCATACGAACTCACGAGTTTGAGGTATAAACCCCTTGTTTGGATCACAGAACAACGAGGTGAGGTTTTAAACAGAAATAGGCCTTTGGAGACTCGAAATATTTTAGTCTCCCTGCTCAGGGTCGTTGATGACAATTGCTCCTTAGTACTGCGAGGGAGAAAAACTCCTCATGCGCACTGAGATCACAATTATGCAAACTCTGACGACGAAACTGAGCAGGATCTAGAGCTGCGACAGCTGTTTCAGTGGTATCAGAGCAAGACAACCCTCGTGACCAACTGTACGACGGTTCTGGCGGCTACAAAGATATAAAACTCCACGAGCAGGTTTAGCAGGAGCAGAATACTCCAGAGAGGGATGCGGGCTTAAAACCTAGCCGTTTTGAGTGCCGTAAATTGCGTTGGAAAGCTCTTGAAGAGCTCTATTATAGTCTACTAGCACCTATAAGCTTCTCCTACTTGCCAGGGGGCTAGGTGGATTTTTCTTGAATGGGATGGGGAGTACCCACCCCCAAACCACCTACCTTTTCCCTCTTCTCAAGGCTACCGCTCCTCTTCTACCAAAAAATGGGACAGTGCCTTTGTCTACTACCAAGGACTCTCACGACCTGAGAGAAAAAGAAAAAAGAGGAAGATGCCACTTTGAGAATTGTTTAAGGCCGCCGCATTGCCGTGGAGCACAAGGAGGGAGCCTCCAATGAGGCATAAGGCACGCCAAGAGAATGCAAGAAGAGGCCAAGGAAGACCAGAAGTCAAGAAGACAAAGAAGAAGACAAGATCAGTGAGGAGGTAGCGTGTAGGGGTGCAAACTCTTAGTTAGAGTTGACCCCTCCTCCTCCACACCTTTTTGAGCGGTGCTCAAATTCTTATAGCTTCTTGATCTTGTCCTTGCTTTGTCTTTCTAATATTTTTAGCTTGTCTAGTGCCGTGAGTCACGACTTAGGGTTTTGCCAAGAATCCACATGATTGTGTCGACCATGGCAGCAGGGAAAAATAACAGTTTTCTACCACGTGATTTGTGCCGACCGTGGCGGCTTAGAAAGATAGAAATAAATTGTATAATTACCTCACAGACTGTGAGAGCAAGGTGACTTCGGGAGGCGACACCTCCCCGAGGTCGTGGGGTGATCCTCATAGAAATCTTCGCGTGATAGTTGCACGGGTGACGGAATGGTAAGTGCCTGACTTTCCAAGACCAACAAGAACAAGGTGCCGATGGTCTCACCACACGCCCTCGGCGGACTCAAAATTTTGGGAGCCGACGACGCGTGCACGTTTACAAAACCAAAGGCAACCGTACTACCAAAGACAACCCTTGCTACACTGGACGACACCGATAAATATAAGGAAGCCAAGAAAGTGTTCGACAAATACGTCGACGTGCACGTGGGCAACCCCCACACGATAGAGGACGCGCTCGAGAAGGACCACCCAAACGTGGACACCAATGAAGAGCACGACACCGACGATGGTGAAGGCGATGAGGATTGTAATCATCGTCATCGTCGTGTAGCAAACTTGAGCCGATCGCTCAAGAAAGGCAAGATACTTGTTAGATTGCCTGAAGGTGCCGACAGTAACAAGGATGTCAACAACAACAAAGGCACCGAAAGTAGCCACACGGGAAGTTCATGCGAGAATAAGCCGGAAGACGTTACCGCGAAGGCAATTCGTGATCACTGCCAAAGGCTTGTTAAGTTGGCTGCCAAGGCAATGGGCCGAATCTAGTTCACCAGCAACGGTGGGAGTGCGACACCACCCCGAGGAATGTGGGCGGACCCCCTTCCTGTGATGTGGTTGCGTTGGGTCAAACCAACGTCCAAGCGAGCGTCGTCGCTGACGACAGCCTTCTCTGGAAGGTGGGACTCCTCGGAGGTATGTACGCAAACCGTACCCTCCTGTATTGGGTAAAGGTGCACAGGCAACACGAGGCCCTTAAGGCTACCGTCGACGCTCTGACGACAACAGAGCTGAAGTTGGCATTTGCCAGCCTGCTGGCTCACGTCAAGTAGAGAATCATGGACCTTGACCGTGATCGTCAGTTGCAACACCTAGTCGCTCAAGAGGCACCTCGTGGATGCGATGACCTCGACAAGGAATTGCAGAGCGTGACCTTGGTGCAGATGCAACAGCGATCGCAATGGGCTGTAGGTGCTGATGCAATCGCTAGTGGCAACGAGGACTTACCTACCTTTATGACCTCAGGGCCGGTCATGAATACGTCCTTCTTCCACAGTGTGAAGGTCTTTCGGATGGACGTGAAGCTGACCGATCAGCTGAATTGCATGGAACACGTTCTCCGTGTCCACCAGGCTCCATTTAGTCAGTGGGATGACCTTGCCACATCGCGGCCTGAGAACAAGCTCTTCAAGTATGTGGTAAAGAAGCGGGGTGCGCAGCAGGCACACCTCAAGTGGCAGTCCATGTCATGGGAGGCCTTTTGTGCCATCATGTGCAAGAAGTGTATCCAGCTTGAGGAGGCGCAACGTGCCTTCTACAAGATCAAGGACTTTAAGTAGCTAGGTAGCTCGCTTGAGGCTTACGTGAGCGGATTCACCGCACTCGTAGAGGAAGCCAAAATCTTTACCGAGGGTGATGGGACGCAGAGATTCAAGTACCCAAGAGTGCTTTTTGCTTGAGTACTTATATGAGGGTCTTGCCAGCAAGAAGCTGAAGGAAAATGCCACCATGATACCAACGGACCAGGTTTGGAAAAGTTGGAGGGTGTTACGCGACTACATGAGTGGAGTGGATTCGATGAACCCGAAGCACTACTCGGATGCACGGCTGAACGCGTATACACAGCAATGCTACAACATACGCATGGACGTTGCGGGAGCTGGAGGGATAGCTGGGCAACGGTGCGGGGCCAAGGGAAAGCAACCTTCAAACCCTCTTGTCAAGAAGACTGGAGAGCACAAGATCCCAAACCACAAGCGCAGCCGTGACAATGACGAGTTGTAGGCAGCACGTGAGCATCGCAACACAACCTTCCGCAACAGACTTTGCCACAACTACATGCAGCCTGGCTACTTTAGGGCTCAGTACCCTGAGGCTACTGGTGGTGGACAAGGGGCCACGACGTTAGCCGCAACAGAAGCATCTCATGGGGATGGTGCAGCAGGAGGTCACAAACAGGGCTGTAGACAGGGCCGCAATAGCGGCAATGGACCCGGCCGTGGAAGCAGACAGGGCCGTGGCACACGTTTTCTCCACCCCTGAGTGAAATTAGTGGGGACCACTCAAGGGTAAAACTAGTTCACGAGTGTGGGTTCATATTTTCAGATGAGGATGTTCACAATTTGAGTTTTTGATGAGTTCAAACTTCTCCGTTATGTTTTCTCCTCTTGTTGAACCTCATTCTACACTTGCTGACCGCCATTGCCCACTAAACCTCGCATCTTCAGATAAGATGCATCATCAAACATGCTTAGTGGTGGCCATACCAACCACTGTACAAGAGTTGTGTGATGTAGTGATTGAAGCGAACACCCTCAAAGCGATGAGTTCAATCACGATTGTGGTACCTTTGGTCGACAATTTTGACCCTGTCAAATTTAAAGACTAGAAGGTGCTAGCCAAATTTACATGTATCCACAAGATGTGGACTCGAGTGGGTGAATCATAAGAGTTGTGGTACCTACCGTATAGATTCCATGTTTATCACAAACTCGGCTTGCCGTCGTCGAGCCTATTTACACGGAAGAGTGGAGGTAACATGATGATACAGTTCAAAGGACACCTAGCTGGTGCTCTTGTGAACAAACTGGCTGACACTGGAGGAGATGGCTTCTTTGTTAGCCTTGGCTTTACCTGACAGGTTAGCCTGGAATATGAGCTATCAAATGGTGCAGTTATCGTCGGTGACAACCGTACGGTACCCGTTATTGGTACCTGCAAACCAAAAAATTATAATAAAGGTTACACACAGTGTCACGTTGAAGGTACTCAATCTTCTTGACCCCTTTGATGTGGTGTTAGGCGATCCCTTACTCCATGGAAACAATGCTCTAATGTGCTTTGAATCAAAGAATTTGATCGTCCGAAAGGGAAAATGCTACTTTACGTTGATTTTGAGTATGGAATTGTCACCGACCAGACTTAAGGTCGATGCCAGCTTGTCTGCGATGCACGTCAAGAGATGTATTCAACAAGGTTGTCGATACTTCTTGGATCAGCTATAGAAAGTGGAGGCAGACGTGAAGGAAACATGTCACAAGAGATCAAATCTGTATTGGCGGAGTTCTCTGATGTATTCCAAGACCCACCGGCTGGGCTTCCACCAGAACGACACATGTGCTACACAATTCCGCTGCAACCGGAGGCAACTCCTCTGTTTAGACCCATGTATCGCCTCACTCCAGTAGAGAGAGGAGAGGCCAAATGCCAAGTCAAAGAGTACGTTGCAAACGGGGGGATCGAGCCAAGTAGCTCGTCGTATGGTGTGTCGATCCTTTTCGTGAACAAAAGGACGATGGTTTATGCATGTGCTTGGACTACTGGGCACTGTACAAGCTGACGATAAAAAATCGATTCTCCTTACCGTGGATTGAGGACCGATTTTACCAACTCTAAGGAGAAACAGTCTTTTCGTCCTTGGATTTGTCTCAAGGGTATCATCAACTCCGCATCACGGAAGATGATGTCCCCAAAACCGTGTTTCGAATACACATGGGACACTATCAGTTATTGGTTTTATTGTTTGGGCTAACGAACGCCCTGGTAATATTCTAAGGAAAAATGAACCGAATGTTTGTCAAGTAACTCGGCCAGTTTGTCGTGGTTTACCCAGAAAACATCATGGTTTTCTCCAAATCCATGGAAGAGCATATAAAACATCTGCTCGAAGTCTTTGCAATCCTTCGAAACATGAATTCTCTGCAAAAGTGAGCAAGTGCAAGTTTGCACAAGATGAGCTCAAATACCTTGGATACATAGTCGACAAGGATGGTATATGCATCGACCGATGAAAGGTCCAAGCCGTCGTGGACTGGCCATGCCTAGAAAATATTGGGCAGATTTGGCTTTTCCTTGGCCTTGCAAACTATATTTGACTGTTTATGCAAGGGTATTTGACCTTGGTAATCGTGCTCCTTCCTTGAAATCTCCTTGAGGTCCTCCAGCCGGCTTCTCCTTGAAGGCCACTCTCAGCCGTCCTGGTCAATGATTCTCCTGCCCATTATGCTGAAAGCGCTTAGGTCGTCACTTGAACCCGACCCACGATCTCCAAGCTTTGGAAATCCATATCTCACTCAAATGGACTCCGAATTGAGTTCTGTAAATTGCGTTGGAACCTGTAAAATACCCTCTATAAAATTGCGATGCTACATGATTTTTATTGAGCAACCTATTTTTGTCACTTTCTGGCACCCTCATATCCATCGTTCTCCCACTTTGCGAGAATAAAAATCACACAAGTCCACACTGTCCCCTGAGCTGCTCAAAGCGGTACGCTGCCAGCGGCTTGGTGAGGAAATCTGCCAACATCCTACTTAAAGGACAGAACTTGATCTGCACCACCTACTTTGCCATGAGCTCATGGATGAAGTGGTACCGCAGGTCGATATGCTTGGTGTAGGTGTGAAACTCAGCGTTCTTGGTCAGAGCAATGGCACTCATGTTGTCACATTAGATTGTAGTCGCAGTGGTCTGCTGCTGTCCAAGGCTTTTCAGCCGCTCACGCAACCACACAACTTCCTTTGCTGCTTCACTCAGGACGATGTACTTTGCTTCGGTGGAGGAGAGGCCGACACACTCTTATTTCTTGTTCCTCCAGCTGATTGCACCCCCCCCGAGCACAAACACGAACCCACCGGTCGACCTCCTTGTGTCCAGGTCACCCCCCTAATCTGCGTCGCTGTAGCCGATGAGGATAGGGCTTTTGTTCCCAGTGAAGGTGAGACAAAGGCTGCTGCTGCTGTCGAGATAGCGCAATACACGCTTGACCGCCTCCCAATGCGGCATGTCCAGATTCATGCAGAACTTGATGTAAACTGGGGCAGCCCTCAGGGAGGTGATCAGGCTCACTAAGAGCCGCCTAGGCAGGACCAACTGTTTGTGAGAGGGGGTTGCAGGTTGCACAGACAGAAATTACGGAAGCGAATGTAGGTTTGCAGAGAACGCGAATGTCTGAATCGACTCTTGAGTGAGAAAGTACATCATCACAGCTTTCTAACAAGCCCTTATATGCCTCATTTGGCTANCTCGCCCGTCTTCCAAGGGTGAACCGTGCTTGATGAAGGCGAGAGCAGGAGGAAAGTCCCTCAACTCCACCTTCCAGTGCCCACACGCACACACCAGCCATCAGCCTTGCTGGTCAAAAACTTGAGTACACATGGCGACAACGCTGCGCAAACAGCAGCAACGTTCAGATGGGTAAACCCCACCCATAACCCATATCAGAGTACGGCCTCCCAGTTGACGAGGCCACGGCAGCACTCTGCCCTGAAATGCCCCCTCTTATCTACTACAGCAGACGGCCCTCCTCTGGAAATGAGAGCAGCGACACAAGGTTCCGGACATGAAGATGGAATCGCAAAAATCGAGGGCTGACTGGGCATCGTGCCAAAAACAGTCCGCCTCTCAGGTGTGTGCTCACGGATGAGGCCGAATCGCAATGGGGCGCACCACTCTCTGCTCAAGTGACAACAGAGACCACATGTCTGCATCAGCTCATCATTCTTACCCAGAACAAAAAAAGACCAAAACCAGACCAAGAAAAGAAACTGCTGATGACCTGCACATCTCTTGCAGACCTAACAAAACAGCTTTGGGCGGGGAAGTCTGTGAAAAAAAGACAGAGAGAAGGGGGAGAACCCGGAAAATAAATATACATTTACATATATAATGGGAGGTGGAAGGAAGAGCTAGGGAAAGTGACACTGACTAGCCAAGGGACAGCTGATAGGTGGAAGAAAAAACTACCTGTCTGACAGCCTCTCCAGCTGATGCAGACGACGCTGGCCCACCTTCACTCCCTGTCCTCCGCCTCCGCTTGCCCGATGACCCGGTCCGAGCTGGCGCGGCCCCAGTGGCGGCTACTGTGGCTGACGTGGCAGCAGATGAAGTCGAAGGCAGCAGTGGTGGGGGAGATGGACAGGGTCCCGTCACAGCAGCTGCTGCAGCAGCTGATGCAGCGGCTGCCGAGTTGGCAACAGCAGAAACCAAGGCCTGCGCCTGTGCATGCGCTTGTGCCGCTGCTTGAGCCTGCGCTTGTGCCACTGCAGCCGCCATGTTCCACTGCTGCGCAGCGGCAGCTGCAGCGGCTGCATCTGCTGCCGCAGCAGCTGCTGCCGCCATCGAGGACGGATGCATGTGGGGCAACAAGGACATAGATCCAGGGAAAGGCATCCCAGCAGCAGCTGCAGCAGCTGCTGCAGCAGCAGCCATTGCTCCAGGAGCGGAAGGGGACATTGCATTCTTCATCGACGTGAAGCTCATTGGAGGCGGTGGTGGTGGCATATGAGGATTGCTCTGGCCTTGCTGCTGAAGGATCTGCTGCGACATGTGCTGTTGCTGCAGCTGCTGAAAATGTGGGGGCCGTGGCAGGCCATGCAAGTGGCCATGCATCTGGGAAAGATGCTGGGAGTGGTGTCTGTGGTCCACTTGTGGGAAAACTGAATGCTGCTCCATCTGCTGCTTCTGCTGCTGCTGATGCTGCTGCTGCGTGTGCTGGCCAGGCGCTGGCGCTGGCAAAATTTCCCTTGGCTTCCTGCACGGACAAGGGAGAGGAAAGGAGCAGAACGCTGAGGGCAGCCATTCCACAGCCACTTCCCAGAACAAGAAAACGAAGGCCCAAGAAAAGACACCAAGCCGTCCAAGACCAACAATTGAGAGTTCTGCTTCCTTAGAGCTCGAGATGCAAGTCATGCCCAGCCACCGCTTCCAGACCTCCCAGTCTGCCCATGCGAAGCAGCATCCCAAGACTCATCCTAGACAGGCAACACAAAAAGGAGAGTGGAATTACACGAGGATGTAGGGGGAAGGATGAGAATGATGATGATGATGATGATGATGATGATGATGATGATGATGATGATGATGATGATGATGATGATGATGATGATGATGATGATGATGATGATGATGATGATGATAGTGATGATGATGATGATGATGATGATGATGATGATGACGANGTCCTGGCCAATAATCCTGCCGCCTTTTGAGCTCAAAGTGCTCAGGTCGTCACTTGAACCCGACCCATGATCTCCAAACTTTGGAAATCCATATCTCACTCAAACGGACTCCAAATCAAGTTCCGTAAAGTGCGTTAGAACCTGTGAAACATCTTTTATGCAACTGTCATGCCAGATTATTTTTATCGAGCAACCTATTTTTGTCACTTTCTGGCACTCTCATATCCATCATTCTCCCACTTTGCGAGAATAAAAATCACACAAGTCCGCACTGTCCCCTCAGCTGCTGAAAGCGGTGCGTTGCCAGCGGCTTGGTCAGGAAGTCTGCCAGCATCATGCTTGAAGGGCAGAACTTGATCTTCAGCACCTGCTTTGCCACGAGCTCGCGGATGAAGTGGTACCGCAGGTCGATGTGCTTGGTGCGGGCGTGAAACTCTGCGTTCTTGGTCAGAGCAATGGTGCTCATGTTGTCACAATAGATGGTGGTCGCTGTGGTCTGCTGCTGTCCAAGGCTTGCTAGCAGCTTACACAGCCACACGGCTTCCTTTGATGCTTCACTCAGGGCGATATAATCTGCTTCGGCGGAGGAGAGGGCAACACACTCTTGCTTCTTGCTCCTCCAGCTGATTGCACCTCCCCCGAGCACAAACACGAACCCACTGGTCGACCTCCTTGTGTCCAGGTCACCTCCCCAATCTGCGTCGCTTTAGCCGATGAGGATGGGGCTGTTGTTGCCATTAAAGGTGAGGCAAAGGCTGCTGCTGCTGTGGAGGTAGCCCAGCACACGCTTGACCGCCTCCCAATGCGGCACGCCCGGATTCGCGCAAAACTTGCTGAGAACTCCCACTGCTTGGCTGATGTCGAGGCGCGTGCCGACTGCTGCGTACATGAGGCTCCCAACTGCAAGAGAGCAGCCGCATGGAAGGAGTTGGGAGCCTTCGACACTCCTTCCATGCGGCTGCTCTCTTGCATGCCGCGGGGAGTGTGCGTCGTGCTCAGCTTCGCTCCCACTTCCAGTGGTGTCGCTGCTTTGCGCGCTCCTGCCATGTTAAAGCGCTTGACGATGTCGCTCACGTACGTGCTCTGCGACAACTCCAAAGTCTGCTGCTGCCGGTCGCGCTTGACCTGAAGGCCAAGGTAGTAACTGAGCTCTCCTATGTCTTTCATGTCAAACCTGGCAGCAAGGGACTGCTTCACATCGTCCAAAAGAGACTTGGAGTCAGATGCAATGAGCAGATCATCAACATAGAGGAAGATGATGAATTGGCTTGCCTCTTGAGTGCGCCCATAGACTGCATGATCAGCTTCACTACGCACAAAGCCAAGGCCAGCCAGCTGCTCATCCATCTTGTGGTACCATGCTCGTGGTGCTTGCTTCAGGCCGTAGAGGGCCTTCACAAGCTTGCACACCAAATCCGCCTTTCCCTCCACCACATACCCCTCCGGCTGCTCCATGTACACATCCTCCTCGAGGTCACCATTCAGAAATGCACAAGTCACATCCATTTGGTGCACCTCCCAGTCCATAGCAGCAGCAAGAGTGAGGATCGCTCGGATGGATGGGAACTTAGCGACAGGCGCAAATGTCTCATTGTAATCCACACCCTCAGTCTGCGCATACCCCTTTACAACCAACCGTGCTTTGTACCTGAGCACCTTACCATCCGCACCACGCTTGCGCTTGAAGATCCACCGGCATCCGATCACCCGGCTGCCACGTGGAGCTTCATCGAGGGTCCAGGTGCCGTTCTTCATGAGCGCAGCATACTCCTCGTCTGCTGCGGCACGCCAATCTGCCGCCTCGGCGCTACGCATGGCTTCAGAGAATGTGCCTGGGTCATCAGTGACTGTGAGGAAGAGAAGCTCGAGGTCAGACGACTCCGCTTGTGGTGGAACGGTGCACAGGTTCACCAGCTCCTCCAGCGGCCTCTGTTTGTTTGCGAGGCGCTCGGATCGCCTCAGCGGCTCCCCACTGTCCTTTGCACCTTTTTGAGGCGTGCGGACCGTCGTGGCAGCTGCTGTGCGTTGCTTTGCTGCTCCTCCTCATCAGATTCTGCTGCCGCCTCCTTCTCCTTCTCAGCTCCCTCCACCTCCTTGTCGTTGCCGCTGTCACCGCCATCTTCCGCACCGCCCTCTTCTGCTACCGGTACTTCTCCCACTTCAGGTACAAGTGCGGGAGCAAGTGGAACAGCAGTCATAGGGCTCCAAGTCCAGCCCTTCACTTCCTCTTGAAAGACGACGTCGCGGCTGCGGATGATCTTGCGAGCAGCGAGGTTGTAGAGGCGGTATCCCATGGTGTCGTAGCCGAGGAAGGCGGCCTTCACCGACTTTGCGTCCAGCTTGTTACGGCTGCTGGCAGGCACGTGCACGAATGCGCCACACCCAAAGACTTTCAGGTGCGACTCTGTTGGCTTGCGTCCCGTCCACGCCTCCTCCGGTGTCATCAGCGGCACGGCGCACGTGGGACTCCGGTTTTTCAGGTACACGGCAGTGTTGACCGCTTCCGCCCAGAAGGTTGGCGGGAGCTCCGCGTCTTGGAGCATGCTGCAAACACGCTCCATAAGTGTGCGGTTCGCGCGTTCAGCCACGCCGTTCAGCTGCGGTGTTCCAGGTGGGGTGACCTCGTGCTTGATCCCGCGACGCTTGAGGAAGGTGCGGAAGTCATTCGAGAGGTACTCTCCTCCACCATCGGTGCGAAGCACCTTCAACCGCCTGCCACTCTCATTCTGTGCAGCAGCAATCCACACTTTGAAAGCATCAAAGCACTCATCCTTTCCAGCCAGGAACGACACCCACGTCTTCCTCGACTTGTCATCAATGAACGTGACAAAGTACAACTTGCCGGACAAGGATTGTGATGGCATGGGACCGCACAAATCAGAGTGAACAAGTGAGAGGAGCTCAGCCGCGCCCTTCCCTTCCCCCGTGAAAGGAGAGCGGACTTACTTCCCTTCAATGCAGCTCTCACAAGCCGGTGCACCTGGCTGCTTCACCCCTTTGCGCTCCAGGCCGCGGACCATCTGCTGCATGGAGAAGATGGCACCAAAGCAGAGATGACCAAGCCGGCGGTGCCACAGGCCGATGTCGTGTTTTCCCTCTCTCGCCGCCGACGCTGAGTCGGCTTCCTTCTCCGACGCCACATAGAGACGGTAGAGACCGTCCTCCTTGTCCGCTTTTGCAAGAACACGGCCTGCACTGGCACAGATGGTGCACCCACCATTCTCAAAGAGAAGAGGCATGCCTTCGGAGATGAGAGATGAGACAGAGAGGAGGTTAGCTGCCAGCCCCGGAACATGGAGCACCCCCTTCACACGACGTTCCACATGCTTGCCCTCAACGGAAGCACAAAACACAATTTCACCCTCCCCAACCGCCATTTGTACATGATTGTCCCCCATGTACACCCGACGAGGCTCGATGGCGGTGTAGACGACGAACCACTCGCGGCGACACGTCATGTGCCGCGTGGCTCCCGAGTCGATGATCCAGAACAAGGCGGTGGTGTCGGAGACGTGCAGGACCCGGATGGTGGTCACGAATCCACTCTCCCAATCTGCGGCGTTCGCGGAAGCGTCGGACTGTTTTCCCGCTCCCACTCCAGCCGCAAGGTCCGCCTTCTTCTTCCGGCATTCGCGCACCCAATGGCCCGGCTTCTTGCAGTAGTGGCAGTTACCCTTCTTCTTTCCTCCTCCGCCATTGCTCCTGGTTGATGTAGCACCGCCCCCATGACCAAAGTTGGTGATGAGAGTGACGTCCAGTCCGCTTCCGCCCTCCTCTCCCTTGCGCCGCTCCTCCTCAAACAGCAAGCTCTCCTCCACATCGTTGAGGGAGAGCTTGTCGCTGCGCTGGTCCAGGGTAACAATGAGAGGAGTGTAGCTGGTAGGAAGGCCAGAGAGGATGGTTAGCATGAGCACACGCTCCTTGACAGGGTTCTCAATCGCAGCAAGCTGGTCAGAGAGAGACTTCACCATGTTGATGTAGTCAATCATGGATCGGGACTCATCCATCTTCACAGTGTGAAAGCGACGACACAACTGCATATTCATGAGGATTGACTTGGAAGCATAAGTGGACTCAAGCATTTTCCAAACCTCCTTTGGCGTGAGGATGCCACGGACGAGGAGTTGCTGCCGTTCGGCGAGGTGGAGGTAGATGGTTGCGAGGGCGCGGTCACGCTTCTCGCGGTAGGTACGGGCCTCGACAGGGGATAGGGAGCTTTCTTCTGGTTCCTTCTCCTTCTCATCCACCTGGCTCCAGAGACCCTTCTCCATCAGCACCATCTTCATGTTGTTTCTCCAGTTGAAGAAGTTCTTGCCTTCGAACTTGGCGATGTTGACGCCGGCCACCACAGAAGCGGATGTCGCCATGGTAGTGCAACGTTCAGCCCACAAACGGCTCTCTCACACAACAGGGTGCAAGGAATACCTCAAGGATGAGACAAAGCCTTGTTCTAGCTCTGATACCACTGATGTAAACTGGGGCAGCCCTCAGGGAGGTGATCAGGCTCACTAAGAGCCGCCTAGGCAGGACCAACTGTTTGTGAGAGGGTATTGCAGGTTGCAAAGACAGAAATTACGGAAGAAAATGTAGGTTTGCAGAGAATGCGAATGTCTAAATCGACTCTTGAGTGAGAAAGTAAATCATCACAGCTTTCTAACAAGCCCGTATATGCCTCATTTGGCTAAGGGAGCACTGAGATCCACTCTGTCAAAGCTCACCCTCTAGCACACTCCTAGCCTAGCGGGATGAGCGGCAGTCACCTTGTCACACAAGAGAATTATGTCTCGCATGGCGTGCATGGCTAATAATCGTAGACTGGTCCTTCCTTGAAGTCTCTTGGACGTCCTCCAGCCGTCTTTTCTCCTTGAAGGCCGCTCTCAGCCGTCCTAGCCAATAATCCTGCCGCCATTTGTGCTCAAAGTGCTCAGGTCGTCACTTGAACCCGACTCATGATCTCCAAACTTTGGAAATCCATATCTAACTCAAACGGAATCCGAATTGAGTTCCGTAAATTGCACTAGAACCTGTGAAACATCCCCTATGCAACTGTTGTGCCAGATGATTTTTATCGAGCAACCTACTTTTTGTCACTTTCTGGCACTCTCATATCCATCATTCTCCCACTTTGCGAGAATAAAAATCACACAAGTCCGCACCGTCCCCTCAGCTGCTGAAAGCGGTGTGCAGCCAGCGGCTTGGTCAGGAAGTCTGCCAACATCATGCTTGAAGGGCAGAACTTGATCTGCACCACCTGCTTCGCCACGAGCTCGCGGATGAAGTGGTACCGCAGGTCGATGTGCTTGGTNTATATGCCTCATTTGGCTAAGGGAGCACTGAGATCCACTCTGTCAAAGCTCACCCTCTAGCACACTCCTAGCCTAGCGGGATGAGCGGCAGTCACCTTGTCACACAAGAGAATTATGTCTCGCACGGCCTGCACGGCTAATAATCATGGACTGGTCCTTCATTGAAGTCTCTTGGACGTTTTCCACTCGTCTTTTCTCCTTGAAGGCCGCTCTCAGCAGTCCTGGCCAATAATCCTGCCGCCTTTTGAGCTCAAAGTGCTCAGGTCGTCACTTGAACCCGACCCATGATCTCCAAACTTTGGAAATCCATATCTCACTCAAACGGACTCCAAATCGAGTTCCGTAAAGTGCGTTAGAACCTGTGAAACATCGTCTATGCAACTGTCATGCCAGATGATTTTTATCGAGCAACCTATTTTTGTCATTTTCTGGCACTCTCATATCCATCAGAACTTGCAGAGCACTCCCATTGCTTGGCTAATGTCGAGGCACGTGCTGAATACCGCATACATGAGGCTCCCAACTGCTGCTTGGTACAGCAATGCTTCCATGCAGCTACTCTCTTACATGCCGTGGGGAGTCTGCGTCGTGCTCAGCTTCGCTCCCACTTCCAGTGGTGTTGAAGCTTTGTGCGCTCCTGCCATGTTAAAGGCTTGACAATGTCGCTCACATACATGATGTGTGACAGCTCCAAAGTCCGCTACTGCCAGTTGCGTTTGACCTGAAGGCCAAGGTAGTAACTGAGCTCTCCCATGTGTTTCATGTCGAACCTGGCAGCAAGGGACTGCTTCGCATTGTCCAAAAGAGACTTGGATTCAGATGCAATGAGCAGATCATCAACATAGAGCAAGATGATGACCTGGCTTGCCTCTTGCATGCGCCCATAGATTGCATGGTCAGTTTCACTGCATAGGAAACCAAGGCCAGCTAGTTGCTCATCCATCTTGTGGTACCATGCTCGCGGTGCTTGCTTCAGGCCGGAGAGGACCTTCACAACCTTGCACACCAAATCCTCCTTCCCTTCCACCACACACCCCCTCGGCTGCTCCATGAACACATCCTCCTCGAGGTCACCATTCAGAAATACACATGTCACATCCATTTGGTGCACCTCCCAGTCCATAGCAACCGCAAGAGCAAAGATCGCTCGGATGGATGGGAACTTTGTGACAGGTGCAAATGTCTCATTGTCATCCACACCCTCAGTCTGTGCATACCCCTTTGTAACCAGCCGTGCTTTGTACCTAAGAACCTTACCATCCACGTTTGCGCCTGAAGATCCAGTGGCACCCAATCACCCTGCTGCCATGTGGAGCTTCCTCGAGGGTCCATGTGCCATTCTTTATGAGCGCACCATACTCCTCGTCTGCTGCGGCATGCGAAACTACCGCCTCAACGCTGTGCATGGCTTCAACAAATGTGGCTAGGTCATCGGTGACGGTGAGGAAGAGGAGCTCAAGGTCACAAGAATCTGTTGGTGGTGGAGAAATGCACAGGTTCAACCGCTCACCTTGTTGTGTCTCCTTCTTTGCGAGCCTCACGGACCACCGTAGTTTCTCCCCACTGTCCTTTGTACCTTTGTTGAGGCGTGCAGACCTTTGTGGCAGCTGCTGTGTATTCCTTTGCTACTCCTCCTCATCAGATTTGGTTGCTGAATCCTCCGTCTCAGCTCCCTCTACCTCCGTCATCGTCGCTATTACCGCCATCCGCACCGCCCTCCTCTGCTACCGGTTCTTCTCCCACTTCAGGTACAAGTGCAGGAGCAAGCGGAAATGCAGACATAGGGCTCCAAGTCCAGCCCTTCATGTCCACTTGAACGACCACGTCACGACTGCGGGTGATCTTGCGTGCAGCGAGGTTGTAGAGGCGGTATTCCATGGTGTCATAGCTGAGGAAGGCGGCCTTCACCGACTTTGCGTCCAGCTTGTTACGGCTGCCGGTAGGCACGTGCACGAATGTGCTACACTCAGAGACTTTCACGTGCATCACTGTTGGCTTGCTTCCTGTCCATGCCTCCTCCGGTGTCATCACTAGGACGACGCGTGTGGGACTCGGGTTTTTTAGGTACACGGCAGTATTGACTGCTTCCGTCCAAAAGGTTTGTGGGAGCTCCACGTCTTGGAGCATACCACAAACACTCTCCATGAGCGTGCGGTTCACACATTCAGCCACGCTGTTCAGCTGCAGTGCTCCACGTGGAATGGCCTCGTGCCTGATTCCGCGACGCTCGAGGAAGTTGCAGAAATCATTGGAGGGATACTCTCCTCCATTTGGTGCAAAGCACCTTGAGCCGCCTGCCACTCTCATTCTATGCAGCAACAATCTACACCTTGAAGCACTCATCCATTCCAGCCAAGAAGGACACCCACATCTTCCTTGACTTGTCATCAATGAATGTGACAAAATACAACTTGCTGGACAAGGACTGAGATCGCATAGGACCGCACACATCGGAGTGGACGAGTGAGAGAAGCTCAGCCGCCCCCTTCCCTTCCCCAGAGAAAGGAGCACGGGCTTGCTTCCCTTCAATGCAACTCTCACAAGCCGATGCACCAGGCTGCTTCATCCCCTTGAGCTCCACGCCGCGGACCATCTGCTACATGGAGATGATGGCGCCAAAGCCGAGGTGACCAAGCCGGCGGTGACAAAGGCTGATGTCATGCTTTTCCTCCCTTGCTGCCAACACTAAGTTGGCTTCCTTCTCTGATGCAAGTTAGAGGCGGTAAAGTCCGTCCTCCTTGTCTGATTTCGTAAGTACACGGCCTGCACTGGCAGAGATGGTGTAGCCACCATTCTCAATACGACCTTGCATGCCTTCAGAGGTGAGAGAAGAAACATAGAGGAGGTTAGCTACCAGCCCCGGAACATGGAGCACCCCTCCATACGACGTTCCACGTGCTTGCCCTCAACGGAAACACAAAACACGATCTCACCCTCCCCAACTGCCATTTGCACATGATTGTCCCCCATGTACACCCGATGATGCTCAATTGTGGTGTAGACAACGAACCAATCCCGTCGATACGTCATGTGCCTCGTGGCTCCCAAGTCGATGATCTAGAATAATGCAGTGTTGTCAGAGATGTGTAGGACCCGGATGGTTGTCACGAATCCACTCTCCCAACCTGCTGTGTTCGCGGAAGCATCGGATTGATTTCCTGCTCCCACTCCAGCCGTAGGGTCCGCCTTCTTCTTCCGGCATTCGCGCGTCCAATGGCCAGGCTTCTTGCAGTAGTGGCAGTTCCCCTTCTTCTTCCATCCTCCGCCATTGCTCCTGATAGGTGCAGTACCACCAGACCAGAGTTGGCGATGAGAGCAACGTCCAGTCCGCTTCCGCCATCCTCTCCCTTGCGCCCCTCTTCAAACAACAGGCTCTCGTCTACATCGTTGATTAAGAGCTTGTCGCCATGCTGGTCTAGGGCAACAATGAGAGGAGTGTAGCTCCTAGGACGGCCAGAGAGGATGGTTAGCATGAGTACACACTCCTTAACAGGATCCTCAGTCACAGCAAGCTGGTTAGATAGAGACTTCACCATGTTGATGTAGACAATCATGGATCTGGACTCATCCATCTTCATAGTGTAAAAGCGATGATGCAGCGGCATGTTCATGAGAATTGACTTGGATGCATACGTAGACTCAAGCTTCTTCCAAACATCCTTTGGCGTGAGGATACTGCAGACGAGGAGTTACTAGCGTTCGGTGAGGTAGAGGTAGATGGTGGCGAGAGAACGATCACGCTTCTCACATTAGGTACGGGCCTCATCAGGAGAGAGGGAGCCTTCTGCTAGTTCCTTCTCCTTCTCATCCACCTGGATCTAGAGACCCTTCTCCATGAGAACCATCTTCATGTTGTGGCTCCACTTGAAGAAGTTCTTGCCTTCGAATTTGGCGATGTTGACTCGAGCCACCACCAAAAGCGGATGTCGTCATGGTAGTGCAACATTCAGCCTCCAAATGACTGTCTTTTTAGGCATCCACATGGTTCTCTGTTTTGTCAAGTTCGGCACAGATTGCCTTTGGCAACAAGGTTGCCGTAGTTTAAATACTGTGCTCGTAGCAAAGGCTTCCATAGTTTGAATTCCATCTGAGGCTTGTAGTGAGCCCGTCGCCACCTTACTGTTTATGGTCTTGGACGGTCGGGCACTTGCCATGCCGTCGTGACATGCAACTAGCATGTGCACATTGTGTAAGCGTCACTCACGACCTTGAATACATATTGTCGCTTCTTGATATTTTTGCTCTCACAATCGGTGAGGCAACTAGAAATAATCTTTTTATTTTCCTACGCCACCATGGATGGCACAACCACATGATTGAGATTTCTGTTTTTCTTATGTTGTCACAGTCATCACAATCATGTTGATTGAAATACTATGTTCTATGCCATCGCGGTCATCACAAACACATGGTTTTTAATCCAATATCCCTAAGTCGTGACTCACGACAATAGGTAGCTCGGATAATCTAGAAAAACATCAATTAAGAAAGGGGAACAAAAAAAAAAAAAGGGAGTGTCCCTCACAAAGTAAGGAGGGAGGGTGGAAAGAGATAAAGTGCATAATATTCAGTTTTATCATTTTTGCCTCTTCTCCTATCTTCCTTTTGTCTCTCTACTATCCTTGGCCTCCGCTTGGCCTCTCTTGACGAGTCTCGTGCATCCTTGACGGCATCGCACTCAAGCACACGATGATAGGGAGGCCTTCAAAATATCTATCCAATAGCGCCTCCCTTCACCTTGGCACCCTCTCAATTCTTAGAGCTCCTTTTTTGTTAGAGGGTGCCTTACACTGACTCTATTCCCAAGGAGAAGAAGAGGAGGTAAACAAATAAGAGAAAGGTGATGGATATGAGGGTGCTAGAAAGTGACAAAACTATGTTGCTCGATAAAAATCATCTGGCATGACAGCTGCATAGAGGGTGTTTTACAGGTCCCAATGCGATTCTGTTTCAGTGAGACATGGATTTCCAAAGTTTGGAGATCGTGGGTCGGGTTCAAGTGACGACCTGAGCACTTTCAGCACAAAGGGCAAGAGAATTATTGACCAGGACGGCTGAGAGTGGCCTTCAAGGAGAAAAGCTGGCTGGAGGACCTCTAGGAGACTTGAAGGAAGGAGCAGTCCATGATTATTGGCCATGCATGTTGTGTGAGACATGATTCTCATGTGTGACAAGGTGACTGTCACTCATCCCACTGGGCTAGGAGAGTGTGCTAGAGGGTCAACTTGTATCTCAGTGCTCCCTTGGCCAAATGAGGCATGTAAGGGCTTGCTGGAAAATTGTGATCATGTCATTACTCAACCAAGAGTCAAGTCAACATTTGCGTCCTTTGCAAACCTACATTTGCTTCTGTATTTTCTGTATGTGCAACCTGCAACTCCCTCTCACAAACAGTTGGTCCTACCTAGGTGGCTCTTGGTGAGCTTGATCACCTCCCTAAGGGTTGCCCCAGTTTCCATCAGTGGTATCAAATCTATAACAAGGCTTTGTCTCATCCTTGAGGTATTCCTTGCACCCTGTTGCAGGTGGACGACTTCCACGTAGTAGAGGCAGCACTTGGGAAGGATCACCTGATAGTGGAATCCCAAGAAGAGCACGATGATGATAATTTCAACGGGGATCGTGGTCATCAAAATCAGTAGAAAGCGATTCCGGGCCAATCGCTTGGAAAATGCAAGGCGCTCGTAGAGGCTAAAGAAGCTTTTAATGACAACGACATTGACAAAAGCAGCAAGGACAATTAAAACATCCATGCGAGAAGATCTTACGAGCACAAGTAGGAAAATTCCACGGCAAAGGCAATATTCTTTGCTCATAAGAAGCTTGTGGGGACAACCGCCAAGGCGGTTGGCTGACTCAAAATCAGTACTGGTGGTAGAGGTGTGATTCTATACCGCTGTTTACCATCCCTGTCCCTCACACATCAAGGACCCATCAAAACACCATTCCGGAGGCGCAGATGTCCCTACGTGTAGCGGCGGTGCCCCTCGTGCCCCTGGGGTTTGTTTCGTGATGGGGATTGATGCGGTTCAAAACCTGTTTGTGGACCTGCAGTCGGAATTCTGATTGTCCCCAAGTAACACACTGTATTACTGAGTTTCGGACTCAGAGCCAGGATTTTGGCGAAGTCCCTCAGTAACAAAACTGCACTCCTGAAATCCGGCGGATCATCCACCGGACGCCTCGGCAGTCCTTCCGGAGCAAAATCCCCAGATGGCATTTTGTTTCTCGTTCCGGTCAATTGTTCCCCGACAGTCGAACCGCGGCCAACTCCCAGAGTCGCAGCGCATATCCTAACTTTGAAAGCCCATATCTCCCTCGTTACTTGTCCGATTCCGGTGAAACAACTTCCACCAGATTCAGCGACTCGTCAAATTTCAGAAGCAATCCTGTAATTTAGGATCTGAGCAATCCTCGAGTCACCAGATCCAACGACGAGGAATTTCCTCTCTTTGGCGGCTCGTCGACGTCTCCTGGCACCGCACTTGGGCATGCAGAGGGGCAAATCTTCAACAATTCCATGCAAAATAGATTATTGAAAATCTTAAACATGTAAAAAATTTACACTTGTATTGTAGCATATGAAATTCTGAATATTAAATGCCACATTTTCTTCATGGAGAATTTATATGATTGGCCAACATTGCTAGGGAATGCCACTATAACTGGCCAAACTCGTGGAATTCCTTCGTTATGTGGTAAAAAATAAAGAAATTTGATCACGCTGTCCCACGAGATAAAAATGTATACTCTTTTGCACACTTACTATGTAAACCTATGCACGCTTTGCGTGTAACACCTAAATCTTGTTTTGTTTTTTGTTTTTGTACAGATCGGTAATTAGACACGACTGTTGCTGCCACCTGGTGCTGCTTCTGATGCTCAGTGTGGCTTCTGGAGCTAGTAACTACCGCAGCTCACCCGGTGAGGTGGTAGGGATTGCGTGGTGGTGTCATGCTGCAAACAACTGCGATGGATTCCAAGATACGGTGGCGGTGGTGACTCTCACTGCTGCTACCGGTACTGCGTGTCTGCAACACAGCTCAACGAGAGAGGTTTTGGTGCTTTGATACCAAGAGAAATTGCTAGGAAGCTTCATAACCTTGATGCTGCTATTGTGGCAACAATGTCCGGTCGGCTGACGCACTAGCAAGCAAGCAGTGGAAGAAACAACAAGGGTCAGGCTAGGGAGACGCGCAAAGTCTCATAAACTCCAATAGCTTAGTAATGCAGAGAGAAATGATAACTGAAAAGAACACAGCATAAATACCTGCTGTGGCGCATGGTGGGTGACGCATGTGACGTTCTCAGTTTGTCCTAAAACCGGCCCAAAACCATTGTTCTGGCCATAACTCTGTGCCCAGGCATCCAAATGCAACAATGTCTGAACCTAGAGATGTAGAAGTTTTGAGCCAGACGCTAGGACTGGTCACATGTACAGGTCCGGTATCGATCAGGGGAATGAAAATGAAAAACATGCAAATCAGGGTCAAAAGCCAGTCTACCAAGAAAACTCCAATGACTACAAAAAAATTGCAGAGCATCCCAGCAAGCACCCAAGACGTCGCAGCAGCTATCTAGCAGCTGCTGATGGGTGGAGCCACCAATCGTCGATGCTCCGGCGCCAGTTGGGTCCGCATCAATGATCTGCATGAGCATGGACACGACCGAGTGGTCACATTAAGCTGTACAAACAGACAGGGACGACTCTCATCACAACAATTTGAGCCGACATCGTTCCACACCGTGACGTTTGGTATCACAGGTATCATGAGGGGTCTGACCAACGTTTTCAGCTACACCATTACCGATGTGATGCACCTTACATGTTCCGGCATCCAGGTTTATGTGTATGAAGCTGCTAGAGTTTTCTCGGTGGTCGACCTGGACACTCCGTGGTCTCTACTAGTGTCTCGAGGAGACCCGTACCTCGAGAGACCCAGCACTGATTGGCCTAGTCCTTGTTGACCCTTGATTAGACATGTGTAGTTTGCATGTGGCTGAGACCCCAACACCCGGTCGCTTATTTTGGTGTCTCGAGAGGCCTAAACTTGTTTAGCCTGGCTAGTCGGTGATGCTACGGTGTCATCGTAGAGCCTGGATACTTTTGGGGTATATTGCATATTTTTGCGTCGGACGAGACCCAGGTACACGGTGGATTGTTCAGGTGCCTCGAGAGACCTCCATTGTTGATTTCATGTTCTGTGACGTGCATGTTCCCCGTTCGTGCCTTTGGTGCGACGGGTATAATGGGGCTTGGTGGGCTAGCTACCAGTCCCCAATACATAAGCCCTCTGTAGGGCTCATTGTACTCTCTCCTTTTATTCTTCACGCGTTGCGTCGTAGACTTCGCCAATTTTTGGCATTGTCATTGTGCCCTCACACCCAGAGGTCATGTCTGGTTGTGCATGGGCCTACATGCCCCAGATCAATTCCGTCTTGGTATCTAAGCACATGGGGACCGTGTGAGCGGTGGTGCGATGACACCTAGATCTAGACCCCATTGAGAAGTTCCACATGGCGTCACGGATGTAGCAATGTACAGGAGCAGCAATGTGACTATAGTAAGAAGTGCAATGCTTACAATGGCCTTTTTGGCATGTGGGTGCTACCACTTCCGTTGTTTGGGAAGCAAAAGCAACAGCACCGGTGGCACCAGCCACCAAAGCAAAAGAAAAAGGCGGGCTAGGCGGCCGTGGAGGAGGTACCGTTTGCATGCAGTTGCGGCATCGTGTCTGGGTGTAGGAGCTGCATGAGCTACTCTTTCAGTGAGTAGCAGCTGTAGTAACGGTAGCATGAAAAACTGTAGTAAGAGCTGTATAGGAGCAGAAGCAGCCGTGGTAGCAAAATCAGTAGTGGTGCGCAGTAGCAGCAGCAACTGTGATGACAGCAACAAGTAGCTACTACAGCACCATTGCTACCCGCAGTAATAGCAACAGCCTGCAGTAGCCACGTACAACAGCAGCAACAACTTGCAGTTTTACACCGTAGCAGTGTCGCACAACATCAACTGCAGCAGCATGTAGCAGCACGCAACAACAGCGTACAACTGTAGTAAACACCACTGCCTTGCAGTGGCCGTAGCAGCTATAGCTGCAACAACAGGGAAAGACAACAGCTGCAGCAATAGCAGCGGTGACGGTGAGGACCTGTAGCGTGCGACCACAACTGCCCATTCGCGTAGTAGCAGCATTATCAACGCGTGCAACAAGGTAGCCGCAGTGGTAACATCCTCTATTACTGTCCCCATCGTAGCCAGCGCGTAGCTGCAAGGCAGCTTTGCGCTACAAGCGAGCTCGCCGTTGGACGAGCTTGCGGTGGAAGCTCACCGTCGGGCGAGCTCGCCGATTGGCGAGCCTACCAATTGACGAGCTCGTTCGATCGTCGAGCAGCTACTAGGGTTGAGCTAGGCAATAAAAAAAAGAGATGACACGGGGGTCCACGAGTGGGACACTTGAGAAACACCCCTCAGAAGGGGTACTCCACCGGCACCTAAGAGTTCGGTGAACCAAAAGAAAGGATGGCGATTCGAACAACAAAAATCACATGAGACATGCTAGTATCAGTAGCAGCAAAGGGGTGGCCGGAGGCCACAGCCGTCGGTTGATGGTGACCAGTGTAGTAGTAGCGGCCATAGTCACAGTGGCACCACCAATAGCATTGCCAGTCGTAGGCGGTGTGGCTGATACCACCACTGTCGGAATTTGACGGCGACCGCATGAAGTAGCAACAACAGTAGGCACATCACCAAAGGTGACACGTGGTCGTACTTTGTGATAGCAGCGAGCAGGATAATAACCGTGTAGCAGTCGCACAACGACACACCACCAGCATGGTGGTGGCCGTCCTCGTGACGGCGTCGCAACACGACTGAGAGACTATGCTTTGACCGTCCACCTCCCCTTATGGCCTTGTGCCAGCGGGAGCTAGTGTCTCACACAATCACCTACGCTAGGCTCCGAAGATGAGCACACTGATGTGGTAGTGGGTACAGCCGGCGCCGTGGTTGGCGCCGACACTGCATGCATGGCTGGCGCTACGACCATAGTGGCAGTTGCAGCTGTGGCACACTCCTCCGGCATCTTACGGCTTTGCCTGCTACCACTGAAGTGATTGGCACCATGGCTGGCACCAGTGTTGCCAGCGCCCTGCCACGTGGTTACCATCCTGGATACGGTCCCACCCTTCTTCCATTCCATCCGAATGAGAGACGCTGTCGACCGATACTGTGGCACCCCTTAGCAGAGCCATGATAATGCTGTCGCCAAGCTCCAAGGTCTAAAGTGCATGGTGCAACAGCTCACAAACCATGTGGTCTCTGAGCGAGCTGTCACCACCATGCCACTACAGATCTTTCCCTCTTTGTCCTCATCATCCTCGACCCCGTCTGAGACATCGCCTGACGATGCCTCAGCACCTGACCTCAAGTCCACATCTGAGACTCTCCGCTCAGTCCTGGAGGCAGTCGGAGTCATCCCCACCTTTGACCTCGCCGTTTCCTTAGCCGTCCCTTGCGTCCGCACTCCTCGTGCACGCTCTTGCCCGCGAGACAACGGATGGCAATTTTGGCTAAACGTGCACAGGCGGCACCAATAGTACCAGCAATATTGCCGGTAACAGCCATAGCAGTGTCCACAGTAGCAGCATCAGTAGTGACAGGCGTTGTCGAGGTGGTGTCTCCCTTGTCCTTGGTCACGGGATTGGTGCGTTGCCCCCTCTCAGCTTCTACCGGTGTGTCGGTCGTGGGCGGATGGAGTGTCCGCCGACGACCACCGGAGAGCGCAGGATGGATGTGACGGACGGTGCTACACAACGAGAGTAGTTAGATGAGTGCTTGGGGGAGGGAGGCATCCTTTGTGAGGTGGAAAATTCATCCAAGGAGTGGTCTGATGCGGAGTTGGAGGTGGACGTAGAGACGGAGATGGAGATGGAGACTGCAACTGGTATTGTAGAGACCGCGATCACGATGGCAGGTGTGGTAGCAGTGGTCAGGGCAGTTGTAGCAGTGGCGGTGATAGCCGATCCCTGTGGAGCAAATGTCCGGGCCGTGGGCATGTTGGTAGCCACCAACGTTGTGACCGTAGCACTAGGAGCAACCGCTGCTATAGACGGGATGTCGACAGCAGATGCCTTTGTTGGTGCTAACACCATGATAGTCATCGCCCTT
Organism: Penium margaritaceum; assembly: GCA_023375785.1. Lineage (NCBI taxonomy): Eukaryota > Viridiplantae > Streptophyta > Zygnematophyceae > Desmidiales > Peniaceae > Penium > Penium margaritaceum. The sequence continues at coordinate 138,519 of SZWC01000483.1, forward strand.
ACAGTAGCCAGTACGACCTCGGCAGGAGTAGACGCTAACTCATCCGCAACATCAACCATTACAGGTACACATGCTGAGGGGGCACCCAGAGAGGTAGGAGACGTCGGGGCTGCGAGCACGCCCATTACAGCCGACGCCACTGCTTAATTGTCTGTGGAGTTGAAGTCGCCACGAAGGACACAGCTCGAGTAGTAGCTGATGCATAACCAGCCGAGCCGGCCCCTGTGCTTGAGCGTCTACACCTTCGCTTCGCAACCAGGATGATGTGGTGGTGTGTACAGATAGGAACTTGTAGGACCTCACGTTCGAGCTGCGTACAGCAAGCGCACGTTAGAACACTACAGAAATCACGGGTTATCACGTCGCTACCGTAGACGGCTCTACGGTAATTTGTGGAGGCGGTCGGACTTGTGCCAACAGGTGGAGGAGGCGATATCAGGGAATGGCCCATGAGCTACAGCAGATGTGCGTGTGTGTGACACGTCCGAAGTGGCTGATGAGCCTGCAGCAGTCACCTCTGCATGTGCAACCGCTCCAGAGGATGTCACTCCTGCAGAATCCGATGCAGTAGCCTTCCGGGTCGAGCCACTCCTTGTAGCTGCCTTGTCTGGTCCGAACATCTTGAGTGCTCGCGCTCGATTAGCACCAGATCCGTGCACAGCACCCGACGCATCCATGTCAGGGGTCCGCATAGCAGACACTGTGCTGTGTTGCCTACGTTCCGCGATGGATGCACAGAAGACACTCGTGGCTTTAGCAAAGGAGAACGCGCAGGGTCTCATGGCCGAGCTTCAGGAGGCCAGTAGCCACAATTACACCGTGGATGTTCCAACATGATGGGTTGCCGAGGAGTGCATGGAGGATGTGAACTTGCGTCTGAAGGCAGTTGAGCGGTCTCTGCAAGATGCACATTAGGGAAGGATGGACCTTTAGCAGTAGGTGGATGTTTGACTACGTACCATGGGCTGGGAGGAGCCCCCACGGGGCTGAGCGTGCTCTTAATGATGGTGGCGACACCGCAGATACAGGTGCACCGACGGATGCTGACGTCTGGCGAGCAGTCGACGGCTAAGTGACAGGTATGTCTGCAGCATCCAATGACCCCGCACTAGTAGCTCTTGCGCTACAGACGCTGCATATGTCGACGCGCTGTCCGGTGCCGACGCCCTGCTAGCAGGTGGTCGCCAAGCGGCAGATGAATCGACGGCTGGCACAGAGGAAATCGACCTACACGACGAGGAGAGAAGGTTACAGGAGGCCGTGGCTCGTGCCGACGTGCACCCGATTGAGGTCCACCGTCAGGTTCGATCCGTGACTGACCGCCTGCATGCTGTAGATGCAGCTGGTCAGCCAGCTGTTGCCGTAAAGCTCGACGAGGTGCACACACATCTCGACACTACGGAGTCCATGTGGCGGTGTGTAGCTCAGCAGATGGGGGGCAGGTGATACAGTTGGAGGAGGCCCTCAGCACTGCACCACTCGCAGCAGCAGGTGATGACAACAGTGACTACATTGGTGACCACGACGATGGCATCGATGACAAAGATAGCGACGACGACACTGCAGGTTGAGGCTACGTTTTGACACGTCCCACCAGCATTGTCCTCACCCTTGCTATTGCTATGCGGGGATATGTGGCCATGGGGGAGCCGTGCTCCCTCCTCAGGGGATATGTTGTGTTCAGCTATCAGCTTTGCTGTCAGCCTCTGCCATAGAGAGGGAGTGTTCATGTGTGGTTGACATGGGTTGAGGTAGTGATGGTCGAGACCAGCATACCTGGTGGATTTTACCGGTTTGACAAGGAGATCCAACACCTTGAGACTACCATGTACTTTTCATGAAGGTATGGGTGTGCCATGCTGCAGGTGTTGCGTTGTCAGGCTCTATGGCCCAGGGGGAAGTGTTGTTGTGTGGGCTTTGAGCCCACATCATTCCACACCGTGAAGTTGGTGTCACATGTAATCTGAGGGATCTGACCAGCTTTTACAGCTACGACATTACCAATGTGATGCACCTACTATGTTCCGGCATCCAGGTTTATGGGTACAAAGCTGCTAGATTTTTCTTGGTGGTCAAGACCCGGACACTCGGTGGTGTGTACCAGTGTCTCAAGGAGACCTGTACCTTGAGAGACCCAGCATTGATTGGCCTCGTCCTTGTTGACCCTTGATCAGACATGTGTAGTGTGCATGTGGCTGAGACCCAAAAACCCGGTTTCTTCTTCCAGTGTCTCGGGAGGCCTAAACTTGCTTCACCTGGCTAGTCGGTGATGCTAGGGTGTCACCGTAGATTCTGGATACTTTTGGGGTACATTGCATTTGTTCCCGTCGGTCGAAACCCGGGTACACAGTTGACTGTTCCGGTGCCTTGGGAGACCTTCATTGTTGGTTTCATGTTATGTGACGTGCATGTTTCCCATTCGTTCCTTTTGGTGCGACAGGGATGATGGAGCTTGGTGGACTAGCCGCTAGTCCCCAGTACATAAGCCCTCAACAGGGCTCATTGTACCCTCTCCTTTTGTTCTTAACGCATTGCGTCCCAGACTTTGTCAAATTTTGGGGTTGTCATTGTGCCCTCACACCCAGAGCACATGACTATTTGTGCATGGCCCTGCATGCTCCAGATCAATCCCGTTTTCAAGAACAAGGAGAGAGTACAACGAGCCCTATCATATGATTATGTACTCCGGACTGGCGGCTAGCCCGCTAGGCCCCGCCATCCCCGTTGCGCCAAAACACACAAACGGGGAATACACACACAACATAACGTGAATGCTGTTGGTTTCTCTGTCACAGACACGTAGAGACCTCTGGCCTCGTTGCACATCACACAGCTCACTGATGAGATATAATTGGTTAGAGCATGTAGGCCCACGTAAAACTCCCATGAGCTCTGGGTGTGAAGGGTAGACATTCAAGGCCAAATCTGGCCAAGTCTGAAGTGTATGAAGAACAAGGAGAGAGTACAATGAGCCATACCGAGCGCTTATGTACTGGGGACTGGCAGGTAGCCTGTCAGGCCTTGTCCTCCCTGTCGCAACTGAGGGAATAGAGGAATCCTCTGAGTAATGTTCTGTGTGAGAGGACACAGCGTTGCAGACGGTACTCTGAAAGGTGGATGGACGGCAAATGTATGCCTTGAAATGTAGAAGTTAGAGTAAAGAAACAGAACAGACAAGTGTATGTAATCAGTCTCACCCACTGTTGCGTAACTAAGCAGGCAAGTCTAACCAACCGGTCAGAAAAGAGAGTAACCCGCATACAAGCTCCAAAAGAACAACAGAAGGGAGCCGGACAGGCGTACAGACTCCTTGGCTGTCTGAATGAAAATGGAAAGAAGTGTAGAAAAATAAAATCAACGCAATTGGATCATGAACAAGTAGGAACAGCGCCACTGAGGAAAGGGACCATGGGAGGTGGTCACCAAGAAAATTCTAGTGAGCACATGAGGGCGCGCCGGCTGGTTCTGATGCTGTCAAGCAACCGTCCATATAGACCAGGACATCGAAAAAAGGCATAGAGGAGGCACTCACAAACAGAGTTGAGTCCACTGTACTACGGTGATACTCATCCTGCTCCAAGGTGGCGGAGATCTCAAGGTCCCAACAACATGGAGATTGCTTCACACCATACAAGGCCTTTTGGAGGTGCCATACCCTGTCTGTGCCGTCCTCGAACCGTGGAGGCAAGATGAGATGGATCTCTTCCTCGAGATTGCCATGCAAGAATAATTTGTTTACGTCCATTTGGTGGAGCTCCCAATGATGTTGTGCCACCTGAATTAGCAAGGCCTTTGCCATGGTGTACTTGCCAACAGGGGCAAAGGTGGCATCAAAGTCCACACTAAGTACTTGGGAGAATCCCTTGGCCGTAAGACGGGCCTTGTACCATTCCACTGATACATTTGGCCTCTCTATCATACGAAACACCCAACGGGCTGATATGGCCTTATGACCAGGCGGGAGCCTTACCTTCTCATAAAATCCATGCTCCTCAAGCTATGCGTGAGTTCCTCACGCATAGCTTGCTCCTGGAGGGCTGCATCTACAGCGGAGCGTGCTTGTTGTACTGTTTGCGGTTTAGGCATACGTGTCGTGGTGCCACTCACAATGAATGCAGTGGCGACTAAGGGAGGCAGATGTCGAGTAGACCCGGCTGCCGCAATGGCACGGTGGAACTCATCAGCAATGAGGGAATATCCAAGTGTGGTGTGAGGTTGTAACACAGCTGCCGCCAAGCCAAGTGCGTCAAGACCAGAGACAGGAGTTGGCTGTGTGGTGTCAACGACACCACCGTGAACTGGACAGACTGACTACATAGGCCCAGAGTGGCTAGCTGAGACTATACGACTGGTAGGCGGAGCGTAGTGAGGTGCAGACTGAAGCGGCCTCAGACGACCGCCTGGCGCACGAACAAACGACGACGAGATGGGATGTTACATGGGTACGACTAGGTCTGCTACCAATGGAACCACAACTGGCGACACAGGTGAAGACGCAACAGGAGATGACACATACGGTTGGAGATGATGCAGGCGTTGACACATGTGCGACAGGAGAGGATGCATGCGACGACATAGACACGGTAGGAGAGGACGTAGGCGACAATGCAGATGCAAGAGGAGAGGATGCAGGCGATGATGAAGATGTGACAGGAGAGGAAGCAGGCAACGACGTAGGGTACGGAGCGTAGCCACGACCGGAGGGCACTCCATAGACACCACCTCTCCCTGGATGAGAGAAGGACGCAAGCGACAGGACAAACCGAGCAATGTAGCGAGAGAATTTGCTCACAAAGAAGAAAGCCTCGCGAGACTCGACAACCCGACTATGCTCATGATCCCAAAAGCGCTAGGCTTTGGACTGAGAGGAGACGCCAAGGAAAGGATAGAGGCGACATCAAAGAGACGGGTTGCCATCACGTTAGTCCTCAGGGAGCCAAACACAGGTGATGCTGGCCCTGACACGAGTGAGGCGAAGGTCGGCGCAACGACCATACCAACGCTCGAATGGCGTGACATCATGAGGCAGAGGACCGTGGGGAACATGGTTCCAAACTCACATCATATAAGAAATGACCTTGAAGGAAAACAATGGAGGGAGGCCAGACTCAGCAAGTAGGGTGGGAAAATCATCAGCAAGAGTGTGGTTCTACTGTTCCGACGCTCTGTTTTGTTGTGGTATGCATAGAGCATAGAGCTCTAGATGCACCCCATGAGACTAGAGGAAGTGGGCCGTAGGACCCATGAACTCCCCACCACGATCAAAGCGGAATGATAATAGCTTACGCTGGCAAGAAAGCTCAGCCTCGACAAGCCAAGACTCGATCGTGGGCCTGAAATTGCTTTTATAGTGAAGGACAAAGATCCAGCAAAAACGTGAGAAGTCACCCGTGAGCCACAAGACGTACCGACCGACGCCTCCCAGAAATTCATCAAGGAGAGGGCCTGTGACGTTCGCATGGACAAGTACAAGGGGTTGCAGCGTGCGGGAGTCAGACAAAGGAAAGGACAAGCGATGCAGCTTGCCTTGTGCGCAATCAAGGTAGTCAGCAGTGCAAGGCGCTAGGAATGTGCCAGGATCAAGACCAGCAGCAGGTTGATGACGTATGAGGCTATCGGTGGTGGCAGTATGCACGTGACACAAGCGACAATGGAGCAAATGTTTGTGTGCAGGGAAAAGTAAGGGAGCAACATGCACATGCAATGCGGCAGTGATGGCATGCGATGGTGCAAACAAGGACACACAATACAATTTGTCACAATGCAGACCGTGAAGGACAGGATGGCCAGACGACTACAGTGACACAGTGCTGACACAACGAGATGAAACGATGTCCATGCCCTGATCATCCAAGGCAGTGACAGACTGCAAGCACAGGAACAAAGAGAACATCAGGCAAGAAGACGTCACCCGATGGAACAACGAAACAAACAGCACCAATGCCCTGAACCGGCAGCATCTGGCCAGAGCCAGTGCAGATGAAGCGTACGTCACTGACAGGCCCCAACGTGAAAAATGTGACACGAGATGATGTCATGTGATGAGTGGCTCCACAATTGATGATCTGGAAGCCACTCGACACAAGAGACAGAGCAGACACATGACACTGCTTGACACTGTAAACAAGTGTATGAGAGTGCTCCCTACCACCAGAAGTCACAGCAAAAAGACGCGGCATGGTGAGCGGCTGCCAATGCTCAATCCACTCCACATGCGACCCAACCTCACCACTCAAAGAACCTTGAAGGGCTCCATCCGACGAACAATGGTGACCCCCGGACTCGATAGCCAAACTGACACTAGAGGGAACAGCCAGAGGCCGAGGAAGGGAAGGGCCGGAGGCTGGAGCGGCTGGAGCATGCTTCACCTTGTGAACTGATTGAGTTGGTGGAGGAGAGAAAGATGGAGGTTCTGGCTGGAGCCACGATGGAGGGGTGTAGGATGGAGAAGGCGGCCAATAAAGGGTAGGGTAGTACGCGGGTGGAACCCGGTGCCATCCCGGGTCGAGTATCGCCACTGTCGAGAACGTTGGCGTGGGTGTCCAAACGGGCATCGAAACTGTCAAAGACATGACTGTGGTGGTCTCCCATTGCATGGGGTGGGACTCCTATGTGTGAGGGTCTCGACCATGGAGGCTGGGGGTGAAAAGGGGACGCAGTGTCTCCTGAGACAACGAGAAAAATCTCCAAATGCTGAAATAATTTTTCTTTCATCCTTACCTGTAAGGATGAAAGAACATAAATATAGAAGGAACATAAAAATAAAATAAAAAGAATGAAAAAACATAGGACACCAGCGAAGTCGGGTAGTGTGGGCAAGGCCCAGGTTCACCCGGGGTTTGAGAGGTGTGACAAGAATCACTGCCTCTCTCCCAGAAGTTTTTTTTGGTAGGGAGTGTACGCTCAACCCTGGCTAGCAAAAATGAGAGTTGTGGGAACGTCGAGCAGTGAGCCCGTCGATCGACGAGCTCGTCGACCGAGCCCGTCAATAGGCGGGCTTGCAAAGCTGCAGGACAGCTTCTCGTTGGCGCACGAGCTCGGGCTGTGGCAGCGAGCACTGCTACTGTGTCCACTGCTGTTGCTGCAGTTGCTATTGCTGCTATCCTACTATGACTGCTGCTGCAGCTGCTACTAGAGCCACTCCTGCAAATGTGGTTGTTGCTATAGCTACTACTGCTGCAACTAATACTGCTGGTACAGTTAATGCAGCTACACTGAGTGGTACTTTAGCTGTTGCTACAACTACAGCTGTAGCTTATGTTACAAATGCGTCGGCTGCTGCTCTTGCTATAGCTGTTGTTGTTGTAGTGATTGCTGTTCCAACTGCCACTATAGTTGCTGCTGTGAGTGTGGCTGCTGCTGCTGTTGCTGTTGCGGTTTCTCTTGCTGATGCTGCTGCTGCTGCTACAGCTGCTGCTACTGATGTGGCTAATGCTGCAGCTGCCACGACTGATGCACGAAGGTGCAATGCAGCCAAGGTTTTGGCGGGGTCATCGCCGCTGTTGCTGCTGCAGCTACTACTGCTCCTGACGTTACCATTGGTGCTGCTGAATGTGGTTGCACCCATTGTGACAAAGTAAGCTGGGTGCAGCTGCTGCCACGGTAGCGGCTGCTAATGCTACGGAGGTGGTCTAAGCCGCCACCACGGTTACTATACGTTTCTGCCAAGAAGGCAGCCGTGACAGGGGAAATTGCAAAAAATCATTTTGACAGAATTCCGCCTCTGGCTCTACCGGAGGACGACGTGAGGTGAGCCCTCAGCTCAGGGCCTCCATGTTGCCTGGACCTGTACGTCCCACCCAGCCCAGCCCAGGTGCCTTCGGTACCGCTACTGTGTGCTGTGTGGTGGGAGAAAAGGTTGTATCTCTTTACTACTCTGCTACCATGAGGGAATAGAGGAACCTCTTGAGTAACATTCTGTGTCAGAGGACACTCTGCACAGAACACAACATGATAGACCGTAATCTGAATGGTGGAGAGACAGCAAAGATATGCTTTGAAATGTAGAAGTTACAGTAAAGAAAGAAAACAGACAAGTGTATGAATCGAGTCTTACCCACCGGCGCACAACTAAGGGGGCAAGTCTGACCAACTGGTAAAAAAATAGAGTAACCCGCATGCAAGCCCCAAAATAAGAACAGAAGGGAACCCGACAGGCGTACAGGCTCCTCGGTTGTCCGAATAACAAACCGAAAGAAGCGCCAGGTACAACAACAGAAACTCTACGCAACTGGATCATGAACGAGTAAGAACAGTGCCACTGAGGAAAGGGATGCCGAGAGGTGGTCACCGAGAAAACTGTGGAGAGCACGTGAGGGCGCGCCTGTGAGTGCTGATGTTGTCAAGCAGCCGTGGAGTGCCCCAGCATACCAACGAGCCATGGCGACAAGTCCAAAGGTCACTGTGACTGACACACCGACCGCACCAAAAGGTATGGAAGGGGAATGCCAAGGTCAAATCCAGTGAAACCACACAAGAGAGGTATCCGGAGGCACCGGAACAGTCCATAGTGTGCCCGGGTCTGGACCGACAAAAGAATGCAATATACCCAAAACACATCCAGACTCTACGATGACACACTAGCATCACCGGCTGGCTAAGCTAGGCAAGTTTAGGCCTCCCTAGACGCCAGAACATTTCACCAGACGGCTAGGTCGCAGTCACATGAAAGCTTCATATGTCTGACAAAAGTGAACAAAGGCTCAACCAATCAATGCTGGGTCTCTCGAGGTACCGGTACAAACCACCGTGTACCCGGGTCTCAATCACAGAGGGAATACACAACCTGTCAGCACCAATATGTGTCTAATCATCATGGGGTCTCCCTGGGCAATCGCACAGGCCACCGAGTGCCCGGGTCTCAACCACCGAGAAACCTCTACCAGTCATGTACTGTAATGTATTTTTTTTTGGTTTTTTTTGCCAATTGTTTAAAGTGAAGTTAAGTGAAAACTAAATTCAACTCAAATTTCTGGTCTTGTAATTTTGGATGTGTTTGACCAAAGGCCACTGGTGTTATTTTGGTGTTAGAATTTTGTCGAATTGCTTGTTCACGTTCTTGGTATGTCCGTGGAACTTCGCTTGTCAAGTCTTCGAAGTTTGAAATGTGGAGTTTGACGTCGCATGGACGAGCTGCGATGCGTTCTCGTAGCTCGCTTCGCAGGTCATCCATCCTTTCCTGACGGCCAATCGTGCCATGAAAATGAAAGTGAGTGCGTCGGAAAGCGTTCTGATCATTGCAATTCGCCAAGTTGTTGCACCGTTCATGAGGAACTATGCGCAGAACGTGGATATCTCATGTTCTGTCCACAGTCCTTGGTAGACTACGTGCGGAGTATGAAACTGTGTGTAGAAAATTAGGATTGAGGTAATTTTTAGAGTAATTTGACCATGATTTTTTTTTAATGTGTCTGAATGGACAAAGGGAAACAATTATTTTAGTCGAACATAAGAGACACTACGCTATGTGTGAACTAGGTGGCTAGAATGCACCATACATAACACAAAACATGCAACGTAGCTGCTGGAGCATCATCGCAGCAAACCGAGAAGCTCTCACAATACAACCCTATCTACCACTTAGAGAAGCTCAAAGTCCACGCACCAACATGATGCAGGTGACTGAGCAAGAAGAGACTGCTTTCGGTGTGTTGGCCGTCGCTGAAACATCAGCACCATGTTGTGGACCATTCGGACATCAACACCACTTGTGTCCTTTCTAATTCTTTGCATCAAATTTTCCTAAGTTGGTGCTAGAGTTAGGCACACCCATGTTTGTACCCGTGGTTTATATGCAGCTAAGTGGGTGAGAAATATAAAAAGGGAGGGAAGCTCGGACAGGAGCCTTGCTCTAGCAAAACGAAAATTTGAACAAAACTCTGAAAACATAGGTCAAGACAGCCTATCGTGATGATTACACAGTAAATGTGCAATCGCAACAGGCTGGCTGACCTGTTCCGCAACCAAAGCTAGGAGGTCGCGTGATTCTTAACGAGAACGCATAAAGAAACATCAACCTCCTCCCATAATGAACATGTCGACAACCGCATTCTATCAAACATGTCATGGATATTTCCACCGTTCTTTCTAAACACAGAATGGAAATGATTAAAAAAATAAATTAAATCATTACTTTAAAGTAAATTAGCGACGTAGCTTCAAAAGGCGTGATGAGGTGTGATGGCTCACGCAACAAAAGACCATTCCAACGAGGGAGGATGGTCATTCAGTTTTACAAGGACTTTTTCCAAGCTTGCCTAAGCCTTTCGATGCTAAGTCCAAGCTTCCGCGTTACATTTTGGTACCAGAGCCAGAACGACCGGTACCCTCACCGCTTGTGCTCATTCATCCATGCACTTTGTCACGTTGCACGGGGAGAAGTGTGCCCATCGTCAAGTTGCATACCCACTTTGCAGTTGCGCCGGCAGAACGCTACCCACCACTACTCCACATCAAACCACTTGCTCACTCTCACCCACCCCAAACCTTGGACAACCTGCTTCGCCCCCAACTACTCCAACCTCCTAAAATCTCTCTCTCTCTCTCTCTCTCTCTCTCTCTCTCTCTCTCCTCTCATCATCACCTCGTCCAACTGCGAAGTCACACCACAGTCCATTTTTCCGTGAGGAGAGGCCTATGAGAGGACACAGGCTGAAGCAGGGGGTTACTGGACCAGCTGCTAAGGTAGCCAGAAGCTACTACAACAACAAGGGGGACATTCAAGGGTGAACTGGCCGTGATCAAGCTTCCAAGACCAAATCTTTTTTTTTTTCTCCAAGACCCCAGAGCTTTTTGAGTCAACCCTGGGTTCCTGGGTGGAAAGGAGAAGGGAGGAGCCATATCTTGGCCTCCCGGTCCTCCAAATTACATGTCGTTGTTTTGTTGGACTCAAGAAACTATTCCCTTTGCTGTAGAATTAGAGGAGGACCACCAATTGGTCATCTGGTAATGCCAAATATCCATTTTCGTGTTTATTCCTTGGAATCTCCCATTCTAAGTTTTTCTTCCCTCCATTCATACCACTCTCTTGGGAGAACTATCCTCTTTACTCTCTGTTCACTACTTCCCAAAAAAAAGTTGAGAGAAGGAGGAAGGGGTGAAGGAGGTTTGGCCCTAAGCCACCTCGGACCACCCAAGGTTTTTAAGAGAGATACATCCCCCAAGCAGTGTGTTCTCCATCCACAAAAAGGGGGGGGGGGGGGGGGGGACGAAGGATACCGCAAAAAGGAGTAGAAAAAGAGTTGACACATAGCCGTCTCGGTCCAAACTTAAAGTGGTGAAGGGAAAGGTAACCAAAGGTCACCTCGGACCACCCTTTACAAGGGTGAAGGAGGGTAAATCTTGGATTTCTCTCGGTCCAACGCTCTAAGGGGTGGAGTACAGGTTCTTTTTCATCCAAAGAGAAATATCTGTAGCGAGGCCTCGCGACAAGATGGCGGGCCTTGGGATCGGACTAACCGTGGTCATTGGGCGTCCTCTAAACGACAACCCACAAAGTTCCAATGAGCGCACGCCCTTCGGGTCCAAGGAGCGTCGCTGTTCATTGGCACCCGTCGGCCACCTTACAAATTCACGCTGGGATGTAGTGACAAAAGGAGGAAGTCCTCGACCAGCGTCACCGAGGGGTGAGACACCAAAGTCTTCCAAAGATGGGCAGCGGAACGAGGTGACCCGTGCATCCCTTTGCAAGGTAATGGGAAAACCTGCTCGCTGGCCATCAAACTTGCTTTTGGCAATGATGCTCCACCCATCCTATTCGCTCACATGAACGAATAGGGAGGGAAAGGTGTCGGGGAAGGCAAAGCAAACAGCGGCAATCCTGAAAAGGTGGCTGAAGGTGGCGAGCAAGGGGATGAATCCCCTGACGAACGAGCAGATCAGATCATCCTCAAAACTGACCAAGAAGCTAATGACGATGTGGATGCACGGGAAACCAACAGCGAGAGGAGTGAGGCTGGCAAGTCAACACCAAAGGAAGCCGACGGAGACGCCAATGTTTCTGAATACGCGTCGGGACACGCGGATGAGGTTTGTGCTCGTGCTTCTACGGAAGGCGAGCGGGCCCGTCCAGCAAGCCTACCAAATTCGGCGCCGGCTCAGCGTTTACTCGACAGCCCCACACGTCCTTTGAATGTCGAGGATCAACTCGACATGCTTCGCAGCTGTCTTTCCTCGGGCGATCTTGTGCTTGCGATGACCGTGGTGGGGGCACTCGCACACGACGGTGACATGGTGCATGCCAGCCTTCGAGAGCGGGCATTCATGGCACAACGGATGAACGACAAGCTCTACGAGGACAATGGCAATGGATGCATGAGATTTCTGCTGCCGAACATCGTGCCAAGTTGGCTGAACCAGCACACAAGGCCCTACGTGCAAAGGAAGCCGAGAATTGACGTGATGTGCTGAATGCAACCGTAGGTGCAGCACGCGAGGCGGTAGATTTGGAGCTTGAGCATATCTTTGAGAGCCACGAGGGTGCATGCACAGAGAGTGCACGTGCCAATGCTGAGAGTGCCCAGCGTACTCCAAGCGCCGGTCCAGCTCCACGCCTTCAAGGGAACCCGCCAGGGGGGAGGATTGTAGCGGCACCACCTGGACCCCGGAAGGCAACGGGTAGCTGTGTGGTCCATGAATCGGCTGACCGCTACGATGGGACATGTGACATGAACACCTTCCTCATGATCCTGGAAAGGCACCTTCACCTCAGGTCAATGAGGGAGAGTGGGACACTCAGGGAATGCTCTCCCTGAAACCAAAGTCCTTTGAGAAACTCACTGAGCTCTGCAAGGAGAAGCAACAATCCGACCCAACATAGGAGGAGTACTGTGAGTTGATACGTGAGTTGTACTCGAAGCCTGCAGACTTCCAGAAGGCCAAGAAGGAGCTCGAGGCCTTCACGCAAGGGACTGTCGCAGTGGAAAAGCATGTTGAAGGCTTCCTCAAGATAGCAAAGAAGATACAAGACCGCCATCTGACAGAGCAAGCAAAGATTGACCTGTTTCTAAGTGGTCTCGTCAGCCCCTAGCTCATAGTCTTCTGTCATCATGAAGATGGGAAGGAGTGGGAGAGCCTGCATGCACTGGCGACACGTGCGTTTCAGGTATATAAGCAAAACTCTGCCCTTTGGGATCGTGAGATACGTGAGAGTAGGCAGTCTCACGAGACGACACTTGCACTGATGGGAAATTAATCGAAGCGCGTAGCAGACATGACTTATGAGCCACCTAAGAAATTCTGCTGTCAAGACGGAGAGAACTAGTCTTGCTCTACCATCATGTACAGGCGCTGCCATGAGGCTGGCCACATTGAGCATGATTGCCCGCAAAGTGACCAGCAGGGACAACAGCAGAGGCAACAACAGGGAAAACATTGCCGTGGGCAAGGCCAGCGCCATGGAAGAGGTCCAACCCGTCCCAATGGTGCTGGCCAAAACCGCTTCCAGAGGGTCGGCCAGCACCAGGATAGGCAATTCCAGGACAATGGCAATGCCCTAGCAGACCAGGGACGTCCTCAGGGGGGGCACCACCAGGGCCTCCACTGTTTCCAACGTGGATATGGACTCCCATGCGATGGAGATCAGGTGTTTGGAGGAGGGCCTGGAGGACGTGATCGGCGTCCTCAGGATGACCATGAGCAGGATTTTCACGGTACTCAATAGCCACCAGTGGGCCGCTATCTTGGGTTGATGTGGGTCTTGGAGAGGATGAGGGTAGGAAGTTCATGTTTTTTTATGATGACATTAAAAACTTTGAGTTCCTATATGCACAATGTTTCTCAAATGTCTATGTGTCTCTCATAAATCTTGAATCCCTCTACCTTCCTATGTGACAAAGGAAAATCTTGAAAATTGCACGTCTGATAGTAACCACTGAGGAAACCTGGCCAAGTGCTTTAGATGCTGTGCATAAGTCTCACAAAGGAAACTCTTTGACATCCATAACAATGGCTGTGCCTATCGATCCAAAGACGAACATGTCTGCCTTCAAAGGATGGAAACTATTGGCTTTTTTTACAAAAGAACATCGCATGTGGGAATAGATGGATGACATGGTCGAGTTACATAGAAGCACCCGCGCCTATTGCATCTACCACTTGGAGGGCAAACCCCAATTGAGCCTTTTCATGCGGAAGTCAGAAGTAAGGATGACGATGCAGTTCCAAGACAAGCCAATAGATGCTCCATCTCACATCCTGGTCGATACGGGGGCGGACGACTCCTTTGTAAGTAGAGCTTTCGTACGTACGTGGAATTTGAAATACACTCGTGTACATGAATGACAGAGAGGTATCAGTGATTGGAGAGTGGATGGCATCAATCACACTTCCTGGATATACAACTATGGTATGTTTGACGGTTCTTGATCTCATGGACCCCTTCAATGTGGCCTTAGGGGATCCATGGTTGGTCAACCACAAAGAACTCATGTGTTTTGATACAAAACACTACAAACATGTAGTGGGAGAATGACTAGCATCCTGTTCCCAATACCCCAAATTTGACGGCCAGAAGCTTCAGCCCAAGCAAGCCTCGCAACACTTCCTCTCAAGAGATTTCTAAGGCAAGGGTGTCGGTGCTTCCTAGCAACCCTCAAGAAACTCGAGGAGAGTGATGAGCCCGCAGGAGTGGCCGTCATCATTTTTGAGTTCTAGTTTGTGGTCGATGTGTTTGAGCCGCTGCCGGGAGAGCTGCCACCAAGGCGCGTAGTTGGACACACAATCCCACTGGAACCAGAAACAATACCTCCCTTTTGATCAGTCTATCGTTCAAGCCCAACAGAACGACAAGAAGTAGAAGCCCAGATTAAGGAGTACCTCCGCAGAGTTTGGATTAAGCCAAGCTCTTTTCCCTACGGAGCGCCTATCCTGTTTGTGAACAAGAAAGATGGTGGCCTCAGGATGTGCGTGGATTATCAGACATTGAATAAATCACTGTAAAAAACCGGTACTCACTCCCGTGCATCGAGGACCTATTTGACCAACTTCAAGGAGAAAAAGTCTTCACATCTCTTGATCTATCACAAGGCTACCATCAAATCTGGATCACAGAGGAGGATGTAACAAAACGACATTGACAACTCGTCTCAGACACTACCAGTTCCAGGTCCTCTACTATGGACTGATGAACGGACCTGCAACATTCCAAGCAGTGATGAACAAGATCTTCCGTGAACACCTCACCAAGTCGTTCTTGGTGTATCTTGACGAAATCCTCATATTTCCTAAGGATCATGAGGAACTTGAGCAGTACTTACGAACCGTGCTAGACATCCTTCGAACCAACCATTTCTTTACAAAGCAAAGTAAGTGCAAGTCTGATCAGCCCGAGTTGGAGTATCTTGGTCATATCACCAGCAACAAAGGAAAATGGGTGGACCCTTGCAAGGTGGAGGTTTTCAAGAATCGGCCTCAACCCAGGAATGTGGAACAACTCCGCTCCTTCTTGGGTCTTGAAAATTACTTCCGGCACTTTATGAGAGACTACTCAACCTTGGTAAGTCCTCTCACTGCCTTGATCCCGAAGGCAAGTACATGTTTTTGGTCAGCAAAGTACACCGAAGCATTTGAGTTAGTGAAGACAATGTTGGTCTTGACACCAGTTCTAGCACTCCCCGATCCAACAAAACCTTGGGAAGAACAGTGTGATGCGTCGGTCACAGGGATGGAAGCCATGATTATGCAAGATGGTCACTTTGTGGCTTACGAGAGCCAAAAACTCTTGGATGCGAAGACCAAGTACACAGCTCGAGATCAAGAGCTCCTGGCAGTGATGCACAGATTCAAGACATGGCGTTGTTACCTTGAGGGGACAACATGTCAGATCACGGTGGTCACAGACCATAAACCTCTAACTTACTTCCAGGTGCAACCAAACCCCTCCAAAAGGCAGGAACGCTGGAGTGAATACCTGAGTCCATTCACATTTACATGGGATTATAAACCTGGACGGATTAATGTGATTGATCCCCTGAGTTGTAACCTGTCCCACATGGCTCTTGTGGTGGACAATAAGAAATTCATCAACTGGAACTTTGCGACACTTGTGTCGACGTTCACAATGAAACCAAACCCACTCCAGCCACCTCCACGACCATTGATTGACGTAAATCCTTTCAAGAACCGCATGTGTATGGGCTACACCATGGATCCTTGGTTTGGTGAACCCAAGAACCTTAAACTCCATGGCCTTGTATTAGCGCGGGGATTTTGTAGCAGTCCCAAATGTCAGCAATTTGCGAGAAAATTCGTATTGAAGTTTCATAATCCTCCATCTTCTGCATATGGGGGACCTCTTGCTGAGCACTATTGGTGGCCGGGTTGGAGTACGGACATTAGAAATTACTACATGATGTGTGATGTATACTTGAGCAACAAGATCTCCAACAAGGCACCAGGAGGGCTCCTCCAACCTCTACAACTACCTGCCAACCTGTGGGAGTCGGTATCCATGGATTTCATCATGGGACTTCTAGAGACAAAGAAATTCCATGATTCCATTGTGTTCGTGGTTGACCGAGTAACCGAGATGGCCCATTTCATGCCCATGACAACTCATGTCACGATTGAAGAAACAGCTTGCGTGTTCTACGAAGGAGTAGTGAAGTACCATGGATTACCTCTTAAATCATCTATAACCGTAATCCGCGCCTTGCTAGTCGGTTTTGGCTCACATTACAGGAACGGATCGAAACACGACAAAGCATGTCCTCAGCGTTTCATCCCCAGACTGACGGGCAGACGGAATGCATAAAGTGTACACTTGAACAAATACTCCGTACGTACGGTGACCCAACAATGTAAGATTAAGATGACTACGTGGCTCCGGCTGAGATTGCCGTAAGCAATACGGTAAACGATTCTATTGGATTTACCCCATTCTTCCTCAGTCATGGTTGGCATCCGGTGGTACCCGCTACTACAGTGAAGTGCAGGGATGGCGGTGATCAGGTATCCTCCACCTAGGCCTTAACCACACAGATGTCCTTGAGTAGGATGCCAAGGCTCACCTACATATTGCTCGGCAACGCCAGAAGGCCTACGCTGACCAGAGATGTGATGTGAATTTTTCCATTTGAGATCGTGTGTTACTGAGCACACGGAACTTGCGGCTGAAAACACCAGGTGCACAAGAGATGTTGCCAAAATGTCTTTGGCCCTTCACAGTGACCCACAAAATCGGAACGGTGGCCTATCGATTGGCCCTTCCACAAGCGATGCAGATTCAGAACATCTTCCATGTGAGTCTGATTTCACCTTATATAACACAGGGATCTGTTCAGCCACCCCCTCTGGCTGTCCTTGTCGCGGAAGGCCAGTGTGAGGTGCACCGCATCCTCCAACACCATGAACACAATCTGCATACATGAGTGGTCAAGGAGTACCTCATTCACTGGGCCGGTTGTGGACCTGAACACAACGCTTAGGAGCCAGAGTCACGAGTGCCATCGGTAACAATCGCATAGTACTGGGAGGAACTGGCTGCCCAACGAACCCGACGTGCCCTCGGGGGTACCACCCCAGCATGGACCCCCTTGAGAGGATAACGGCACAGGCCCTTAGGCTCGTCATTGTCTTGCTTCGGATAGTTTGTCAAGGGGACGCCTGGGCACTTCCAGAAAAAAGGGAGGAAGCGAGTCAATAATTTTTATCTATAAAAGCTGAACAACCTACAAGCCTGATTGTGTTGAATCATGATGATACTCTCTCCATGGACTGGTGCTACCGTCAAAAGACGGAAGAGTTGAATCTACCCTATCCTTTTCACAAGCGTTAAAATCAAACCAAGGACGGTTCGTAGCTAAAGGGGGAGGAATACAACAAAACAATGGTTTGAACAAAAATATGAAAATATAGGTCAAGATAGCCTGTCGCGATGATTACACAATAAATGTACAATTGCGACAGGCTGGCTGACTTGTTCTGCGACTAAAGCCAGGAGGTTGAATGATTCTTGACGAAAACGCGCAAAGGAACATCAACTTCCTCCAATAATGAACGTCAACAAATGCATAGCATTGAACGTGTCATGGATGTTTCCATTGTTCTTTCTAAACACAGAATGAAAAAAATTAAAACAGCAAGATATATCATTAATTTTGAGAGAAAGAATGACGTAGCTTCGAAAGGTACGTCAAGCCGTGACGACTCAGGCAGGGAAAGCCCACTCAGATGAGGAGGACGGTCATTCAGTATCACAAGGAGGAATTTTTCCGAGCTCGCCTAAGCCTTTTGAAACTAAATCCAAGCTTCCGCATTACATTTTGGTACCAGGGCCAAAATGACCAGTGACCTCACCGCTCGTCATCATCCTTCCATAAACGTTGTCACGTTGTACGAGAAGAAGTACGCCCATTGCCAAATTGTAGACCCACTTTGCAGTTGCAACGGTGGAACGCTACCCACTATTACTCCACATCAACCCACTCGCTCACTCTCACCCTCCCAACCCTGGACAACCTATTTCACCCCCAAATGCTCCAACCTCCCAAAACCAATCTCTCTCTCTCTCTCTCTCTCTCTCTCTCTCTCTCTCTCTCTCTCTC
>SZWC01000483.1:168140-179789 GCA_023375785.1 Penium margaritaceum
CCCTCTCTCTCTCTCTCTCTCTCTCTCTCTCTCTCTATCTCTCCCTCCCTTTAAATTCATCTTCAAAATAATATTGAAATTTCCCAATAAAAATCATTAATTGCTTCACATTCGGGATTAAACTTTATTGTACCGAGTTTTTTTAAGGCGTGCTTTATCTTCTGTGGGCCTGTAACTGTCCTTATCATTTCCAATCACATCATTAGTATTCTTCCTTGAATTTTAAGGTTAGCACACCAGTTTATGAAGAAATATATGGAGTATGCGCACCAATTGACAACCGCCAAGTATGACAATAGTCAGTTCATGGAGGAATTCGTATCCAGAACACGACAATATCCGACCTCCTGTCGGTAGTCTATCTGTTATCGTTCCGTCCCCAAGGCCCCCCCTAGTGCGACACATAGCGTATATGGGCCAGTGCATCCAATTTGCCTAGAAAAGTGCACTTATCATACACCGAGTGCATCATCTCATATTTTTGCTGGTTTGTGATATCAACGTCACATCACGATCCCAGGTTCAGATGGTAAAATGCCCAATATGGAAATAAGTTAACCACAGAAAGCTTCAATCTGCTGTTTGTGGCAGTAACTGATTATTTTCTCTTTGACTTGCTTCCCTTTTTGGCCTATTTCTGCCATTTCCGACAGTCACGCAGATGAGCCCCGGATCCCGCAAGTCCAGCACAACCATTGATCACATTAATCGATGTCATGTTTTCCCGTCGGAGACGAGGTTTCTGCCGACTGTGACCTCCCTTTGCCACAATAGGAATTGGGACCTTTGGATCACTAGCTGTTGAATTCCTACATCCGAACATTGTATTTGGCATTGTAGATACAATCAGCAACTATGATCATACACGAAAGGCCATCTTGGATGCCAAATATAACAATATCTCACCAAATGTCATGCTTGAAATCACTATTATAGTGAAAACAAAGTTCGTCGGGGGCAAGGTCACTGCCGGTGATGAATTTGTAAAAAATCCACGTGTACTCTGCCATGATAGATTACTAACGCAAACGTTGAAGCCTTTACCATCCCTAAGAATTTTTGTTCATTTTTCTAAAGCGTGCAAATGTGGTGCATACAAAATCCATCTAGATTTTTGGTGGATTCACAGAGTCGTGCCACGTGAAATTGATCTACTCAAGAGGCTGAATGCCTATGGATGATGATGTGAGAGTGGTTGCATGAGTTGTTCATCTAGCTATGCTGGTCTCTTGACGCCGCTGAATGGGTTTTAGACCAGACCACCAACTCAAAACCGTGCCACGCAAAAGGGAGACCACGTGGTCACTTTTATTTTTGTTGTTATTGACCCAAACAACGGTGAATTACACCTCCAAAATCGTCAGCTACATCCTGATTGTCTTTCCTTTCGTGATCATAGGATCGAACAGCTGAGAGAGTGATGGTCAAATTTGGGATTCGCTCAAGATTTGAAGCTTTTTTCTCGGCGAGGGCTGCTTCTTGCACACGTGAATTCCATAGCTCCTCCATCACCGCATTGAGCTGTTGGAGCAGATGGGTTTTGACGCTCTCGAGTTCCAAGAATTTCTTGTACAGTTTTTTATTGATACAAGCCTGTTAGGGCAAACAAATGATGCTCTAGAGAGGATGCTTTACATATATGTCCACTTTGCCATCAATGACTGGGACAGATTCCTGGCCACATTACAGTTTTTGATAAACAACTCGGTGAATGAGTCCACGTAGTTTACACCCGTTGTGTTGAAGAGTGGTTGGCATCCAGTTGTGTCATCTTCATCGTTTGAGTGTAGGAACATAAGATGATAGGTTCCTTCTTCTCAATTCTTTTTCCGATGCATAAACTCCTCGTTCCAGGACGCAGAAGTTCACCTTCAAGTGGCTTGGCAACAATAAAATACATATGTCGACAAACGTCGCAGGAATGTCTCGTTTGAAAATAATGACAAGGTGATTTTTAACAAGAAAAACCTTCGGCTAAAGTCGCCAGTAGCACAAAACTTCTATCCAAGTGGAGTGGATTTTTTCCCTTCATTTCACGTATTGGACCAAAGACATACCTATTACTACTTCCTCCATGCATAAAGATGTATGAAGTCTGTTATGTGAGCCTGTTGGCTCCATGCACGGGAGAAGAACCCATTTAGCCACCATTGACATTTCTTGTCTCCGATGGCAAATACGAGGTCCTTTGCTTACTCCAGCTCCGAAAAGCGTACACTTTGGTCACGAGTTACCAGGGAGTAACTCATTCATTGGGTCGGCTGTGGACCTGAACATGTATCATGGGAGCCTGATTCTCACTTTTCTACTGGGGTAGTCAACAAATACTGAAGCGAACTAGCAGATGGCACAGATGGAAGCGTTGTAGGGGACACCAGCTGAGCGCGTTCATATTGAACAACATTCACACTTGATGGCATTCATGAATAGCGACTAGAATAGGTTGAAAACACTCCCCATGGTTGTCACGCGAACGCTCAAACCTGAAGAGGGGGGCTGCTAATCGTGCTGACCGACAAGCTGTACCTCAGGTCAAAGTAATGTGTACGTATTCATGTATAGACCGTGCTTGAAATCATTAATTTTCTTTCACAACATGGACGACCTACTAGTTGGCACTCCTACTTCTGTCGTGAAATGGACAGTGTATAAGAAGTGGGAAGGAATATAGTGGGTTAGCCGGTTCCGCCCTCCCTTCTCGCGATAGCAAGGGAGTGGCCGGTGGCCACCCCTTGCCAAAGCAAGGGCTCATTGGTAGCCAGCCACTCGCTGGCCACAGGCCAGCTAAGAACCAGCCGCCTGAACGGTCGGTGGCCGGTCATGTGACGTGTCGAACATCGGCCGGCCACCTGTTGGCCGCCATTCGAGCTGGTTGTTAGATCGGCGGCCAAGAGGCTGCAAGGCCTCGAGGGCCAAGGCTGATGGCCTTGAGCCCTCGCCTTGGCCCTCCTCCTTGTCAACTGGGATGGGCGGAACGAGGGGAGAGAGCGAGCGAGAGAGTGCTCAAAGAGAGAGATAGCACTAGGGCGAAATCGTTCAGCAAGCCTCGCACACAAATTTTTTTCTCTAGTATGCCAAAAACAAATTCGAAGCTTGTATTGTGCAAAATTCGAGTTTCGTTACCGGAAATCTTGTGGAAACACACGATTTCATGACGATATACACATAATTTGGGACCCAGAACAAGGGGGTAAGGTTCAAAGAAAAATGGGCCTTTGGAAACTCCAATCATTTTAATCTTCTTGCACAAGTTGTTGCTGATGATTTCCCCGAGTGACACGGAAGGGAAAATCCCTCCAGCGAGCTCAAGTCGCCATTCAGTAACTTTGACAACGACTTGAGTGGAAGGATTGGATTCACAACCATTACTGTGGATGTAGGCGCCTGCCCGCTAGCGAGGCTGACGTGTTTTCTATTTTGACCCACAAGGACTCTGCGTGGCTGAGTAAGGAGTGTAACCTCGTTACCTCCTGCGCGCGGCTGCATAACCATTATGCAAAATCTTGCAACTACTGTGCAATTGCAAAAAAGTACGGTTGCACAAAACCGTTGTGCAACAACTCTTACGCATGTTGGGCAAGGAAGCAGCCACGGCAGCTGTTGCCGCGACACTACTGTTGCTTATGTGCTTTTGCTTCCCACTGCTACAGACGCTGTCGCTACTACGGTTGTTGCTCCTGTTGTAGCAGCCTGTTGTGCCTCTGCTGTTGCTCTGCTACTCTTGCTCCTTGCGGCAATTGTTACCGTTGCCACAACACGCTACTGCTGTTGCTACCAATGCTCATTGCTAGTGCTTGCAGCCGCCTCCGCAAGCTGTTGGTGTGAGCTACTTCCTTTTTTTGCCCTTGGCAAAAAAAATGAGGTGCTTCTGCTACCCGGTGCTACAGCTGCTGATCGTTGTGGTTGTTACAGCTCGTCATTGCTGATGCTGCTCCTGGTCTGGTCGTGGCGGTAACTCACGCCACTAGTGCTAGTGTTGCTGCCCACTCTAGCAGTCGCGTGGTGACATCCAGGCGACATCCCTGCTGCCAACGTTTGCTACTGCATGTCCTAAGATACAGATGTTGTAGGGAATCTCACAAATGCTACAGATGTTGTACCTTTGCGACACAGCTCAACAAGAAGGGTCTTGCTGCTCTGATATCATAAAAAATTGCTAAAAAACTTTGTAGCCTTGCTGTTACTGACGTGGCGTCATTGTCCAATCAACGGACGCACTAGAGAGCAAGCATGTGCAAGGAATAGCAATGGTTGAGCTAGGGGGACGCACAGAGTCTCACAAACGTCTAGAGCTTAGAATGCAGAGAGAAATTACATTTGACAAGTACAAAAAATCAATAGCTGCCATGGCACATTGCGGTTGAAGCACGTATGAGTGCCAGTTTGTTGTAAAATTGGCCCAAAACCACTATTTTGGGTGTAACTGTGCATGCAAGCATCCAAACGCAACACCGTTGGAACATAGAGATGTAGAGTCTCAAGCTGGACGCTGCGAATGGTCACACAAACAAGTCAGACATCTATCGATGGACGCACAATGAAAAACATGAAAACCTGGCCTAAAAGCTAGTCTACCAAGAAACTTTAGAGACTGAAGAAAAACTAATAAGAGTCCCAGGAGGCACCCGAGCCGCCATAGCAGCAGTTTGGAAACTGCTGATGGATAGGCCTGTTATTATGCCAGTCTTGGTGACCTCTAGACTTGACGCCAGCCAGGCAAGCTACAGTGGTTGCTGGCTACCTTCGTGGTCTCTCCCTCATCTTGCACATCCCTATGTGCACATAAGAGTTTTCTTGGTAACCGGTTCACAAGGGCCGATTTTTTGGCATCGTCACTTCTGCTCTTTGTCATCTTAGTTCTGTTGAGCTCCTTTTCTGCTTCCGTTGCTTCTTTCGGTTTGTCATTCCGCCACCCAAGTGCCCCATACTGTTGCTGGGATCTGTTCGGTTCATGTTTGATAGCTCGTAGATTTTTTCCTGGATTTTTCCATAGGTTAGCCGCTGTGCAGTTTGCACGTACGCTGGCCTGACCGAGGGTGGAGGGAAAATCCCTCTCTCTCACTCATTCTTCAACTAAATCTTACATTTTCAAGCATATCTTTGCCGTCTGTCGAGTTGTAACACACACCATTTCCTCTCTCACACACACAACAGCTAAGAGGGTTATCACATTCCCTAATAGTATCAGAGAAGTTGAGAGACGGCCAACCTCGCACTCCACCATACAGAACACAGCAGCAGTAGCAGAGACCACTGGGCTGGGCTAGGCAGGGCTGGTTGGGACGTGCAGGTCCTGGCAACGTGGAGGCCCTGAGCTGAGGGCTCACGCCACGCAGTCCTCTGGTAATGCCGGAGGCGGAATGCTGCCAAAAGTTCTTCGACAGTTCTTTTGTCGCGGCGGCCGTCTTGGGGGCGACGTACAACACCAGTGACGGCGTCTTAGACCACCACCGCAGCAGCCTTGGCAACATCAACAGCTGTTGGAGCAACCGTAACAGCAACTGTAGGAGCAGTCGGACCAGCAGCTGTAGCAGCTACGTAGCAACAGCAGTAGCAGCCAAGCCAGCTGGCATTGGTCGCAGCAACAACGGCTGCATCTACACCACACAGGCAGCATTCGGCAGCCACACACGGCAGAAACAGCAGCAACCACAGCGCTGGCGTCTTCGGCCGCCACAACAATAGTAGCCGCAGCCTCAGCAACAACAGCAGCTGTAGTAGCAGCCGCAATGGCAGCTGAAGCAACTATGGTGGGAGCCTTAGCAACAACATCTGCTAACCTTAGTAGCAACATTTACAACCTAGTTAGCAGCACCTGCTGGAGAAGCCGTAGCAGCAGCCGTAGCATCTCTAAAGCAGTCGCAGCAGCAACATCAGCAATAACAACAACTGAAGCACCGGATATTTTACGCGAGTAGCCGCAGCAGCAGCAGCGAACCAGCAGCGCAAGCAGGAGCGTCAGCGTCAGCAGCCGCCATAGCAGCATCTACACCCTTCAGCAGAAGTAGAAGCAGCAATTGCTGCTGTTGTTGTTGCAATCAAGAAGCTGCTTGGCAGCTTCCCGATTGTAGGCTCGCCAAATTTGAGCCCGTCGATCGGCGAGCTCGTCGGCTGGCAAACCTTGCCAGCTGAAGAGTCCGTCAATCACCGGCGGGACAAGTGCCGCAAGTGACAAAGAGCAACAAAAAAACAAGGAACGGGGTGCACTCGGGTCCACATTGCAGGCAGCCCCTCTCGATAGCCCCTTCCACTGGGACTGAATCCCTTTTGTTTTTCCCTCTTCTACTTTATTCTTTTTCTTTTCCTCCTTTTCCTTTCTCTAGGTTAACTCGTGATTTCTGGTCTTCTTTTCCCCTATCCCTTGCACCAGTCTCGGTCGAGATCCGGACATATGGAGATGTGTTCAAATGTCTCGGGAGACCACCTTTTGTGAGAACTAGTACCAGGAAACCTTGGAATTTTTTTCCAGCTCCTCGTCGACCTATCCTAGGCTTTTCTTTGGATTTTACCCTCTGTTCGGCTTTTTGGTCGCGACTGACTCACTCCAGTCGAGACCCGGATACTTGGGGTTCTGTCCCAGTATCACAGGCAACCTCACATCGGTAGGATTAGCAACTCCGCACTGTCTTACATTGCACGTGCCGAGGGAGAGAGACCATCCACCCTCTATCTCACGGTCTTCGACAGCATGATGTCATCCATGCTGCCACCACCAGGCGCCTCTTGGGCACCGCCTTACTCAATCCCAGCATTTGTCCGACCACCGTCGACGGTGTTTACTCCTCCTTCATGGCTTTCCACATCCACATCCACCACCAGTGTGATCTGTCCCTCTCCTCCCGCAGCCACGTCCAGATCCCATCATTTCTGCACAGATTCTCCTTCATTGATCTACCGTCCTCAGCATCGATCATCAGATGCCTCTTGTGCTATGAGTTTGGCGATAGGGTCCAGTGGTCACCACTGTGATTCGGATGGGTCCCTTTGGGTAGATTCCTTGGATTGTCAAGGTGTGGGTGATGCATGGATAGAGGGTTGGCAGTGTATCACGTACCTGTCTTCTTGCCCATTCTTTGGGTGGTGCACCGTCGTCGACTGCCTTTTCGGGTGGTGTCGCTGCATGTCAAGTTTCGTCTCATGCACGTGTTTCTAGTGGTTTCTGGATTCTTGAATCTGGAGCCACTCACCACATCACCTGTTCCTGTGTTGTCTTCGTGTCATTGGAGCCTGTCAGGGATGACCGCTTTGTCCGTACTAGTTCAAGACAGATGTTGCCTGTCCAGGGCGTTGGTGTCGTGCAGTTTGTTGCTCCCTCCGGTGATGTCTTCTTGTCTGATGTCCTATATGTGCCTGCACTTGAGGTGAGTCTACTGCCAGTCACTACCCTCGACGATCAGGGTATGGATTTTGTCACATCTTGTGGCGTGGGTACCGTTTGGTTGCAGTCGTCTGGGCGTTTCATGTTCCGTGGCCTTTGTTGTGATAAACTGTATCGTGTGCCTCTGTTTGCACCCAGCGCATCCGCCGTTGCCGCTGCTTACGTCCATGTTTCTACTACGCTTTCTGTCAAGCTTACATGCTTGCTTCACCGTCGCCTCTGCCATGTGAACACCGCTGCAATCCATTGCGTGCTGTATCATCAGCATCCCACTGGCCTGGATATTGCCACTTTCATCGCTCCTTACACCGGAGACTACATGGATTGTGTTCAAGGCAAAATGCATCACTCCCCTTTCCCTACGTCCACGTCTCGCACCCATGAGCCTCTCGCTCTTTTCCATGCTGATGTCATGAAGCTGTTCCCAGTTGAGTTCCTCGGTGGCGCTTGCTATGTCCTCTGTCTGACAGAAGAATTTTCCCGCTTTCGTTGGGTCTTTCCACTCTGTCTCAAGAGTGATGTCTATCCCACGATCGAGTCTTGGCTTGTCAAGGCAGAGCGTGTCTGCCAGCGCAAGCTGTAGGTGTTTCATTTCGATCGCGATGGTGAGTTCATTGGACCCGACCTGTGTTTTCTTACGTCGGTCGGTGTCCGGTTTGAGTCATGCGCACCCTATACCCCTCAGAAAAATGGCATTTCTGAGGGAGGGGTCCACACTCTTGCGGATGGGATTCGCACCATGCTGGTTGAGTCTGGCTTGCCTGAAGCTTATGAGGCCATTAAGTACATGACTTGAGTGTGGAGCCGGGTTCCTCATGGGTCCCTTCCATACCACGTCACTCCGTACGAATGCTGGTACCAACGTCGCGCTGACCTGCGTCTTGCACGGGTTTGGGGGTGCCTTGTCGGTGTCTGGCTCCCTGAGGACCAGTACCATGGAAAGTTCTCCCCGTAAAAACGGCTGTGTCCATTCATCGGTGTCTCACCACAGTCCAGGGCGTGGCGTTTCTGGGATCCTGAGAGTCGTCTTGTCATTGAGTCACGTGAGGCTCTCTTCTTCAAGAGCAAGTTCAGTCGCAACATTGTCTATCGGGTCCCCTCTCTTGGCCCAGTGTTGCATATTTCTGATAGCTGTTGGCCCAACTGGCCTTCGAGCGACTCTTCACACTCCCATGTGACTCCCGTCTCATCTACGCCACCATTGGCGTTCGTCCTCGCATCCACATCTGTGTCGCTCCCTGCGTCGCTGCCTCCATGGTCGACACCTACATTGTCGCCTGCCTCCCTACCTGTGTCTGCGCCCACCTCTTTCTCCTCATATGTGCCTGCGTCACTGTCCATGACATCACCTGGTGTTGTCGCTTCTTCATCGCCAGCATCGTCTCCTACGTCCTCACCTGCATCGTCGCCTACATCATCTGGCGCCTCTCCCCTTCACACTGATCCCTTGTTGGTTCCTTGCGTAGTGGACCCCGTCGCTCCTCCACTCTCATCCGATCCTGCCCCGTACAGTCGGGCTCTAGGTGGTCGCCTACGTCCCTTGCAATCATCCTCTCACTGTGTCCCCTCTGCAAGTCCATTTGTGTCCGCTCGTCCGTCTAACCCGGCCTTGGCTCCTTCCACTGAACTGCTTGCTCCTGCCACTGGCCTGGATGCATTTGGTTTGGCAGCAGTTGTCGTCCAGCCCAACTCAACTGTCAGCTATTCCCTGATCACGGACGAGTTCTTCCGTGCTGTTTCCGTCATTGGGTCTAGTCCTGCTACGACTCACACCTCTATCGCCACCGTATTCACTTCTTGTGGCGACGTCAGTCTCCCGCCTAATCCGGACACCATCCGCCAGGCCCGCTACATCCCAGATGCGTCTCTCTGGGAACAGGCTATGCGTGAGGAGCTCGATGCAATCACAGAGCATGGCGTTTACGACTTGGTGGACCTCCCACCTGGTCGAAAAGCCATTGCCGCATGTTGGGTGTTCAGGCGCAAGCGTAAACCCAACGGTACGGTTGAGCATTGTAAGGTTCGCCTTACAGGCAAGGGAATTTCTCAAGTGCCTGGCATTGTCTACGATGCCACATTTGTCCCTGTGGGGAAGTACAGCACCGCCAAGGCACTACTGAGTCAGGTAGCCCAACATGACTGGGAACTACACCAAATGGACGCCAACAACGCATTCTTGCACGAACGCCACGATGAGGAGATCTACCTCGATCAGCCTCCTGGCTTTGACGTTGGTATTGGTTCCATTTGGCGCCTTCGTAAGGTGTTGTTCGGGTTAAAGTAGTCTCTGCGCTGCTGGAACCTGGCGATTTCTGCCACCCTTGAACGCGGTGGCTACCGTTTTAGTAAAGTTGACCCTGCTCTCTTTGTCAGTGACCTTACGGCATATTTTGTTGCCATACTGGTCTATTGGAAGATCTCCTCATCGCCTCGCCGGATCCATAGGCTGTCCAGGTTGTGAAGGACCTCCTCCAGTCTGCGTACAAGATGAAGGATCCCGGCCCTGCTCGTGTCTTCCCGGGCATGGAGATTGAGTGCGACCGTCAGCCTCGTATGCTCACTATACATGAGGCCGGATATGTCCGCACTCTAGGGGGGCGGTTTGCCAATCTCCTGGCTCGTGTTCCCCATGCATCTATGTCCATGGCGCCTGTTGGGCAGCGAATTCTGAAGACCGTCAACCTTGTGCAGTTGGGGGAGTTGGTAAATGTTACGACCTACCTCCAAGTCATCGGGTCTTTGGTGTTTCTCGGCACTACCGGACGTGCTGATGTTGCATTTGTGGTAACCTGCTTGTCTCAGTTCTCCCAGTGACCGTGTTGCCTCCATCTCGAGGCAACGTTGCGTGCCGTCCGCAATGTTGTGTTCACACCCTGTCTCGGCTTGTCTTTTCGCGCACAACCCTCTGTCGTCATTGATGGATACACAGACCGCAATTGGGCCAAGGATCGTGATGCGGTCCAGTTATATCCTCATTGGCGGCATGCGGTTTCCTAGAAGAGCGGAAAGCAAGGTTGTATCGCAAGCAGCTTGACTGAGGCTGAGTATTTCGCTCCAGGTGCGGGTGTCTCTTTTAACATTTAACTGTGTTGTCTTATGCAGCAGCTGTGCCAGCCCATTCGTTGCATTACTCTTCGCTGCGACGTGAAAGCACTCGTTGTATTGTTGAGCAAGATGACACGCATCACACTCGCACAAAGCACATGAACATGGAACATCACTTTGTCTGTGAACGCATTGCGTGTGGTGATGTGCGCCTGATTGGATTTCACACCCGTGAGCAGCATGCTGGCTTTCTCACCAAGGCGCTCTGTAGTGGGAAGTTCAAGGTGGTTGCGCATGCTGTTAATCTCCAGTCTCTCCATGCCGATCCCGGCTGCTGTGTCTCCGTCTCATGCCACTCCGTCACCCCCGTTCTACGTGATGTTGTCCATTCTCGCGTTGTTGTGGCTCCTTGCTCCTGCTTGTGGCTCGTTGTGGCTTGTCCGTGCCCCTTGTGCGCTTATGGTGTCTGTCGTCTACCGGTCATGGGGAGGTGTCGTTATGTCAATCTTGGTGACTTCTGGACTTGACATCACTCACATGTAGGTAGGCTACAGTGGTTGCCGGCTACATTTGTGGTCTCTCCCTCATTCTACACATCCCTATGTGTACACATGAGTTTTCCCAAGGGCTAGTTCACGAGGGCCAATCTTTCGGCATTGTCGCTTCTGCTCTGTCAACTTAGTTCTACAGAGCTTATTCTTCTGCTTCTACTGCTTGCTTTGATTCGTTGTTTGGTCACCCGAGTGCCCCATACAGTTGCCAAGATCTCTCTGGTTCTTGCTTCATAGCTCATAGATGTTTTCGTGGACTTCACCAAAGGTTGGCCGCTGCGCAGTTTGCCCATAGCTGACCTGACCTAGGGTGGAGGGAATATCCCTCTCTCTTACTCATTGTTCAACTAACTCTTACATTGACATGCATATCTTTGTCGGCTCTCAACCTAACTTAGTGCTGTTTGTCCCGCTGTAACAGACACCGTATGATCTCTCACACAGACAGCAACTGAGAGGGCTACTGCATTCCCTCACGGTCCACCACCGAACACAGTTGTTACGCTAGTTGAGTCCGCATCAGGGATCTTTGAGAGCACGGACTCGGACAAATGGTCACAGTATGCTGTACAAACAAACAGGGACGACACACTTCACAAGAGACTGTGTGTACAAGTAAGTCAATAGAACACCTTCATTGTTTCATAGCCCACACCAAGGAGGAGGAGGAGGAGG
>SZWC01000483.1:199248-247565 GCA_023375785.1 Penium margaritaceum
GGGGGGGGGGGGGGGAAGTGGCAGTTGGCGGAAACCCCATCTCCTTGGAGATTGACGCCGCAGATCAGCGCGATCAACGGCTCTGTTGGACTTGCGGAAAGCCGGGTCATATCTCGCGCGACTTCCGAAAGAGGCAACAACAAGCTAGAAAGGGGAGGAAGTCACAGAAAAAGAGGAGCCAAGAAACGACAAAGGACAGGAGTAGACGGAGAGGCTCCTGTCTGGTCGGGAAAATCTGCGTGGACCGATCGCCCATCTGAGTGGCTCATATCATTGTAGACGAGGGTTCTTGAGATCGCAAAGTTCAACGAGGGGTATGAGGACGAACAACCGGCGGTACTGCTACGAGTGCAAACGACGTGTTGTAAAAGTCACAAAATGATACCAGCAATACTAGGTAGAGGAGCTTCTCATAGTTTCATTAGCGACGACATAGTTCAGAAGCTAAATTTATAGACCGAACTGGGAGTGTTTGAAAAACCCATCAACGGATGACTGCAGATTTATCGACTTCGCAAACAACTCCGGCTGTGAATCAGAGATCTGCATAATGTAACGATCTGGAAGACGTGCCCAATGAGCAACCACAAAATCATCCTTGGACAAGATTTCTTATATTGGCACAATCCGCATGTTTACTGGAACAACGGAGCAGTCTACGTCAATATTAATGGTAGAAAGCGACACTTGTCTCTTCAAAGTTGGACAGTGCTAACGACACTGATTACAGCTTGAGGCTTCCTTGAATGTTGAAATTTGACTTTGGATTTGATACCTCCAGGAAAAAAATTTCAAGATTGATCCAAGAATGGGGTCAGTCCATCAAGAATTGAGGAAGTTATGATTGGCCAAAGGTTGGACCAGCCGAGTGGAAAACATGTGACAGAAATTCATCCCAAAGGACCAAGGCTTGACCGTCGGAAGACCCAATGAGGTCAAAATGCACCTTGGGGCCTGGTTATTCAATGAATCACGGATCATTGAGGACCAAGGGCATTTGGGAATTGCACCCCGATGTGTTATTACCTGAAAAGGCGCTACGGGTGGCGGTCATCCCCCTTAAGGGTTTTACCAGCAGCAGATTGCCGTGGTTTACGGAAACGACCATATCTCGGTTGTTCCTCCATGAAATGATGCAATTCTATGTACGTTGGTACGTTGGTACATACGTACGTTGGTACGTTGGGACATACGTACGTTGGTACGTTGGTACATACGTACGCTGGTACGTTGGTACATACGTACGTTGGTACGTTGGTTAGATGGGCTATGTGATGTTGAGGCAATAACGCTCAATCGTGGCCTGTACAAAGCCGCGCACGGATCAACAACCTCGGGTTGCCTAGGATGTGTCATCATATACATATAGTCTTGTATGTTGAAACTTGAATAACAAGTACAGTCTACTCCCACTGTGCCACACGTGTTTTTGCTCTCCCCCAAGATAATCCTACGCTTTCGTAAACCCGGGAAGGTGTGCACCGGCCTCCCCTTGGTTGCTGTTGCCGCCGGTTGGTGCCTACACCATCCGGTTAAGGCTAGCACACCACACCCAGTTTAAACTTGGTATTAGAGCCAACCTTGCCTCAGGGACACAATCATCTACGTGACAACATTTCCTGGTCAGTATAGACCACCACACATCTTGTATCTTTGACGGATCCGTGTCCAAGGCCAACCATGCACTTCTTTGACAAGGCGATAACTGGAGGACTCTTTGAGGAAGAAGTTGTACTAGACAAAAACATGACTTCGTCCAGCACGTACTCATTGGCCGCGGAATTTGAAGCACAAGACAAAGTAATAGTAGATGCAGTATTGCAAGAGTTGCTCACTGACATGCAGGCTAAGATGGACCTATTGGAGAAGCAAAACACGTACCTTACTCAAGAACTCGTGAAGATTCCAGTGATAACACTAGTGGCAGTTGCCACCACAAACGTCACTGCGGTGGGCGTCCCGAGCCCACCCAAGTCGGAGCCGTTTGACCAACCAAGGAAGGATGGACCAGCTCCACACGCTTGTATACTCGGACTAGAGTTGTGCTTCACCACCGTTGGCATGGATGCCTCAAGGTACAAGGCGCACCGCGACTGTGTTGTGTCCCTGAGAGGGGCATCATTGGATTGGTGGGCCGATGTGATGCGGTTGATTCCATGCGGCAGTGGAGCAGCAATGGTCGCCAACATTGGGGCCGCGACCAGAATCTCAACCCCGTCAGCTTCAACCTGCAGCAGTGATGACCTTACCCTGAAATGGCCGACCTCGTGGAAGGAGTTCACGAAGTCGTTCAGTAAGCGCTTCACTGTGGGTGACATGAGGAACAACGCGCGTGCCAAGCTGTGTCAGCTTTGCTAAATTCACAGCGTCATCGACTACACCCATGGGTTTTCTTGAGATTTATTGCCAACTGTGGCTTTGATTCCCATGAATTGTGCTTCCACTAAAGCAACGGCCTCAAGAACAATGCCTATGCTGTGACAGTGATTTACGACCTCAACGACAACCTGCCAGGGATGATCGCAGAAGTAGAACGATATGACTCGCGCATGTAACATGCCCATACCAACAACCACAACTCTTTTAAAGGTAGTTACGACAAGTGGGCCGAGAGCGACAACACACCCATGGAGATCAGAGCATTGCAATAGCGCAAGTGCTACAACTGTGGTAATCCTGGCCGTATTGCGCGTGATTTTCAGAGTCCAAAAGAGGGCAATGGCAAGGGTAAGCGACAAGGGAAGGAGAAGGAAGCCATGAAGAAAGTAGAGAAAGCAACAAAGGAATCAGGAAATGAGGAGATTCGGGAGTAGATGGCATTAATCCTGGCTCCTCTCAGCCCAAACCTCTAGTTGACCGTCCGCCCGAACGCCTTGCAACCATTAAGGGGGTTTCTGAGGTCAAGGCATGGGACTTGGGGTATCAGGAGGAGTAGCCCACACTTCTCTTGGAGGTGTGAGTGGAAAGCGTCGAAGGGAGGCGGGGAGTCTGCTGGATTGTGGTGCGAGCCATGGTTTTGTAAGCATGGAGTGTGCTTGACAGTGGGGACTTGCGCTCACGCGAAAGAAGCGGACCACTAACCAGTAGACAGAATAATTGAAGTGGGGTACATGGTCCATACCCTCTCCATTCACGTGGGAAAGCTTTGCATAATGACCGTATATTGGGTGTGCCCGATCAAGGATTACGATGTGATCCTCAGTCATGACCTCCTCCTCAAGAACAGCCCGACTGTCAACTAGGAGGCGTCCGCCATCTCAGTTAAGCTCAGAGACAAGGAGTATCCTCTGCCTATGTGGTTCGAGGAAGAGGTTGTGGAGAAGGAGACTTTTGAGGAGGAAGCATCGCAGCAATCAACATCTCGAAAGGAGGAGTTGGCACCCATGATGTTGAACCTGGTATAGCTTAAGCACGCGATTCAAAAGAAGGAGCAGATCTTTGCGAGACGTGGATGAAGATTTTGTTAAACTAGAGGACGTGTCGTATGCTGTGACACAGGAGGCAACTTGTGAGCAGCCGGTGGCCCAAGGTAATTTCGTCACGGTGCCCGAGGGGTTTCAAAAGGTGTGTACAGAGTTCAAGGGCATGTTCTCCAATACCCTCACGTCGGTTCTGTCACTGAAGTGAGATGTGGACCATCACATTGACCTCAAACCTGGAGTGTACCCGCTTGTTTGTGCAATGTACCACATGAGCGATGCGTAGCCAGAGGATCTGAGCAAGCAACTGACTGAGATGACGGAGCAGGGCTTCATCCGTCCATCCTTGTCTCCTTACGCTGCACTTGTCCTATTTATGCAGAAAAAGATGTGGGACATGCGCATGTGCGTGGACTACTGGGTGTGGAATAAATTTATCCTCAAGAATTGGTACCCGCTTCCACGAGCCGAGGAAATCTTTGATCAGCTCCGTGCGAATCACTTCTTCACAAAGATTGACCTCCGATCCGGCTGCCACTAGATCTGCATCGCAACAGATGTTATGGAAAAGATGACCTTCCGCACCCGCTATGGTCAGTACGAGTTCCTTTTGATGCCTTTAGGGTTGACCAACACACCGGCCACCTTTATGGGAGAAATGAACAACATCTTCAGGCCGTACTTGGACGATTTTGTGGTGGTGTACCTTGATGACATCTTGGTGTAAAGTAGACAGGAGGAGCATGAGGAACATGTGAAGTATGAGGATCATGTGAAGAAGTTCCTCAAGATTTTGAGGAAGGAGAATTTATTTGAAAAGCTTTCTAAGTTTGAATTTGCGGTGGGAAAAGTTGAATTCCTTTGGACACATAATTGGCAATGGAAAATTTTCTATGGAATCGTGCAAGGTGTCGGTCGTGCAACAGTGGCCGAAGTGTAGTGTGCAAGATGTGTAGGTGTTCCTTGTTTTTTTCAACTACTATAATAGGTTCATCCTTTTCTACGCGGGATTGTCAACGCCACTCTCTAATCTCACTCACAAGGATCACGAGTGGAGTTGAGGAGTTAGTGAACACGAAGCCTTTGAGAATCTCAGAAGGACTCTGACCTCTGCGCCGGCCAACAGCGGCCGAGAGTTTGAAATGGTGACGTATGCATCGGACCGGACATGAGGGGGGCACAGGGAGTGCTTGGGCCGGCGCCTACCACTGGTGCACTCGTGGTGGGGACCGGAGGGAGGAGATCCGAGGCACCGGCGGCAGGGGGGGTGACGGGAGGAGGTGGATCGGGTGACCGAGGTGAGGATAGCGGAGGGGCGGCGTCAGGTGAGAGCAGCTCCTCGGCGCAGGGCCAGGGTGGGGAGGACAGCAATACTGGAGGGACGAGAGAGGCAAGCGGCATAGGGNATGCCCAGGTGGTTGGGACGACACCGGACATGAGGGGGGCACAGGGAGTGCTTGGGCCGGCGCCTACCACTGGTGCACTCGTGGTGGGGACCGGAGGGAGGAGATCCGAGGCACCGGCGGCAGGGGGGGTGACGGGAGGAGGTGGATCGGGTGACCGAGGTGAGGATAGCGGAGGGGCGGCGTCAGGTGAGAGCAGCTCCTCGGCGCAGGGCCAGGGTGGGGAGGACAGCAATACTGGAGGGACGAGAGAGGCAAGCGGCATAGGGGGGTGCGGGGGTGACGATGGTGGAGAGGATGGAGATGGACGTCATAGTAGAGACAGCACACGACCGGAGGGAGTGGAGGAGGAGGACGGGGAGGAGGAGGAGGGGAGCAAGGTGGAGGAGGAGGCAGAGGAGGGTGGCCCGACGGGACGGGAGGAGGGAGACGATCCACGCCCTGGTGGAGGAGGGGATACCGCAGGAGCCTCGACTGTCGGGGTGAGCACCCGCCGCCTACCATTACGGACGACTCACTCGGGTCCTCAGCGCATGAAGACCCGTGCCATTAAAGGGCGAATGACACGGACAGGAAAGAAGTCAGAGAGATGGATAGCGGAGACGGAGAGCGGAGAGGGTGAGGACACTGCGGGGGGTTGTGAGCCACAGAGGGAGAGGAGGGATCATACGGAGGAGGGGAAGATGGGACAGCAGGGACAGGACCAGCGGATCCCAGAAGATCAAGGGCAGCATGCTGGTAGCAGCCCTGCCGGGGGAGGGATACCCGCAGAGGACGCACAGAGGGAGAGGGAGGAGGAGGTGGTGGGACAGGGAGGTGGAGGAAAGATGGACAGAGCAGGAGGCCAGGGTGAGAGGAGGGAGAGGGTGGAGGAGACCAGCGCCACTGGGCCAGGGGAGGGAGGGGGAGGAGCGGTTGATCCATGTCGTGTACCAGCTAGCTGGGGACCCCCGTGGCACTGCCCATGGATGGGGTGTGGCTACAGGGGGAGGAGCTGATGGGCTCTGCGTACCCATTGGGGCCGACGACACGCGGGGTTTAGCATGGCGGCAGCAGTCCAAGGCGTCCAGCTACGCGTCCCACCCCGCTCAGCAGCAGATGCCGCAGCGGAGCAGCACGAGGGTTGTCCGGTTAGGTCGTGCGTCCGGACGGAGGAGGACCGTGAGCGGGAGGCATGGTATCCTGGATTTTTCTTCGAGGCAACATATTGGCGACGGCGTGTCACGTAGTAGGTGGTGGTTCCCACGGTACAAATGCTTTGTAAGCTGATTTTTTAGGAGTGCCATGACAGTGGCCCGAGCGGTCACTTCTCCACCAATAAAACGTTGAAAAAGGTGGCTCGCTTCTTTCGGTGGTCCAAAATATTGTCGGAGATGACTGAATTGTGCTGGAGTTGTGACATGTGTCAACGCCACAATGCATGGAAGACGAAGATCTCTGGTCTCTTCAACCCTTACCCATACCGGAGCAATCATGGCAAGACATCTCCATGGACTTTATCACGGGCTTGTCCAAGACAGTGGCAGGTCACAATATGGTATAGGTTATGGTGGATCGCTTCAGCAAGATGTCGCACTTCATCACGGCGTTTCGTATGGTGAGCATGGAAGGCACGGCTCGGCTGTTCCTCGAGCACGTGGTACGACTCCATGGCGAGCCGTAGTCCATTGTGAGCGACCATGAACCACACTTTACAAGCAGGTTTTGGCAAGAATTCATGGAGCGGTATGGCAGCAAGGTGCAGCTGTTAACATGCTTTCATCCCCATACTGATGGAAAGGCGGAGTGGACGAGCCAGAAGCTAGAACAGCTCCTCCGTACAGTGGGTGATCCACACGAGACGGCGTGGAACCAGTAGTTGCCGGTCGCTGAATTGGCATACAACCCCACTACGTCCGCCTCCACTGGCAAGGTGCCATTTGAGGTGGTGAACGGGATGGTACCCGTCATACCCCTCAATTTGCACGTCGCAAGCAACCTACCCGCGATGAAGTCTACCGCATGTGAATTCAAGCAGATTTGTGACGCGATGCAGCATGCATTGGTAAAAGCACAAGAGCAGCAGAAAGTGCAAGTGGACCGCCGACGTACAGATGCAACGCTGAAGGTCGATTATCGTGTGCTTCTGAACAGCACACACGTCAAGCTTCGCGTGGTCTGATTGGAAAAGTTGAAACCCTAGTGGCTTGGTCCGTTTGAGGTGCTTAAAATGCGGACATCCATGGTGGCACGGATGGCTCTTCCACCTTCCATTCCAGTCCATGATGTATTCCACATCTCCAAGCTCAAGATCTATAATGATCCGGATGAGCATTTCCTTGGACGCGATTCTGAGCCTCCCCTCTGGTGGTAATCGAAAGCAAGCAAGAGTTTGAGGTGGAGACCATCCTTGACCACCATCGTTGTCACCGCGGATGGGAGTACCTGGTCAAGTAGAAGGGCTATGATGCGGCCCACAATTCATGGGAGCCTGCCTGTAATTTCAATGTTGGTGGGGTCAATGGCATCCTCCGAGAGTACCAGGAGTGAACCGGGACGGCTCGCTCCTAAAGGGGAGGAGGGTGTAAGTAGGATAGTACCAACGACACTGATTACGGCTTGAGGCTTCCTCAAATGTGAAATCGGGCTGCGGATTTGATATCTAGAAGAAACACTGTGTGATATTGACCCAAGAATGGAGTCGATCCATCGCAAAAGGAAGGAGGAAGTTACGCCCGTCCAAAGGTTGGACGGCCCGAGGGGAAAACGGGTGACGTGAATTCATCCCCAAGGACTAAGGCTTGAGCCTCGAAAGACCCAACGAGGCCGAAGCGCACCTAGGGGTCCGGTTTTTCAATGAATAAAGGATCCTTGAGGGTCAAGTGCACTTCGGAGTGACACCCCGATGTATTATTGCCAGAAAGGCGCTCCCGGTGGCTGTCACCACCACTAAGGTAGTGGAAGATTACCGTGGTTCACAGAAACGGCCATATCTCGGCCGTTCCGCCACGGAATGATGCAATTCTTGGTGCGTTAGAAATCTGGAAAGATGAGCTACATGATGCAGAGGCAATACTGTTCATCACTGGCCTGTACAGAGCTGTGCACAGCTCAGCGACCCTGGGTCACCTACGATGTGCCATCATGAATGTATAGACTTGTATGTTGACACTGTAAGAACAAGTACAGTTTGCTCTCATTATGCCACACGTGTTCCCGTGCTCCCCCAAGACAATCCTACACTTTTTTAAATCCGGGAATGTGTATACCGGCCCCTCCTTGGTCGTCATTGTTGCCATTGGTGCCTACACCATCTGGTTGAGGCTAGTACACCGAGTCCGATTTACACCTCTGGTTGAGCGACCCACCATGCAGTCGCAGTAACAGGAAGCAACAGAGGTGGAAGTAGTAGAGGCAGTTGCGGCAGCCACAAAATTCCAACCGATATCTCTGGATGTGGCCAAGCAATACTTGAAGCATGGAGCTCAAGCGTGACTAGTCCAAGTAGAATTAGGGGAAGTAGAAGAAATTGCAGCTGCCAAAGTGACATCAACGACATCGATATCGGAGAAGTTTGTAGCAGGATCAAAAGAGTTTTTGGAGCTCATTGAGGATTTAGAAGGGCTTTTCCTTGACAAAATACCCCGATAATTACCACTGCAACCCAACATCGACCATACAGATAGGCGTGAAGTCGTGGAACAGATCGACGATGAAGGTAACCTATCGGGTGAGCAATCATGAGCTGACTGAACTCAAGAAGTAGCTGGATGATATGCTCAGGCAGGGGTTCATTTGATCCTCCACATCACCCTATACAGTACCAGTTGTTTTCATGAAAAATTAAGCCTGAAAGATGTGGATGTGCATGGATTACCGAGCGTTCAAGAACGATATCATCAAGAATTGCTACCCCCTCCCGCAAGGAGATGAACTTCTCGACCAAATCCAAGGGGCTCAAATTGTAAGCAACATTGAACTACATAGGGGCTTTAATCAGATCTGCGTATGTGATAAGGACATTGAGAAGACAACATTCTGCACCAGATACGAGCACTTCGATTTCACGGTCACGCCGTTGGACTCATAAATGCCCCCATCATATTTATGGCGGTGATGAACAAGAGTTTCCGCCCGTACCTTGATGACTTTGTCGTCGTGTATCTTGACAGTATCCTGGTGTACAGCCGCAGTCCAAAGGAGCACAATGGACATCTCCAAAAAGTTCTCAAGATTTTACAAAGAGAGAAATTCTTTGGAAAACTCTTGAAGTGTGACTTCGGTCACTATTTGATCGAGTTTTTTGGCCACTGTATTGGCGACGGACGGATCACCATTGACCCAGAAAAGGTGGAGGCGGTTGGGATATCCATGTATTCTTTGACTTATGCAAATACTACCATCAATCCATAAAGGATTACGCAGGGATGTTAGCACCTCTCTCTGATCTTATCCGGAAAACCACCGAATGGAATTGGACGGACAGCAAACAAGAAGCATTCAACTCTTTGAGAAACGCTCTGATCTCTGTGTCAGCCTTCCAATTGGCAAATCCAATGGTGGACTACATCATGGTCACCGATGCATCTGATAGATCCATCGGATCCGTTCTCCTTCAACACAACAACGGTGGAGAACAACCAGCCGCGTACCTGTCAAGAAAACTATGTGGGCCGGATATGCAGTGCATAAGATGAAGATGCTCACAATCGTGCACGCATTTAAGACATGGCGGTGCTCCTTGGAATGCCGACGATGCATCCTCTGCACAAACCATCATGCCCTGAAATATCTCAAGACCCAGCCGAATCTTAGCCGTTGACAAACTCAATGGATGGAGTTCATTGATTACAAATTCGCCTATGACATCAAGTACCAGCCTGGAACAACAAATCCGGAGGATTCCCTCAGTTAATGACCAGATTTAATGGCTAAGATTAGCACATTGCTTGACGAAGTATCGCGCGCCCCCAATGGACGGTGTCTTGATTGGTCCGCACACATCACTGTGCACGACCTCGAGCAGGTTTTCGGCCCGCCGTTGTCCGTCTTCAAACGGCTTGCGCTTTGCCTTGCCCACGATGCAAGGCTCGCACTTGTGCTCTGCGGAATCTGCAGCTGTGTCTGCCGCACCGGTGATGTTGAGGCCGTGAACCATGTCGCGCTTCGCCATCTCTTGCACGACTGTGGGCGACGAGTACCCCAGCCGCCGATGCCACAGCTGCAGGTCTGCTCCCCCGCCTTTTGCGAGGTTGACAATGCGTGCTGGCGGGTCTGCTGCGTCTGTTGCCGAGGGGATGACCTTGATCTCAACGATGTAGAGGCCTCCCTCGCGCTTCGCTTCGAGCACGACCTCGCCGCCGCTGTCCATCCGCACGACTGCACCTTTCCTGCGGAAGAGCACTTCATACCCCTTGTCTGTCAAGCGGCTCACACTCAAAATGTCAGCCAGGCCGGGGACATGTTGCACGTTTTGGATAACACATTGTGCCTTTTTACCACCAACCACCACTTCTATGTCAACGTCACCTTGGCCGGCCGCAAGTTCTACCTTGTCATTGGCGGTCACCATGGACTTTGCAGACTTGGTGTAGTTGATGAACCCCACCTTCTCGACTTGGGTATGCTCCTCTGCACCTGAGTCGAGGCACCGCCGGTTGGCCCCCTTCAGGTCGTGGTTCCTCGTGCCGTTGAGGAGCGCCTTCTTGCCTTTGGCGCCTTTGCCGCCGGCCTGCGCCTCCTCCGGACACTCCTTGGCCCAATAGCCCTCCTTGCCACAGTTATGGCATGCACCCCTCTTGGCGCCCTTCTTGCTGCCGCCCTTACCGCCGCCTCACTTGCCGCTGCTGCTACCACCTTGTGTTTTGGTGACCAGGGCAGTTGAGGATGACGAGGTCTCGCCACCGCTCCGACGGTGCACCTCGTTGTGGATGTACTCAGCAACTGCGCCGTAGGTGAGTTTATTCTCCTCCCAACCTCCTAGCACGGTGATGAGAGGGCTCCAACTGTCGGGTAGAGCCATGAGGAGCGCCATCGCCTGCATCTTTGTGTCAATCTCCCACCTCACATCATTGCATTGTGAGGCAAGAGACTCGATCTGCTGCATGGCAGAAATGACATCCTCACCCTCCTCGATCCTCACCGTCAAGAGTCGCTTCATTGCGAAGATCTTGTTGGCTAGGGATGTTGATTGGTGAATGGAGCAGAGCTTCTTCCACGCGTCAGCTGCCAGGTTGCAGCCGTGGATGTAGCCCCGCTGAGATTCATGCAGCGCCGACAAGAGGAGCATCAGCGCCTCCGTGTTCTTCTTCGCGAAGGCCGCCTTCTCCTCGTTCATTGTGCTCGCATCTTCAACCTCCGTGCCCTTCATAAGCTCCAGCAGTCCCTTGTGCGCGAGGTAGATCTCAAAATGCCACCGCCACAGCCCAAATCCATGGCCGCCCATGTACTTTTGGATGGGCGAGGACTCCGGCTTCTGCGCCATGTTGAACTTCTGTGGAGGATAGTCTCAGAGTGCGACTGCGACGTCGCCCGGAGCGACACTCCCGTGCGTTGCGGAAGCCGTGAACGTCTTGGTAGGCAAGTCAGGGCTGTGGGCCCATAACCCTTTGTCAGGAATGCTGTCCTAGCATGCCCTGAACTGCCTAAGTGTGTATGGCTTCTTAGTGCAAAGAGACTTCCAAGGGAGGTGTGTGCTTTGGGTCGCCACAACACCAAGGGAGCAGAATTATGGCAGAATACAGATTGCGGAAACTGAGAAGGATTGCGAATCATTAATAGTTAGTTATTTTGGTAAGATTACATCAGATTATTATAGCCTATGATCTAAGCTTTCCAATGCATCCAAGAACGCCCAAAACGGAGCAGTATAGCCCCTGCTACGCTCATCCAAGCAACCCTTGGTGGAGCCGCCTTTGGCTGCCGCCGACGTGAGTCGTCTCCGACACGAGCCGACGACGGCTCGAAGCGCCTTTCTTTGATTGACAAGTCAAAGGGCGGCTCGACCTGGTCCAGGGGACCTCCCTGGTTGCTTCCTCTAGGGCCTTGGGGTCTATGGAGCCAGTTGGAGCTGAACACGGACCACCGGCGGTGGAGTATCCCGTCATCCCGGACGGGTACCAGATTCCACCCGCCTCACCACCCGAACTTTGGGTAGGGCTAACTCTCTGAATTCTCAACCAAATCGAGCAACTGAAAGCTCAAAATCGCATGGCAAAATCCAAGGAGTCCAAATCTACAATCAGATTGGACATCTAACCACTCTCTAGTGGTCGGACCAGGAAAACGGCAAACAACAACCATGGCAGGGGCACTTTCTAACCTTGAGGGGGGTTGACAAAGTGCCCACCGACTCACCTCGGCCGGCAATTTTGTCGTGCAAATTCCAACCCATTTCCATCCCTC
Source organism: Penium margaritaceum (assembly GCA_023375785.1). Classification (NCBI taxonomy): domain Eukaryota; kingdom Viridiplantae; phylum Streptophyta; class Zygnematophyceae; order Desmidiales; family Peniaceae; genus Penium; species Penium margaritaceum. The sequence continues at coordinate 211,454 of SZWC01000483.1, forward strand.
AATGCTATCACAACCCAGCATTGCGACGGCCGCGATGGAGGCCGCGATCTAGCACCAGATGCCCGGTTTCGTCATACCGAAGCAGCAACATGCATTGCTGTTCAAGCATGGTAAAAACAGGATGTGATTGGGCTTTATTGTCATCGGACAGGGATGTATGGGGTATATTCTTCGGAGGCAGGGGCAAACTGGGCTTATGGTTCCGCGGTAAAGGCAGGTGGGGCTTATTGTTCCGAGGTCGGGGTATATGAGGGTCATCGATGATAGAATAGGGAGTAAGCAACATTTTCATTGTTCCATATTCATCGTGTATTTTGGGTACTCGGGACTCATGTTTTAGGAGCCCAGAGTATGCATTAAATAGCAAGGGCTAGAGTCTAGTTTGATTCTAGTCCAAAAGATGTTTATTGGCTGGAATAAATATAGGAGTGGCACGATAGAGATTCCATCACGTCACTCCTCCACCCTTTGAGCGTCTATGAGGTCTTCTGTTTTGTGGCATTGCTAAGTGGGATGATGAGGTTCATAATGTATGTTTATCAAATGTTGTATGATAACATTGTATGTTCTTAGCGAGATCCTTCTATATAAAAAAAAGGCTAAGGCGGCCATTCACAAACCCTCCTTGAATGACTATTATGAGGGTCTATCTTGCGGTTCCAAAGTTACGTGAAACTAACGAGAAGTTTCATACCCATGTTGCAGCCGACTTGACTACACTACCCAGTCAGCTGACACATAAACAAGCAAGCAGGTACAAGAAAGAGCAAGGGTTAGGCTAGAGATACGTGAAAGTTTCATAAGATCTAATAGCTTATGAATGCATGCAGAAATGAAAAGAAAAAAAAAAAACACGCAACATGAATACCTATCGTAGCGCATGGTGGGCGACTATAAACGGGTCTAAAAACACTTGTTTGGCCATAACTCTACGCACAAGAATCCAAACAAAACACTGTCCAAACCTAACAATTCAAAACCTCTAACCGGATGCTACTGTTGGTCACATGCTCACGTTGAGTACCAAGTGGTGGATACAAATTAGAAGACATGTAAATCGGGGTCAAGTGCCAGTCCACTAAGAAAACTCTGGCGACTGCAAAAAATTGGAAAGGAGCCCAACAAGTGATTGGAACGTTGTGGCAACTGTCTGGATGTTGCTACTGAGTAGGGTCACCACCTGTCGGTGCTCTGGCGTTAGCTGGGCCTGCTTCAAGGATGTGCACGGGCATGGACACGGCCGAGTGGTAATAGAAAGGTATGCAGACTGACGGGGACGTCTCATATCACACTCCTCCATGACCCGGATTTACGCAACTCTATACATGTGTAGAACTAACATGAGTTTTGTAATGAGATGCTCAACATTCCATACACACAAATCCCACTCTCAGCCACCCTCAGGGAAAGGGTAAAACCTGCTAGAACGAATGGTCATCATGAACTTTCTACGTGCCAGTGGCTTGGTCAGGAAGCAGCATATTTATGTCCACCCTGATGACAACAATCACATGTCGCTCCACAAGATTACACACAAAGTGCTGCTCAAGAGCAATGTGCTTTGTGTGTACATGAAACAAACCAAGGTTCTTTTTCATGGCAGGAGCACTCTGGTTGTCACAGTGTAAAACAATGCAAGACAAAGACTTAGGTAACTCATAAAACAACCGATGTAGCCACACTACATGAGCAACCTCAGACCCTAACTCAACATATTTAGCTTCTAATGAGCTACTCGTCCAATACAGGCGTGCTTGCCGCTGAACCACAACAAAATAGTGCTATCCAAGAGGAACACAGGTCCTTTTTAACTTCACCCATCCTGATCTAGGCCCGTCCATTGTTTGTGTAGCCGTCAACTCCCACGGGACTTTGCCATCAAAAGCAGAGTCTAAGGTACATTGTGAAATCCACATAGCCCACCGCTCCCACATCTATGTGACGGGCTCTCGCCTTAGGATACTACAATGATGGTACAAGGTGGTTGAAGGCAAAGGCGATATTGGGTCGTGTGGTCATGGCTAAGTACATCAGAGAGCCAATAAGGCTCAAGTACAAGGTCAAATCAACTGTCTCCCCCAACTGTGTTGGATCATCCACCTTCAAGATTTCCTGCCTGTCAGGTTTGATGGAGGTGGAGGCTGTGGGAACTGCAGCAAGGAGATCAACAAACCAGTTCCCCACGATGCGCGCGTAATGTGCCTGATGTAGCATGAGTATCCACCGCTGAAGATTGTGAATGATCTCCATCCCGAGCAACATAGATAAAGGATCAAGGTACTTCATCCTGCAGGTAGCCTGAAGGACTGCCTTGGCCTCCTTTACGGCCTCCGTCAAAGGAGACATGACCAGGAGGTCATCCACATAGACAAGGATGGCGGTAAAGCTCTTAGCTGTTTGTGTAAGGAAGAGGGACATGTCGGTATCACTCTGAACATAGCCGGCACGTTTCAGTGTACCAGTGATTGTCGAGTTCTAGTACCAGGATGGCTGCTTTAGGATGTATAAAGCCTTACGCAAGCACCACACCTTGTCACCGACCTAAAAGCTTGGTGGCTGGACCATGTAAACCTCCTCCTCTAGAGTTCCATGCAGTAGTGGTTGTTCACATCCATCTGGTGCAACTCCCAGTCGTGGCGAGCAACAATCCAAAGAAGGACACCAATGGTGACCATATGGCCAAAAGGTGCAAATGTCTTAGTGAAATCCACACCCTCAACCGGTGATAACTCTTTGGCCTTCAAGTGAGCCTTGTAGTGATCCAGTGCACTGTCAGACCTCATCTTCTTACAAAAGACCCACTTGGCCAGTACAGCCGAGGTCTAAGGTCTGATAGTGTACTGGATCGCTACAAGGCGCACAGAGATTGTACTGACAAATGGCTCACCAAGCTTGTACCATTTTTCATAAAGATTGTACCTCTATGAGCTTGTCGACCTCAAGTGAGCCTTGTAGCGATCTAGACCCACTTGCAACACGGCCGAGCACAACAAAAATCACTATGATGACAGGTCATGTGATGGATGGCACCAGATTCAATGATCCAGGTGCCACTCGACTCATGACCTGCTGTCGACACCAAACAATGTGCCACAGAGCACTCTGCTTTCGCTGGATGCTCAGCAAAGGACTCAAGACATGAACAAAAGGCTTGGACCTGTGACTCAACAAGCCAGTCGACATTTTTAGGACCATCCTCATCACACGCGGACTAAGCTCCCTCACAAGAATTATCACGAGCAAGAGACACAGTCAAATAAAATATTTGGGGACCACCCGGCTATGAAACCACACTCGTATCCTTTTGAGTGTGAAATGCCAGCAGTAAAAAAAGCTCCACAGTCATGCGTTCATGTGGATCCATGCCTCTGGCACCACCCAGAGTGCTAGAAGGGTTGGCTGCTATAATGGTCACCGCACGATCCACCTGAGTGCTGCCGAGAGACGCCCTATGGGCGTGCGCATCTTGGAGACTACGTGTGATCCGGCTGAATAATTGATTCACAATCGGGTGAAAATTTGCTATGGTTGAACTTCGCTCAAGTGCACCGTGTTTAGATTTGGCTCTAGATGAACGAATGAAGTCTTGATCAAACTCGTCAAATGCCAAAAGATCTAGCCTATTATCTGTGATTCCAAGCTCCTTTTTGTCATGAAAGAGATTCTTGCTGTCTCTCTTGCGCACGTCATTCAATAAAACTAGAGATTGAGAAATGTAGAGAAACCGAGATGGGAACTGAGCACCAAGCATATATATTATGGCCACTCTGAAGTTGAAATTTCACACGTGAAAGGATTTTTAGACACCAAAAAATTTGAAAATTGTCATGGTTTAGACTTGTTTTGATCGAATAATAGTGGCACTATGTCATTACTGTTGGGCCCTTAGGAAGCAGCTTAAGGGAATCAGATAGCTCCTCTAAGACGGGTCGATAAAAGAAGGTGAAGAGGCCGGTATACTCCATGTGCATACCGGGCATGATGGTGTCGACTTTCCAGTGATGGAACCCTTCGCCACTGTTTAAACGGCTGTACATGCGCATCGCGCAGGGCCGGCATGTTGTTGTGGAATCTGAATCTCCCTAGTGCAGGGAGTAGAACTCCCTAGGGTGGACAACCCTTGTTGCGTGTGTCTCTGCAGCAAATAAGGTGAGGGCCAACTCCCACCAGCGGCAAGGGCCGGCCCGTCACCTGTCCTAGGTGTGCCCAGAAAGGACAGAAATTCACGATGGTCTCCTGGGGAATGAAATAGAGCACGCCTTGCATGGCTCCCATTGCTATCTGATTCTGGCGAGTGTCAACGGTCTGGTATTGGCTCAGGTAATAGGGCCACACTCCCTTTGCGTCAACCCACACCTAGAGAAGTACCTCCCAACAGTCAAATCTTGCATCACTATCGTAACGAGGAGCTGATGTCTCAAATTCCTTTACCTTTCCCTCCGTGGGGAGGATAACCTCAAGCAATGGCGCCCGTGGAATGGAAAGGCTACCAAAACAGAGGCCAGTCACCCTTCTTGAGGGATTCTGACATGCTGGTGCCATGTATGCAATGGCGGGTGTATGCTATGGGTTGAGGTAGAGGCGAGTCAGCTACGTGTAAATCTCACATCTGTGCACCTACCTCCTCCTCCTCTGAATCTAACTCCTTAACTACCTGCTGCTGCCTGGAGAAACTAATGGGTGTATTCGGCTGCCCCTGCAGTGTAGATCCGGCTGCACCAGGTGGAGTTTGCTGCAGTCCTGACTGGCTCTGCAACAAGATCTGGATGTCCCAGAGAGTGGAAAACTAATCCTATTGCTTGTGCCTAATCTCATCCTACGCCTGTCATGTTGCGCTCATCTTGTCTGGAAATAAAAATTTAGGTGCTTTGTCGCTAGTGACCGGCCACCCCTCATCTTTGGAAGGTGCCCCCAACCCTCCACAACCTAATACACTAACTTTAGTTTCAGACCCTTGTATATGCTCTTTTGTTTTACGCCTTGAAGTACATGGGGCTGCTGTATCAATGGGTTTTGGTCATTTTCTGGAATGAAGGTTCATGTGTGAAAGGAAGGCATGTCAGTATCTTGTTGCTTCATGCAAGTGCAGGTTTTAATTTGCATGTCCACATATTGGGGGGCTGCCACTTGGCCCTGTGACTCTGGCAATCATGTTTGTATGAAGGTTGTATTTGTTGCACTCCATGTTCGTTTTCATCCCATATTTAGTGGATTTTGCAAGGCACTTCTTTGCCGTTGGCATGAGGTCTTGCCTGTAGTCATGCGTCAAACTTCAGTTTTCCTCTAGCATCATCTTGACCAAGAGGTACTTCTGCGCATAGTATTCAAAGACGTTAATATTTTATATTTTACAGTTCCGTACATGAGGGATTTTAACACAGTAGGACATGGTGTGGCTAGTATACCTAATGAAATAGAAAAAGAGATACTATCCTTCTGGCAAGATGCCAGGCTAGCCCTTCCATCCAAATAGGTACTCCCTAGCTTTTGGTGTCTCCTCTAGGTGCTTGATGCACTTTTTGCATTTTGGCTCAGTGTTGTCCAGTGAAAAATGCTAGAAGTAGTGTGATTTCGTGTTTTTTTCTGGAAACTTTCACATGTTTTCTTGAAGAGGCCACACACATACACTGTACCAGAAGTATAGGAGATGCTTCTCGACTGCTTTGGGAAGGCCTTCCTTTCAGTCATTACTCACTCGGTACCTTCATAAAAGGTGGCCAGGTAGGCGCAAGCAAGATTCTCTATGACCCAGTTAGTTATTGTTTGTTTCTGTGGGAACTAGCATGTACGCCATCACCATGGTGTTGTATTCTGCATTCCACAAATTCTGCTTCAGCATTTTTTTTCAAGTCAGTCCCATCCACAATGAGGATCTGGCGGCATTGGTGAAACTCAAGGCGAAAGGGGACTGGTATGACGGATTCTCATGTCCGTGGAATTCCTTTCCATGCACATGTGTGGACAGGATCAACCCTCTGTAGCTACAGGCCAGTAGACACAAAACAGTTGATCACAACACATGTCATTACTGAAAAGAGACACTGAAACTAATGTGCTTGTCTCCTCCACATAGGTGGGGAATAGTGAAAAACTGAGCAGATTCTCCTCCAAACATGTCCTTTGGCATGCACCTGCCGGTCCGATGGATGGTGGGACAAGTGACAATCATACAATCATCTCTTGTACCTTGTGTAGATTTTTTGGAGAGGTGGTAGGATCCTTCGCCATTGTCTTTGTGACTTGGGAAGAAGCCCAGATAAAACAATGCACTGAGTGTCCGTGCTTGCATTTTTTTTGTGAAATTGCACAGTTGTCTATTTTTAAAGTTGGAATCCATCATGTTTTCTTCATTTTTCCTCGCTTTTGCATGGATGACCCATGGACCTCCTTTAATCTTGTGACTCTCATAGCAGAAAATGTCGTTGGGATTTGTGTTCTTCCATAAAAATCTCATGTTACTGTGCATGGCATATATATATTCAATCATCTCTAGTCTTTGGACCACGTTTGGAAAGTTGTTGCCGCTGAAAAAGCCCGAGTCCTTTGTGCTCATCATCAGAGGTCACTGCAAAAGTTATGCAGAAGGACAAGACTCAACATGAACTGTGACGATAACATAACAAGGGATAAAATCAAAACACAATCATCACCACACCATGGCATGCGCACAATATCACAGCAAAATAGCCAGGGTCATTCTTTTAATACATTAACATCATGTTCTTGTGCACTACATGGGATGAGCACCAAAATGGCAAGTCGTGACAGCTCACCAGTTCCTGATGGGAAAGAGGAGCATCTTTTTTGAAAATTTACTAAATATGGGGGATCACGGACTGCAATGGAGGAAAAAATTGAGTTTGACACATTTGAATAGGCTCCCCTCTAGATTCTTATGATCGGGATGAAACATGATTTTTCCAGTCTTGCTCTGTGTCTGCCTCTGCATCCTCCAGGGCCCACACCTCCTCCATGGAATCCGCCATGGTCCAGGGATCATCGCCATCATGATGTAATGAGGTAAACCCGATCAGATCCTTTCCATGGATTGGCACAAAATGAATGATATTAGACGAAGGTTCAGACTACTCCTTGACTAGTGAGGATGGAGCAGTAGGATGGGTACTGCTAGTGGAATGCGGTGATGTGGACAAGCAGAGAGATGTGGGAGAGCCAGGAAAAAAATGATTCTTTGACAAGTAGACATCTCCTATCGCTCGGTGGAGATGCAAGAGAGGACATCTGTCTCACCATGGTGGCAGAGAAGGGACAAAATGGTAACAAACAAAGGCACTATGTACATAAATCTCCTAGTGATGTACAATGACATGTGAGGAAGAGGCAAAGATTAATGCATGAGATGTTTGTGAGAGAGAAGTTCATAATGATGGTTGTTGTTGGAAATGGCACATGGTGGTAGATGCTTGGTGTGACAGCTCTTGATGTCATGACCCCTATTGGCATGACGGCCAATGCACACAAGGAGTTCGATAGGATAGAAAGGACTGTATAAAGTCCAACACAACCTCTCAACAAGCTTGGAAGGATGACTTGCACACAAATCTGTAATGCTGTGAACCATTTTCAATGATGAAGAAGCATCTTTGAAATTACATGGAACGGTTGGTTACATGGCTAGAGTAGCATGATGAGGACATCAGATCGCTAATGCAATAAGTGCATACCAATGTACTCAAAATATAAAGTGCAGGGATGTGATGTGTAAATGGAAATGAGTGTCTGAAAAGAAAGAAAGAGTACAATCATGAGATATTTGCATTGCGGTCATCAACTTAATGACTGTTTCATGGTTGATAGCTTGGTAAAAAGGGTGATAACTTTTGAAAAATCATTAAACATTGTTATCGACTACCACATGATTGTACTCTGACGTCATGATGTCCCAGTGGGATTAATGCATTCAAAGCCACACGTGACATTTTTTTAATACGATTTGATGGGTGAAGACATATCATGGCCACGAAATGTGGGGCACATTTTACAACAATGAAGGGACGTAAGGATATGATGTATCGTTGTGCAAGTGGAGGAGGACCGATTTGACTTCAGGAAAACCGATATTTGTGTATGTGCGTGACTTTTCAAGGACAAAAGAATTCACAGAAAAACTTGCTACCGTCTCTTCTTCATGAACATGTTATCTGTAGAGCTGTGTTTTTGACAAGATCGGCACACAAAGGAGTTATGGAGGGAGTGACCATGTATGTGTCAAAAACTGGGATGCGGTTCCAACGTGGCCCGACGTGTCTTCACGGCTATGTTTTGTGCGGGTGGTTCTGAGTCTAAGCGTGAGCTTTCTGGTCTCCTCACGCTATGTTTCTGGCAGTTGAAGACAAGTGCGAGAAAGTCACTTTTGCAAAGGCAAGAATGCGATTTTGCATTAGTTTTTGAACATGGACATGATCTAAACATTTGTAGGGCTAGTCATGAGCTCTCCAACACACCAAACCATGTGCGATCTGGATCACCGTAGCTCCCGCTACGTCAGCCGAAGCATAGCACCCTAAACCAGCCGCTCAGTCGGCGACGCGCACCACGTCGCCCGCCGAGGCGCCTTCACACATCAAGGTCCCATCAAAACGCCATTCCGGAGGCGCAAATGTCCCTACGTGTAGTGGCGGCGCCCCTCGCACCTTTGGGGCCTGTTTTGATGAGTTAATCATCGAGTTTGGTGATGGGAATTGATGTGGGTCGAAACCTATTCGCGGACCTCCAGTCGGAATTTTGTCGAACTCCCCGAGTAACAAACTGCACTACTGAGTTCGGACTCCGGGCCAGGATTTTGGCTAAGTCCCTCAGTAACAAACTGCACTCCTGAAATCCGGCGGATCATCCACCAGACGCCTCGGCAGCTCTTCCGGAGCAAAATCCCCTGATGGCATTTTGTTACTCGTTCCGGTCAATTATTGACCGGAAGTTGAACCGCGGCCGGCTCCCAGAGCCGCTACGTATACCCCAACTTTGGAAGCCCATATCTCTCTCGTTACTAGTCCGATTCCGGTGAAACAACTTCCACCGGATTCAGCGACTCGTCAACTTCCAGGGGAAATCCTCCATTGTAGGATCCAAGCAATCCTCGAGTCTTCAGATTCATCGACCATGAATTTCGTCTCTCTGGCGGCTCGTCGGCGCCCTCCCGCCGTCGCACTTGGACATACAGAGGGGCAAATTCTCAACATTCTCCCCCTTGCACTGCCATGCCCACTGCTCCTGCTTGCTCTCACTCATCTTCCGCTGCGTCCTCCAGCCCATCATAGTTGGTCATCCCAAGTCCGGCCACGCTCAATGCGTGCCGGTCAACGGGTTGCGCTTTGGTCAAGCAATCCGCAAGCATGTTGTGCATGTTGTGCATGCTGCAATGCTGCAGCACCACCTGTCCCTTTTCAACCATGTCCCATGCGTAGTGATAACACACGTTGATGTGCTTCGTCCTCCTCTGCTGCGTCGGGTTGTTGGTCAGCGAGATTGAGCCGGTGTTGTCCTCTTACACCACCGTAGGCTCCTGCTGCGGCACGCCCAGCTCCCCCAGCAACCTGCAGAGCCACACCACCTCCTTGACCGCCTCAGCCAGCGCGATTTACTCTGCTTCCACTGTTGAGGTGGCGATACTATCTTGCTTTCTGCTGCACCACGAGACCGTTAGTGTGCATCGCCATCATAGTCTGCATCCGTTTAGCAGACCAGACACAAAGGGGCCGTCCGCCCCTTGCCGTCGAACCTCAAGCGTGCATGCTGCGTCGCCTGCAGGTAGCGGAGGATGTGCTTGACCGCCTGCTAGTGTAGTGGTCCTGGATCGGCCACATACCTGCTCACTTGGTCCACCGCATAGGCTAGGTCTGGTCGAGTCGCCACCATGGCGTACATGAGGCTGCCCACCGCCGATTGGTAGGGCACCCCTGCCATATCCTCCCGCTCTTCTTTTATTTGCGGTGCCATTGCCGCACTCAGTTCACAAGTCGTGGAGACCGGACTGCCAACTAGTTAGTAGTCCTCCATGCAGTACCGCTTCAGTACCTCGGCCACGTATTTGGCCTGTCCCAGCTCAAGCGTGCGCGCCCTCCGGTTCCGCATGATGCTCACCCCGAGGTAGTACTCCAACTCGCCCATGTCTGACATCTGGAATCTGCTGCTCAATTTCTCTTTCAGCCGCCGTAGGCTTGGCAGATCCTTCGAGCACAAAATCAGGTCGTCCACATAGAGTGCAACGATTTGATGGAGCTGTTTTTTATGTTGTACGTACACGCTGTGATCCGTCTCACAGCGCTTGAAGCTGAGTTGTGCCATGAAGCTGTCCATCTGTTGGTACCAGCATCTGGGCGATTGTTTTAGCTCATACAAGGACTTCCATAGCTTACACACCTTGCCCTCTGGCGCCTCCACCCCCTCTGACACTGTTGAGGAAGGTCGTCTTTACATCCATTTGGTGGAGCTCCATGTCCTTCGCGGCCGCCACCGCAAGGATCACCCGGATGCTTGTGAATTTGACGACGGGAGCAAACGTCTCATCGTAGTGCTCGCCCTTACGCTGTGCGTATCCCTTCACCACCAGCCGCACCTTGTATTTATCAACCACACCTTCTTTTGTAAACTTGGTCTTAAAGACCCACTTTGAGCCGATGACCTTGGCATCTTTCAGCCTGTCAACCAGCTCCCAAGTGTCATTTTCCGTGATAAAGGCCAGCTCTGATTTGATGGCTACATCCCATTGATCCCCTTTGGGCCGTGCAAGTGCGTCTTGCACTAATCGGCTTCATTGATGCAGCCAGCATGCATTACGCCATGTCGATACATCGACCGGTGCTTGCGTCGAAACGCTTCCCTGCTTTTTGCTGCCTCATGCTACGGCGTAGTAGTTTTGGTGGCGCATCGACGCTCTGCTATGATTCCTCTGACTCATCATCCTCTGGTGAATCATCAACCGGACGCCTACCCAAGGATCTCTCCTGCTCTGGCGAAACATCGCCCGAACGACCGGCACGTCCGGTGGATTTTCCACCGATGCCCGATGCGCACTCTGGCGGGAGTGCGCGCCTTGGCACCCTTGGTGCCTCATCCGCCGGATCCGTTTGTTGGATCTCCTCATCAACTTAATCATCATCTTAGTCCTCCACGTTGGCTGCCAACACTGGTGCACCTTTGTGCTCTGATGCCGCATCCTCAACTTCAGCGTCCGCCGGCTTCTTCTCGTAGTCAAGGAGCTGGAACCACTCCCCCGTCTTTGGGGAGTCCACCACGTCCACATCTTTGCTGCTGATGTAGCTTTGCTGCTCGTCGAACTCGATGCCTCGGCTGCGGATTACCTCCTCCTTGTGCATGTCGTAGAGCGTGTACGCTTTATGCACGCTCTCACAGCCAAGTCAGAGATACGAATTTGCTCGCGGCTCCAGCTTGTTGTCGCGCCTCTGTGCAGCATGCACCACCGCGTGTGCCTTGCACCCGAACACTTTCAGGTATACCACACTTGGCTTGCGCCCGCTCCAAACCTCCTGTGGTGTCTTCGATCCGCTCTTCCCCTTCAGCACCACTGTAGGAGTGAGGTTGATGGTGTAGCTTGTTGTACGCATAGCTTTCGTCCACAAGCTTCGCGGCAATTCCGCATCCACCAACATGGTCCGTACCATGTTCAGCAGCGTCTGGTTCGTCCGCTCCACCACGCCATTTGACTGAGGCGAATACGGCATAGTTTATTCCCATTTTATGCCCTGCTACTTCATCAACCCACTTCAGCCCACGTACTATCCGCCGTTGTCACTGCGTAGCGCTCTGACCTTCTGGTCGGTCTGCCTCTCCACCGCTGCGACATACTCCTTCAGCCGGTCCATGATCTCGCCTTTCCACTTCATGAAGTACACATAGATTTTTCTGCTAAAGTCATCTATGGAGGTGACGAAGTAACGCACGCCAATCTTTCACGCCGTCTTGAATGGTCCGCACACGTCGCTGTGCACAACCTCCAACAGGTCCGAGGCGCGATTCACGTTCTTGTTGAACGGTTTGCGCCGCGCCTTGCCCAAAATGCAAGGCTCACACTTTTCATGCTTTGCTGCATCTTTCGCCTCTTTCGCACCGTCGATGACGAGTCCGCGTACCAGCTCGTGCTTCGCCATCTCCTTCACAACTGCGAGTGAGGAATGCCCTTGTCGTCGGTGCCAGAGCTCCAGATCAGCTCCCCCTCCTTTGGCCAGGTTGACGGTGCGTTCTTGCGAGTCTGCGGAATCTGTCAATGCAAGGATCACCTTGGTCTCCACTATGTAGAGGCCTCCCTCTCACTTAGCCTCTAGCACGGGCTCGCCGCCACCATCCTTCCGCACGACTGCTCCTCTTCTCCTAAAGATCACCTCAAACCCCTTGTCGGTCAGGCGGCTGACACTTAGAATGTCAGCCAAGCCAGGTACGTGCTGCACGTTCTTAATCACGCACTGCACCCGCTTCCCACCAACCACCACCTCCACGTCCACGTCTCCTTGGCTAGCCGCCGGCTCGACCTTGTCGTTCGTGACCACCATGGACTTGCTCGACTTGGTGTAGTTGATGAACCCGACCTTCTCGACCTGGGTGTGCTCCTCGGCTCCGGAGTCAAGGCATTGCCGGTTTAGCCTTCTTGAGGTAGTGGTTTTGAGTGCCGTTGAGGAGCGCACTCTTGCCTTTGGCGTCCTTGCTACCAGTCTTTGCCTCCTCGGTGCACTCACGGACAGAGTGGCCCTCCTTGCCGCAGTTACGGCACGCACCCTTCTTGGCGCCCTTCTTGTTGCCATCATGTCCGCCACCTCCATTGGCTTTGCTTCCGCCGTCACGGGTTTTGGTGATGAGGGCCAATGAGGTTGACGAGGAATCCCCGCAGCTCTGTCGCTGTGCCTCGTTGCGGGTGTATTCTGCGACCACACTATAGGTGAGCTTGTCCTCTGCCCATCCTCCCAAGACTGTGATGAGAGGGCTCCAACTATCAGGAAGGGCCATGAGAAGGGCCATCGCCTGCAACTGTTATCGATCTTCCATCCCACATCGTTCCACTGTGATGCGAGCGACTCGATCTGTTGCATGGCAGCGATGACATCATCTCTCTCCTTGATTCTCACCATCAGGAGTCGCTTCATGGCAAAGATTTTATTCGCCAGCGACTTGGATTGATGGATGGTGCAGAGTTTTTGCCAAGCCTCGGCTGCCAACTTGCAGCCTTGGAAGTAGCCCCACTGCAACTCAGCCGTCCTGGACACCAGCAACATGAGCGCCTCCGTGTTCTTCTTTGCGAAGGCCTCCTTCTACGCTTCCATCGCTGTCGCTTCGTCAGGGACTTCGGTTCCCAACATGACCTGCAGCATACCCTTATGCGCGAGGTGGATCTCGAAGTTCCACCTTCATAGCCCAAAGCTAGGGCCGCCCGCATACTTCTGGATGGGCTGTGTCTCCTTCTGCGCCATTGCGCAGTCTTCAACTCCGGGACCTCAGAGTTTGACGGCGATGGCGTTCCCGACGACGATCCCGTCCGCTGCGAAAGTCGTGAACGATGTGTAGACCGGTTAGGGCTGTGGACCCATAACCCTTTGTCAGAAACTGGGATGCGGTTCCAACATGATCCGACGTGTCTTCTGTGCTCACGGCTATGTTTTATATGGGTGGTTCTGAGTCCAAGCGTGAGCTTTCTGGTCGCCTCACGCTATGTTTCTGGCAGTTGAAGACAAGTGCGAGACAGTCACTTTTACGAAGGCAAGAATACGATTTTGCATTCATTTTTTAACATGGACATGATGTGAACATTTTTAGGGCTATTCATGAGCTCTCCAACGCACCAAACCATGTGCGATTCGGATCACCGTAGCTCTCGCTACGTCAGCCAAAGCGTAGCACTCTAAACCAGCCGCTCAGTCGGCGACGCGCACCACGTCGCCCGCCGAGGCGCCTTCACAGATCAAGGACCCATCAAAACGCCATTCCGGAGACGCAGATGTCCCTACACGTAGTGGCGGCCCCCCTTGCACCTTTGGGATCTGTTTTGATGAGTTAATCATCGAGTTTGGTGATGGGGATTGATGTGGGTCGAAACCTGTTCGCGGACCTGCAGTCGGAATTTTGACGAAGTCCCCGAGTAACAAACTGTACTATTGTGTTCGGACTCCGAGCCAGGATTTTGGCTAAGTCCCTCAGTAACAAACTGCACTCCTGAAATCCGGCGGATCATCCACTGGACGCCTCGGCAGCTCTTCCGGAGAAAAATCCCCAGATGGCATTTTGTTACTCGTTCCGGTCAATTATTCACTGGAAGTCGAACCGCGGCCGGCTCCCAGAGCTGCCGCACACACCCCAACTTTGGAAGCCCATATCTCCTTCATTACTAGTCCGATTCCGGTGAAACAACTTCCACCGGATTCAGCAACTCGTCAAATTCCAGGGAAAGTCCTCCATTGTAGGATCCAAGCAATCCTCGAGTCACCAGATCCATCGACCATGAATTTCGTCTCTCTGGCGGTTCGTCGGCGCCTTCCCGGCGCCGCACTTGGGCATGCAGAGGGGCAAATTTTGAACAGTATGCACAAAATTGTCCACAAATTGTATAAAATTCAATGCCATTATTTGTGTTATAACTATACAAAAACAAACTCCAATGATTGTGTAAAAAATGATGTTTAAAAAAAACTGATGCCATTGCAATGTTTGCATGACATGGAGCATCGACACGCGTGCGTTGCCATGCTTTTGTCAAACAGCCACAAACCCCTCAGCAGACGATTTTTTTTATTCCTGTAAAGGATTGACAAGGGGTTTGACTGGGGGGTCTAAAAGGAAGCTTGCTGGGTCCTACTATGGTGTGGAGGCACTACAAAAATGAAACCCTAAAATCCTGAATGTTACTCGAATGATGCTTTGCACAAGGTTCGTATGCAAAGCAAGGGGTTTCATTTTTTGTGAAAAATGGAATGAAGGAGTTCTTGTTTGATCAAGGATGCCCTTTTCACTGTTTTCTTGTTCAACCACAATTCTTGCAATGGCAAGGAAAGTCACATGACCCTCCTCTCTATGCGCAACGAATGAAGCATGTTGCTGATGAAGCACAGTGAGGAGCTAGATATGTTGCTTGGTTTGATATTAGAAATTGTTACTTCATAACTATACTCACAGATATGGCAACTACAAATGTTTTGGTTGCGTGGATATCTCGCCTTATTTGTCCAATTAGTCATCCGTTTTGTGTATTGCTAATGAGGATATTGACACCATGAAGATGAAAACATCCAGAGGGGACTTTGAGTTCACAATCACGATGTTTGGACTCACAAATACACCGATGTTCATGGTGGCGATGAAAAGTGGCCACGTATGCGAAGTACAAAAGAAAGAAAGTGGACAAGTGTTAAAAAATATTTTGGACAACATTCCTGAGTTCCACAACACAGAGAAACTTACTGGATGATGGATTACATACTGTTGTTCACAGTTCGTTCAAACGGACTGTTCCTAAAATGCACATATTGACTAAATTAACCAAGGAGTGTGCTTGGAAGTCACTCAAATTTACATGACATGAAATCAATAGTTATTGAAGCTGTGTATTCATTGCAAGACCGGGTAAGAGTATGGCGTAGATGCTATGTCAGACATGTGGCATTGATTGAACTTGCTGAGCAGGCTGTCGTAGCATCTATACCGTTATTTTCTTTTTTTCATTGGAAGAAGTAAACCAACACATGTATTTTTGGTAGAGAATTTCAATTTGAACGATTCAGACCATCTATCCCACTCCCATCCTAAATTGAACCATAAGGCTAATCCAGATTATTAAAGGAGGAAGCTCGGCAACCCAGTCTGTTGTCCAAGGAGTGTATTCGTATTTGGAACTCAGGAATGCTGTCCAAAATTATTCTTTTATGCTTATCCAGTTACCTTATTTGGTACTTCTCAGATGCAACTAATGCCTCACATTTGTTCCTTTATAACATATCCATGGTATATCTCAAGTACATCTTTGTGTACAACCGCACTTTGGATGAGCACAATGTATATCTCCGGAAAGTATGCAAAGTAAAATCTACAACTCTCAAAGTGCAAATGTGGTCATTTTTTGATCGACTGTTTGGTCCATGAATTTGACGATGCATTGATCTCCATGGATCTGAAGAAAGTATTGGCAGTTGCTAATTGAACCGTGTTTGCATATTCCAAATGTTTTAGGGTTATGAAACTATGACCATTTGTGTTTTAAGGAATATGCACGTGTGTCTGTGCCTCTCACTGATCGTACAAAAATTATGAACAAGTGGAGTTGAGGAGAAAACAGACCAGAAGCATCTTTTTGATGAATTTTCTTACCTCGGTGCCAACCTTGCAATAGGCAGATCCATAAAAACCCTACGTCATGGCTACTCTCAGGTCTGAACAAGAAATTGAATCCATTTACCTTACACAAAATGATAGTGGGAAGTAGCTTGTCGGATTAATGACGCTTAGTTTGAATAGAAATAACAAGAACTACGCCATGAACAATACGGAAAGATACATGACCATGCACATATCCAACATGTTGTGGTATCACTTTGATTTTTTTTCAAGCATCATCTGGACGGAACACCACTTTCTTAAGTTTCTGAGAACTAACTAATGTGAGCTGTTCAAACAAATAGATGTCCAGATTTCCATAAATCCAGTTTTCACTAACATCTAATGCCGGCTTACAATTTCTAATTTGGCGGATCACCTTAGTTGGGCATCATACCTTATGGCCATGATCAGATATTTGAGAGTAAATTGAGATCTAGATACAGGATGAGTGTTCAATTGTGGCTGTGAGAGAGCTCGTCGCCATGACAACTTTGTGTTACAGTAGGATGCATGGTATTGGTGAAAGTAATAAATGCGCTCATCGTACGAATTCCACATAATTGATTCATACTAGCAAGGGTGATCATGATGGGAGAGTCACAATCTGAAAACATCAAGAACTCATGAGTCATCACGACAGGCAAATCCAACTATGGACGACCTTCCACCCACAGCTTGACAGCCGAATGGAGAACACTTACTAAAAGCTGCAACATTTGCTACAATAACCACAAAGGCACACGAAAATGAGTGGGAGGTCAAGCTGCCAATGTTTGACCTCACTTACAAGTCAGAAGCATATTCCATGACTAGAAAAATCACAACATATGCTGGTAGGGCTCAATGTACACCTAGCCCCTTGCTTTGAGATTCTAAGAAGCTAAGCCCCATCGCTGAGACATAATAAGGTGAAGTCAAGTCTATGAGTTTTAATCATGCTTTTCCACATATTGTATTTGCTTAATTGGAAGGCAAAACAAAAAACCATTTGTAGCCTATATTTTGCGACGTCGATACACTGCCACCCCTTAATTGCAAGAATTGTAATTGAGAAATAATCAGTGCAGAAGTGAGTGACAGCGGAGGGAGGGATTGTGGGGTGCCAGGAGGGAGGTTCCTCCGTCCCTTGCTTGCGATAAGTATGATCAAACTACAAATTGTTTTCTATTTTTTTCAAAATGCAAACCCCCTGTTATCATTTGGGCTTTTCTATATGTTGTCCAGGCTCTGTCTGCGCAAAACATATAAAACCTTTACATCATAATGGGGGTTTGTACGTTGAAAGAAAAGGGGTGGTTCATCGATCACGATCTCGCAATGGATTGAGGGTCTTGACCAAGAAACCATGACCCTCCTCTCCATCATCGATCAGCGATGCATGTCACTGATTGAGGATGGCAACCGAGCTAGATAGGGGTTTTTTATCACTGCCTGATTTGGGGTGATTATGATTCAACTTGTGGATATGGCAGCTACAACCCTTCAGTCGCATGGAAACCAGAGCTTCAATGTCCAAACATAAAATCCTACTTCATCATAGGGGTTTTACATGTCAATAAAAAAGAGGAAAAAATTCATTGTTTGATCGTGATCGAGCAAAAACTACCTTTTTCATTTATATATTTTATACTCATGCAAACCTCCATGTTGCCGTACAAACCCCCTTCAAATCCTATCCCAAATCACAACCGAATTTAGGGTGGCCCGGCAGTAGCATGACCCAGCAGATTCCATTCCAACGCATGGGGAATGTCGGACCCCCAACAAACTCTTAAAAAGAAATCAAAACCCAACTTCTGAGGAGTTTGTGATAGTTTGAGTCTATCACCATGACATCATCATGTCAAAGCCGCATGGCATGCAGTGTTGACGTGATGCATGAAGAAAAAATACTGTCAAAATACACACAATACGTTACAAAAACCCATTGAAATAACAAGCAAACAAAAAATATGTTGAATCGTGTAATGACAACATAACCTCAAAATATACGTTGACTCATTGACATTGAAAAGGTATAGCAACGGTGTACAAACTCGTCCTTGTCGCAATTGCTTGAAAACAGGGGCACAATTGGTAAATCTTGGCGATGGGACTTCATGTCATTAAGTCTCAGGCACGGGATTTTGCTTCATTCAGTCTCAAAACGAGTGGTAAGTTTGCTTTGTCCATCTTGGTACTCAATGAAAAAATTTCAACAAGGCCAGTTCTATGTCAGGGGTCATGTAACATACCAAGCGTTTTTGTCTAGTAGTGGGACTTTCTCAGGGTTTGGGAAAAGATGTTAGATGCTCGTGAATACTGAAGGAATGATGAGGGGAGAATTTGATATTCATCGCACGGACGTGCTTTACCATGCTAGGGACCATGCCCAACATTGCAGCACAAACGTTAAATTGCAATATCAAGATAGTGTGCAATACAAGATGATCTTGGATAGGGCCATCCATGACGGAAGAAATGTGATTGCCTGTTATCACTAAGATCCACGTACGTGAGTGCATGTCAAGCTATATGGTCTTCAATGTAAGTTGAGACAAGCACTACAGGGACCAAACCAAGGGATTTTCTAGAAAGGAGGTACTCCAATCACCATCCATAAAAGGAAGAGAATGCAGAGTCGGCCATCAACGACATCGTTGGACGAGGCAAAGTTATGGTGTATATCACCAATTGGCAGGGCTGCTATGTAACTGACGACACGAAAGAGCTCTATGGAAACCTTAGGGAACACAATCATCTAGTTACAAGATGTTTTTGGCACCACTAGCCATTGTTGCAAAACACACCACGATATCATGGCTTAAGAGGGGGTTGTTACGTCACTAACGTACACAAGTCCCCCAACTCCGCGAGTGCGTATTTCTGTCCTTTCATTCATGGCACAAGAAAAAATAAACCTCAACATGTTTACACCGATGGGCCGAGGGTATTTTGGCCACCTCTCATGACCTCCAGTGTTTTTCTTCTGAAGGTTCTGGCACTTTCAACCAATTTCCAGAAGGGTTGACAAAAATTGCAAATTGTATCGAT
The DNA here is from genome assembly GCA_023375785.1 of Penium margaritaceum. Lineage (NCBI taxonomy): Eukaryota > Viridiplantae > Streptophyta > Zygnematophyceae > Desmidiales > Peniaceae > Penium > Penium margaritaceum. The sequence goes on from SZWC01000483.1 coordinate 230,819, forward strand.
GTTTCTACCATTGGTCAACTCCTTTACGGTGCTAGACGTTTGTGAAACCGCACCTTGATATTCTTGAAATCTCCCCCAGAATTCTCAGCAGAGATTCTCAAAGCAACGACTCACAACGACACGTTGCACAAGTTGCCTCACTCCAGCGCCCAAGATCCAACATATGCCTCGTTGTGATTCTTGTCATTGTATATATGCACTCAACTTGTTTGACACCTTTCCTTGAATTACACCTACTATTGTATATAAACTATCTATTTTTCCCAATTCCTTTAATCATTTTCTGCTCCGCACCTCATCCCTATTAACCACTCACGTTCCGATTGACAAAACACTTGGTATTAGAGCATAGCGTTTCTAGAGGAGTAGCCGTGTAACAAGTTGCCCATATTTTTCTGGCATACTTGGGGCCTCAACCAAGTTTCAGGGGCATCTGGAGCACTTCCATTTTTTGGAAATGCAGATCGCAGGTCGAGCTCAACTTCGCTCGGCCGCGGACGCAAGGAGGAGGAACGAGCGAGCGAAGCAGCAAGAAAGTGAGGGAGTGTGCTGTCAGAAACCGGGGTGCGGTTCCAACGTGGCCTGACGGGTCTTCTGCATTCACGGCTACTTTTGTGCGGGTTCTGAGTCTAAGCGTGAGCTTTCCGGTCGCCTCACGCTATGTTTCTGGCAGTTGAAGACAAATGCGAGACAGTCACTTTTGCGAAGGGAAGAACGCGATTTTGCATTTTGGTTTTTGAACATGGACATGATCTGAACATTTGTAGGGCTAGTCATGAGCTCTCCAACGCACCAAACCGTGCGCGATTCGGATCACCGTAGCTCCCGCTACGTCATCCGAAGCGCAGCACCCCAAATCAGCCGCTCAGTCGGCGGCGCGCACCACGTCGCCCGCCGAGGCGCCCTCACACATCAAGGACCCATCAAAACGCCATTCCGGAGGCGCAGATGTCCCTACGCGTAGTGGCGGCGCCCCTCGCGCCTTTGGGGTCTGTTTTGATGAGTTAATCATCGAGTTTGGTGATGGGGATTGATGTGGGTCGAAACCTGTTCGCGGACCTCCAGTCTGAATTTTGACTAAGTCCCCGAGTAACAAACTGTACTACTGAGTTTCGGACTCCGAGCCAGGATTTTGGCTAAGTCCCTCAGTAACAAACTGCACTCTTGAAATCCGGCGGATCATCCACCGGACGCCTCGGCAGACCTTCCGGAGCAAAATCCCCAGATGACATTTTGTTACTCGTTCCGGTCGATTATTCACCGGAAGTCGAACCGCGGCCGGCTCCCAGAACCGCCGCGCACACCCCAACTTTGGAAGCCCATATCTCCCTCGATACTAGTCCGATTCCGGTGAAACAACTTCCACCGGATTCAGCGACTCATCAACTTTCAGGGGCAATCCTGAATTTTAGGATCCAAGCAATCCTCAAGTCGCCAGATCCGTCAACGAGGATTTTTATCTCTCTGGCGGCTCGTCGGCGCCTCCCGGCGCCGCACTTGGGCATGCAGAGGGGCATATCCTCAACATGTGCTCCATACGTCATGGGATCATTTTTCTCGCATCTTTGTGTGGCATATTCGGAACACCATGCAAGGGTGGCATTTGCCCTCCCGGCGAGTAGCAGACTGGTCACGCTACCCTCCGAGGGGCTGTCTCGGCGGCGGACCTCCGACGACGAATTTGGTTAACGGGCAAAACCGGAATGGTACCTGTGACCGTATGATGGTCGCAGTACCACCGGTTGTGTGCACAACGGGACAACCACACTCACTTCTGAGAAGCATACGTGGCAACATCCTGTGCACGCAACGTCTTGCTAGAGAAGCACACATCTACCGCACAGATGCACAAGAATGAAGACAAACCATCAATCATGACAGATTGACGACCAGAAATTCCTCGCCCACCATAAGGTGCAAGTAGAGCACCGGTTTCAGGCGCTAGTAGGGCAGCAGTTTCAGGTTCAAGTAACTTTTTGTAGTAAGCTAGGAGAGCAATAGGCTAGGACCAGGAGTAGCCAGCCGGACAGTATCAATGACCTGTACATTGTAGTTAACCTGTGATAACAAGTGTTTTCCAGTTCTGGCTTCCAGACATCTCCAAGTCTATCTTTTCGCTGCGAGTGTGCTCTCCATACACCAAGACTAAATCTCTAAAGCACACACACTCTCCCATCTGGTATCAGAGCCAGAGCAACGAGTTGGGCAGAAGCGCTGCCGGAGCTCGGTCCATTTCAATGAGCAGAAGGCACAGAGTATGCCGGACAACATTGAGGTATAGAGAGAGGGAGATTGTTGAACCAGACTTGGAAGCCAACGTATGAGCCAACCTCTGGAAATTTTTTTCTATAGTTCCAGAGCGTCCACACGGCCTACCGTGCGTACGCGAGAAATGACGGGTTACTTCCACACACTTCAAAGATGTCAGATTTTCATCTCTGACTGCCGAATCGCTGCCGAACCTCTTACGATTGCTGTCTAAATACTGCCAAGTTTTTTTTAAAGATCTCCAACGGCCAAGAGTCATCAAGAACCATGGAGCAGGCCCTGCAGCAGATGATAGAGCAGCCGGGAGTCCTCAAGTTGGAAAATGAGTGGCCCAATAGACAGTTGGCTGAACTGCGAGATGGGACTGACGCTAGACAGGTTCGGACGGCCCGGTCAAGTAGTCCGCCAAGACGAAAACCAAAGGTTCCACAACCGTTCAATCCCTCTGTCAAGAGTGTGAGCATACGGACCTGGCTGTTGGCCATGAACTACTACCTTGGGGCTCTGGGACACCCTCTAGAGGATGATTTTGTGCGTGTGTCATTCACAGTGACACTTCTACGCTGAGCAGCATTGGAGTTGTGGATGCAGCTGAATATGCTGGCCACTCAAGGTGGAGGTGGGAACGCACTTGTGAACGCTTCCATGGTTGTACGTAACAAGCTGAAGCAACCGAAGCAGATCGGCTTGGTGTAGGAGTATACACATCATTTCTTGGCAGTGTGCTCGGAGATTGACGATACGAGCGAGCCATAGATGGCCGAGAAGTACCACAATCACTCGAAGCCAGAGATTCAACGCACGTTGGCACTGAATGGAATTACGGAGTTCCAAGCACTGGTGGCCACTGCTGATCGCATTGATGCGCTCCGCTACCATCGAGGGGGTTTTTGTGAGAAGCAGGAGAATCTCCAGCGTCGAACACAGTACCAACAAGCTCACCCTATGGATATCAACGCAGTGCAAGGCGATCAGGAATAGAGCAAGTCGTGTGGTGGGAACTATTGGATCTGCGGGAGGCCTAGGTACCAGAAGAAGGACTACAAGAAGAAGCAGCAGGGAAATTGCAACCAGCAATGAGTGGTGGACGGCCAACTGCTTGGAAAACGTTTTCCGCATCAGCAAACACCAGCCCCAAAATTCCTTCAACAACTAGGGAGCTGCCGAGTGTATTTCTGTGGAGCAAAGGGAGTGGGAGTGTTCCAGGAATCCTCTTGAAAGCCGAAATCTCATCAGCTGGTTCTGCAGATGGCAAGGGGCACCATACTCAACAACAGAGAAAAACTTTGCTGCATTCTGGCATGTCACACTCATTCTTTAGAGACGAGCTCGAAGAAAGGCTGAGGCTTGCTCGACTACCTTCGGAAGTCAACTAAGGCCAAGTTGGTGTAAGGGGAGATGGAATGATGGTTACATCTGAAACCTTTGAGGGTACGTCTAAGAAAGCTGTTGTCCGAGGTGAACTTCTCCACGTACCCGATGGATGCATATGATACCATTTTGGGGCGTGACTGGCTGCACCGGTGGAATCCTTTTGTGGATTGGGTGTGTAGCCAGGTTAAAGTGAAGAAATACCAAGAGTAGATAATTTTACCATTGTGGGCTGAGGAGAAGGTAAGTAAGGTACCGTAGTTGAGTTACGTGCAGTTGAAGCGCTGTCATTGTAAGGGGACCAAGTGTACCTCAAACAGGTACGGCAAAAGGAAGCAGCTAAAGAGGTGGAAGTATTGGCAGCAAAGGAAAAGTAACAAGAGGAAGAGCAGTAGAAAACACCAACAACAGAGCTATCGGAAGGTATTAAGAGAGTATTGGATAGCTACGGTGACGTGTTTCCTGTTGAGCTGCCAAAGAATTTACCACCAAAGCGGGACATTGACCAAAAAATTGAGCCTGTTCTAATTGCGACTCCAACAATACGTGCTACTTATTACATGAGCGACAATGAGCTGGGTGAGCTTAAAAAACAGTTAGAGTAGCTGACGGAGTAGGGGTTCATCAGATTGTCGGTATCACCCTACACTGCACCGGTCCTCTTTGTAAAGAAGAAGACAAGAGAGTTCTTCATGTGCATGGGCAATCACGCAAGAAACAGCGTAACCATTAAGAATTAGTACTCGCAGCTAAGGATCGAGGAGCTGTTTGACCAGCTGAGGGGAGCGCAATACTTCACCAAGATTGAATTATGTGTGGGGTACCATTAGATCCGGGTTGCGGAGTAAGTTGTGGAAAAGATGATGTTTTGGACACGGTACGGCTATTTCGAGTACCTCGTGATGCCATTTGGGTTGACCAATGCTCCTGCAACATGATGGGTATGAGGATGTCAGAAAATGACAAGAATGGGTTACTTGCTACAAATAATTTGATACCATAATTGCATAGAAGATGTTTCACAGGTTCCAATGCACTTTACACAACTCAATTTGGAGTCCGTTTGAGTGAGATATGGATTTCCAAAGTTTGGAAATCATGGATTGGATTCAAGTGATGACCGGAGCACATTTAGCATAAAAGGTGGTCAGAATCATTGACCAGGATGGCTGAGAGCAGCTTTCAAGGATAATCTATGGCTGGGGTACCTCCAGGAGACTTCAAGGAAAGAGCAGTCCATGATTATTGACCGTGCAGGTCAAAGGGGACATAATTCTCATGCATGACAATGAAAACCTTCATTTGCATGGCCAAAAGGCTAGGAGTGTGTGAGGGCCAATTTTGACAGAGTGTATCTCATTGCTCCCTTGGCCAAATGAGGCGTAGAAGGGGTTGTTAGAAATCTGTAATTATGTAATTTCTCACTCAGAGTCCATTCAGACATTCACATTCTTTGCAAACCTACATTCGCTTCCGCAAATTCTGTCTACGCAACCTGTAACTCCCTCTGAAAAATAGTTGGTCCTACCTAGGCAGCTCTTGGTGAGCCTGATCACCTCCCTGAGGGCTGCCCCAAGTTTGCATCAGTGGTATCAAACAAGGCTTTGCACCATTTTTGAGGCATTCCTTGCACCTTGTTGTGTGAGAGAGTCATTTGTGGGCTGAACTTTGCACTACCATGGTGACATCCGCTTCTGTGGTGGCCGACATCAACATTGCCAAGTTCAAAGGCAAGAACTTCTTCAAATGGAGCAACAACATGAAGATGTTGCTAATGGAGAATGGAATCTGGAGCCATGTGAGTGAAGAGGAACCACCTCAGTCCTCTATGTCACCTAGTGAGGCCCGTATTTACCGCGAGAAGCATGACCGCACCCTCGTCACCATCTACCCCTACCTCGCTGAATGGCAACAACTCTTTGTCCATGGCATCCTCACACCAAAGGAGGTTTGGAAGAAGCTTGATTCTACTTATGCATCCAAGTCAATTCTTATGAATATACAGCTGTATCGTCGCTTTCACGCTATGAAGATGGATGAGTCCCGATCCATGATTGACTATATGAACATGGTGCAGTCTCTCTCCGACAAGCCTTTTGCAAGTGAGGACCCTGTCAAGGAGTGTGTGCTCATGCTAGCCATTCTCTCTAACCTTCCTAGCAGGTACACTCCTCTCATTGTTGCCCTGGACCAGCGTGGCAACAAGCTCTTCCTCAACGATGTGGAGGAGAGCTTGCTGTTTAAGGAGGAGCGCCGCAAGGGAGAGGAGGGCGGAAGCAGATTGGACGTTGCTCTTATCACCAACTCTGGTCATGGGGGTGGTGCTGCACCAACCAGGGCCAATGACGGAGGAGGAAAGAAAAAGGGGGACTACCGCTAATCCAAGAAGCCATGCAATTGGGCGTACGAATGCTGGAAGAAGAAGGCCGATCTTACACCTGGAGTGGGAATGGGAAAACAGTTTGACGTTCTGTGAACGTAGCAGATTGGGAGAGTGGATTTGTGACTGCCATCTGGGTCTTGCATGTCTTCGACAATACCGGCTTGTTCTGGATCCTCGACTTGGGAGCCATGCGGCACATGACGTGTTGCCCAGAGTGGTTTGTTGTGTACACTACCATTGAACCTCGTCGGGTATACATGGGGGACAACCATGTGCAAATGGCGGTTGGGAAGGGTGAGATTTTATTTTGTGCTTCCATTGAGGGCAAGCACGTGGAACATCGTTGGAAGGGGGTGCTCCATATTCCGGGACTGGCAGCTAACCTCCTCTCTATATCTTCTCTCATCTCGGAAAGTATGAATGTTCACTTTGAGAATGGTGGCTGCACCATCTCTGCCGGTGCAGACAGTGTGTTTGCAAAAGCAGACAAGGAGGACAGTCCTTACCGTCTCTATGTGATGTCGGAGAAGGAAGCCAACTCAGTGTTGGCGGCAAGAGAGGGAAGCCACAATATTGGCCTGTGGCACCGCCAGCTTGGTCACCTTGGCTTTGGCGCGATCATCTCCATGCAACAGATGGTCAGTGGTTTTGAGCTCAAGGGGGTGTAACAGCCTGGTGTATCGGCTTGTGAAAGCTGTATTGAAGGGAAGCTAGCCCGCTCTCCCTTCACGAGGGAAGGGAAGGAGGCGGCTGAGCTTCTATCACTTGTTCACTATGATTTGTACGGTCCCATGCCATCACAGTCCTCATTTTTCACGTCATTGATGACAAGTCGAGGAAGATGTGGGTGTCCTTCCTGGCTGGAAAGGATGAGTGCTTTGATGCTTTCAAGGTGTGGAATGCTACTGTACAGACGGAGAGTGGTACACAGTGATTTGCACTGACGGTAGAGAGTACTGAGGAGAGTACCTCTCCAAATACTTTCACAACTACCTCAGGCAGGCTGGAACACGTGGAATACCGCACACTCATGGAGCATGTTCATTACATGCTTGGAGACGTGGAGGTCCCGCCAACCTTTTGGGCGGAAGCGGTCAACACCGCCATGTACATGAAAAACTGGCCCCCTATGCGCGTCGTACCGCTGATGATACCGGAGGAGGCGTGGACGGGGTGTAAGCCAACAATGACGCACCTGAAAGGTTTTGGGTGTGGCGCATTTATGCACGTACCTGGCAGGAGCCGTAACAACTTGGACACTAAGTTGGTGAAGGCTGCTTTCCTCGGCTATGACAACATGGGATACCGCCTCCCAAATCTCGCTGTCGCAAAATCATCCGCAGCCGTGACGTGGTCTTTCAAGTGGACGTGAAGGAATAGATCTGGAGCCCTATGTCTACAGTTCCACTTGCTCCCACACTTGTGCCAGATGTGGGAGAAGAGCCAGTAGCAGAAGAGGAAGGTGCAGAAGATGGCGGTGACAGCGGCATCAACGAGGAGGTTGAGGGAGCTGAGAAGGAGAAGGAGCTTACAGCCGAATCTGATGAGGAGCAGCAGCAAAACAATGCAGAGCAGCTGCCACGAAGGTCTGCGTGCCTCAACAAAGGTGCAAAGGACAGTGGGGAGTAATAAAGACGGTCCGAAAGGCTAAAAAAGAAGTAGATGTAGCAAGGGGAGCGGCTGAACCTGTACACTGCTCCACCACCAACGGAGTCCTCTGACTTCGAGCTCCTCTTACTCACCATCACCGATGACCCATTCACCTTCACCAAAACCTTGTGGAGCGCCAAGGTGGCAGATTGGCGTGCTGCAGCAGACGAGGAGTATGGTGTGCTCATGGAGAATGGCACCTGGATCCTCGAAGAAGCTCCACGTGGCAGCCGGGTGATCGGGTGCCGGTGGATCTTCAGGCGTAAGTGTGGTGCGGACAGTAAGGTGCTCATGTACAAATCACGACTGGTCACAAAGGGGTATGTGCAGACTGAGAGTGTGGACTACAATGAGACATTTGTAACTGTCACAAAGAATCTATCCATCCGAGCACTTCTCACTCTTGATGCTGCTATCGACTGGGAGGTGCACCAAATGGATGTGACGTATACATTTCTGAATCGCGACCTCCTAGAGGATGTGTACATGGAGCAGCCGAAGGGGTACATGGTGGAAGGGAAGGAGGATTTGGTGTACAAGCTTGTGAAGGCTGTGTACGGCCTGAAGCAAGAACCACAAGCATGGTACCACAAGATGGATGAGCAGGTGGCTGGCCTTTGTTTGTGTGCAGTGAAGCTGACCATGCGGCCGATGGGCACGTCCAAGAGGCAAGCCAGGTTATCATCTTGCTCTATGTTGATGACCTGATCATTGCATCTGACTCCAAGTCAGATGGACATGTGAAGCAGTCCCTTGCTGCCAGGTCGACATCAAATGCATGGGAGAGCTCAGTTACTACCTTGGCCTTCAGGTCAAGTGTGACCGGCAGTAGCAGGCTTTGGAGTTGTCACAGAGCACGTACGTGGGGGACATCGTCAAGCGTTTCAACATGGTAGGAGTGCGTAGAGCCACAAAACCACTAGAAGTGGGAACAAAGCTGAACATGACGCAGACTCTCCACGTTATGCAAGAGAGAAGTCACATAGAATCAGTGCCCTACTTAGTAGTAGTCGGGAGCCTCATGTATGCATGAATTGGCACGCGCCTCGACATCAGCCAAGCCAGTGGGAGTGCCTAGCAAGTTTTGTGCGAATCCGGGCATGCCGCATTGGGAGGTGGTAAAGCGCGCAGTGAGCTACCTGGACATCAGCAGCAGCCTTTGCCTTACCTTCAATGGCAACAACAACCACATCCCCATTGGCTACAACAACGCAGATTGTGGAGGTGACCTGGACACAAGGAGGTTGACCTGTGGGTTCGTGTTTGTTCTTGGGGGAGGTGCAATCAGTTGGAGGAGCAAGAAACAAGAGTGATTTGTCCTCTCCTCCATAAAATCATGATACATCACCCTGAGTTAAGCACCAAAGGAAGCCGTGTGGCTGCGTGAGCTGCTGGAAAGCCTTGGACACAGCAGAATGCAATGAACACCATCTATCCTCACAACATGAATGCCATTTCTCTGACCAAGAATGCAGAGTTTCATGTCCGCACCCAGTACATCGAATTGTAGTACCCTTTCATTCGTGAGCTCGTTGCAAAGCAGGTGGTACAGGTCAAGTTCTGCCCTTAAAACATGATGTTGGAAGACATTCTGACCAAGCCGCTAGCAGCGCATCACTTTCAGCAGCTGAGGGGACATTGCAGACTAGTGTGATTTTTATTCTCGCAAAGTGGGAGAATGATGGATATGAGAGTGTCAGAGAATGACAAAAATGGGTAGCTGGATAAAAATATGTTGATACCACAGCTGCATAGAGGATGGTTTACAGGTTCCAACGCAATTTATGGAACTCAATTCGGAGTCCATTTGAGTGAGATATGGATTTCCAAAGTTTGGAAGTCATGGGTCCGATTCAAGTGACAACCGGAGCACTTTCAGCATGAAAGGTGGTCAGAATTACTAACCAGGACGGCTGAGAGCAGCCTTCAAGGAGAAATGACGGCTAGAGGACCTCTAGGAGAATCCAAGGAAGTGAGAGTCCATGATTATTGGCGGTGAAAGTTTTGGGAGACATAATTCTCATGCATGACAATGTGACTGCCGCTCATCCCGCTATGCTAGGAGTGTCCTAGAGGGTCAATTTTGACAGAGTGTATCTTAGTGCTCCCTTGGCCAAATGAGGCATATATGGGCTTGTTAGAACGCTGTGATTATGTTATTTCTCAATCAAGATTCCATTCAGAAATATGCATTCCCTGAAACCTGCATTTGGTTCCGTAACCTGCAACTCCCTCTCACATTCAGTTGGTCCTGCCTAGGAAGCTCTAGGTGAGCCTGATCACCTCCCTGAGGGCTGCCTCCAGTTTGCATTGCAACGTTCATGAGCCTCATGAACAGGATATTCCACCCTTGGACCAGTTTGTGGTGGTTTTTCTTGACGACATCCTCATCTACTCCCAAACTCTGGAAGAACATCAGAGACATCTTTGGCAGGTGATAGAGATTCTTTGGAGAGAGAAGTTGTTTGCTAAGCTCTCCAAGCATGAGTTCGAGAAACGGGAGATTGAGTTGCTTGGACACATTATGAGCGACAAGGGTCTCCACATGGATCCAAAGAAGGTGGAAACAGTGAAGCAGTAGCTTACACCAGAGTGTGTGTGTGACATCCAGGTCTTGTAGGGGGTTCATCAACTACAACCGAAAGTTCATCCGGGGGTGTGCAGAGAAGGGTGCATCACTGACTCAGCTGTTAAGGAAGGATTACCAGTGAGAATTGGAGGAGAAGGATTAGAAGAGCTTAGAAGAGCTGATGTCTGATACTCCAGTCCTGGTGGATCTAGATTAATTCACGGAGTACGTCATGGTGATGGACGCAAGCAACTATGTCATTGGAACAGTGCTGATGCAGGATCACGGAAAGGGGTTGCCTCCGACTGCATACACGTCTTGCAAGCTGCAAGGTGCGGAGTTGAACTATGCAATCCATGCAAAGGAAATGCTGGTGGTGATCCATTCCTTCAAGCATTGGCGGTGCTCCTTTGAGTCATGGCGCTATGTTGTCTTCACGGATCATTACACTCTGAAGTACCTGGAAACGTAGCCAAATCTTAGTCGGCGACAAACTCATTGGATGGACTTATTAGAAGGAAGTTTTGACTACAAGATCTAGTACAAGCCTGGGAAGGTAAATCCGGCAGACCCTCTGTCCAGGAGGCTAGACGTGAGCCTCAATACCATCTCAGTGCTAATGGGATCTCCATTCATTCATAGCCTATTCAAGCACGGCTATCTCCTGGATGGGGATTTCACGAGAGGTGCGTTGAAAGACACAACATGAGATGGACTGTATTGGTGAATTGAATCGGAGTAGAGGATTGTTGTGCCAGACTATGTGCCATTGAAGCAGTTTTTGCTGGAGGACGCACATGACACCCATTACTCAGGTCATTTTGGATTTGACAAGATGTTTAAGGTCTTGGCATGCCAATACTGGTGGTATTCAATGGAGACTAATTACAAGAGGTTTATGAGAAGTTGCGATGTGTGCCAACGCATCGAGGTGCGTAGGACCAAGCCACCAGGGAAGTTGTAACCATTGTTCACACCTGAACGACTATGGATAGATATCTTTCTTGACATCATCAGTGTGTTTCCTATGACGTTGCAAGGTAACAACACGGTGTTGGTAGTGGTGGACCGGTTCTCTAAGATGGCACATTTCATCACATGTCCGGAGAGCATCACGGCTGCTGGAATAGCTCAACTCCTCCACGGTCATGTCATAAAGCTATACGGAGTGCCGCAGTCGATGGTCTCAGATCACAATCCATGCTTCATTTCGCGGTTCTGGAGAGATCTCATGAGGATGCTAGACACGTGGGTGCAGCAGACTATGGCCTACCACCCACAGAGAGATGGGCAAACAGAGTGCACGAACCAGAATTTGGAGTTGCTGTTGTGGACCATGGTCCCACCACATGGAGAGGGTTGGGAGGAGAAGCTCGGCGTCGCAGAGTTTGCCTACAACTCAGTGGTGTCAGCATCAACAGGGAAGTCATCGTTTGAGGTGGTTTATGGCCACCAGCCACAAAGCCCAGCAGTCCTTGCTACAACATCTTTTTTGACTGTGCAGAAGATTGCATATGGATTTTCCACCACATGGGACGTGGTACGACAACGGCTGTTGAAGGCACAAAAGCAGCAGAAGCAACAAGCAGATAAGCATCAATTTATGGAGGAGTTCTAAGTGGGTGATTAGATGATGCTAAACTCTACAAACTTGCAACTGATGGGAATGGGGAGTCTCAAGATGAAGCCGCAATGTGTGATATATTCCGCATTCTGGAAAAGCAGTGGACCGTGTCATGCAAGCTGGAGCTGCCATCTCACTATACCATCCATTTGGTATTCCACATCTCCCTGTTTCATGCCTATCACGACCCTAATAACTTCTTTTTGGGTTGTGGGACAGCTCCACCTCCTACTGTCTAGATTGAAGGCAGTGAAGATTTTGAGGTGGAGAAGATTTTGGCGAACCGCCCGAGGAGACGTCGACGTGAGTTTCTGGTGCAGTGGAAGGGATAGCCAGCTGAGCACAACTCGAAGGAGCCAGAGGCCATCTTCAATGACGGGACTACCAACACTGTTCTCGAGGAGTATCTCAGGCATGCCGGGAGGTCGCGCCTCCGACGGGGGGAGGGGGGTGAATGTAATGAGGTACCCACCTTTTTCTGACATGCTCGGGGCCTCAACCAAGTTTCAGGGACATCTGGAGAATTTTCCATTTTTGGGAAATGCAGATCGCAGGTCGATCTCGACTTCATTCCACCCGGGACGCAAGGAGGAGGAGCGAGCAAGAGAGCCAGCAAGTGAGCGAGCGAATGTGCTGCACACACCAGGGGCGTGTTTCACTCGCAACTTTACGTGGCGTTCTGAATACGTCATGCAAGGATGGTGCTCCCCCTCTCGGCGAGTAGCGTACCAGTTACGCTACCCGCCAAGGGGCTGTTTCGGTGGTGGACCTCCGATGACAAATGTGGTCAATGGACGAAGTCGGAACAGTGACTGCAGTATGATGATCACAGTACATAATCAACACTACGGAGTGACCGCACTCACCACTGAGAAGCATACGCGGTGACATCTGGCACACATAGAGACTCGCCAGGGAAGCACACATCTACAGCACAGCCACACAAGAATGAAGACAAACCGTCAATCTGGATAGATCGACGGCCAGAAATTTCTCACCCGTCGTTAGGTGTAAGTAGAGCACAGTTTCAGGCACAAGCAGGGTACCACGTTTGTGTGCAAGTAACTTGTTTTAGCAAGCTAGGAGAGCAGTAGGCTAGGACCAGGAATAGATGGCCAGATAGTATACATATCCTGTAGGATCGTTGTAATTAACCTGTGATAACAAGTGTTTTCCAGTTCTGGCTTCCAGACTGTTGTTCTCCTATGCCCCATGGCCACTGCTATGGCTTGACGGACAGGTTGGGCATGCACTGCTCCCTTGGAGTAAGTCCCCCAAACCTTGTTTGTGGTGCAAGTCCAAGTGAGACACCAAAAGTGTAGCGCAACGGATAGCATCTTGGACTTAGGAACAACAGGTCCTACGATCGAGTCTTGATGTGCGCAGAAGGTTTTTTACCTTTCTAGCACAGGGGAAGTTTCTTAGACATTTCTCCATGCATGAGGAGAGTGCGCCACTTGGCGGTCAATGGATGCGCCATTTGGCGGACTGGTGAGGTGGTGTGGAGTGACCACCCCAAAAGTGCCACTACCCACACACCTTAGAAGCCAGGCCTAGGACTATATGTACCAGGCTCATTCCTCATTCTAATTACACGATCTGGCCTTAGATACTCCTCACAGAGTTGTCCAACTAAGGAACAGTATAAAGAAGACACTGGTTGGTCTAAGCCCCAGGAGTTAGTCTTTGACTAGCACCTCGCGCGAAAGTGACCAAGTGTTAAGTGGACACAGTTGCTAGCAAGTGATTGCCTAGGAACTGCTCAGTGTGGAACCGTGATCCTGAGGGTGATATCTTCTCCTAGCTGGAATGCTAGGAGCGGACAGCAGGTGCTATTGTGTCGGCCCTGTTTTCTAGTCCGTTTTCCTCAGGCCGGTTGACAAAGGGTTATGGGCCCACACTGACCAGTTGTAAGGCACGCTTCGCTCAACTCTGGTACGCTCTCTCCAGGTGCGCACGCCGGCTCCATCAGCTCCATCAGCTCCATCAACTTCATCAACTTCAACGGCTTGGTCTGCACTCAGCACACAGGGACCAAGGACAAGCTCTGCCCTTGGAGGCACGACCCTTGTNCTGGAGCAAATGTGAGTGTTACGTCACTGCCGCAAGGTCTTGGACCCTTGGGAGGAGTCCCCATTTTCGAGGGGATTGACTTCCCCCTTTGGAGATGGCAGTTCGAGCTGGCAATGGAAGTGCGCGGCTTCATCAAACTACTGAAGGGAGAGGAGCAGGTTCCCGCGGAAGGCACATCCGAGTATGAGGCATGGATGGATCGAAATGATATTGTCATTTCATTCCTCAGCAACGCGATTGCTAAGAAGTATGTTCCCATCATTGCCGGGTACACGCTGGCTTCCGAAGCTTACGACAAGCTCAAGCGTGTGCACCAATCCACCTCCCTCGCGAACAGATTATTCATCCTACAACGGCTGATCAGCATGCGGGTGAACGAGGGCGAATCAATCCCCGATTTCCTACAGGAGTTTGAAGGACTCCTTGGCGAGGCTCGCCAGATGAACTGGGACCTTGAAGAGAACATGCAAGCCATGAACAGACATCTCCAACAATTCTCTCTAGGTAAATTCTCTCTAGGTAAATTCTCCAACAGTTCTCCTGAGGCAAACGGACTAGAAAACAGGGCCTGTTTTCTAGTCCGTTTGCCTCAGGCCGGTTGACGCAGACATCTCCAAGTTTATCTTTCTGCTACAACAGTGCTCTCCATACACTAAGGCTAATTCTCTAGAGAGTGCACACTCTCACAAGCCGACGCATTAACTTCAAGCCAACGATATCGCACAAGCATTCATCAAATCTCTACCTTTCAAAATTTCACAGACTTTGTGACAATAATAATGCACGGAGTGAGCACATCCAACAATGAGCGGTGGTAATCGGCAAAGACTCTGGCAATGGAGGATCAGTCGTACGTGATCAACAATTCTCTCTAGGTAAACCAGACAGCAACGGTAGATTTTGTGGTGAATGGTGCAGCACCGACAAGTCCTTGGTCTCGGAAAACCCTTCGCTCTCGTTGTTGTGCACAGGGACGACACCTAGCATGATAGAAGGCACCAGCTGACAGGCTTGCATCAACAAAAACCTGTACAAGAAACTATTGGAACTCGAGAGCCTCAGAACCCATCTGCTCCCCCAGCTCAATTTGGTGATGGAGGAGCTATGGAATTCACATGCGCGTGAAGCAGCACTCACCTAGAGAAATCTTCAACTCCTAAGAGAACCCCAAAATTGACTAGCACCATTGAGTCGTTCGATCCTATGAACTCAAAAGGAAAGACAATCAGGATGTAGCTGACGAGTTTGGGGTGTATTTCACCGCTGCTAGGGTCAAGAACGACAATAATAAAATTGGCCACGCGGTGTCACTTTTGTGTGGCATGGATTTGAGTTGGTGGATTGATCTAAAATTCATTCAATGGCATCAGGAGACCACCATAGCTAGATGAACAGCTCATGTAACCACTCTCACCTTGTCGTCCGCAGGCTTTCAGCCTCTTAAGTAGATCAATCAGACATGGCAGGACTTTGTGACTCCACCAAAAATCTAGATGGATTTTGTATGCATCACATTTGCACACTTTGGGAAAATGAACGAGGATTCTGACGCATGGTACAGGCTTCAACGTCTGCATTAGCAATCTAGCATGGCAGAGTACACGCGCCATTTGTGAAAAATCATCACCGATAGTGACCTTGTCCCTGACGAACTCTGTTTTTACTACAACAACAACGTCAAGCATGACATTTGGTAAGTTATTGCCATATTCGACATCCAAGATGACCTTCGAGTATGATCATAGTTAGTGATTATATTGACAGTGCCAACCACAACGTTCCGATGTAGGGATCCAACAGCTAGTGATCCAAAGTTCCCAATTCCTATTGTGGCGGAGGGAGGTCACGGTCACCAGAAACCTCGTATCCGACGGGAAAACATGAGGTCGATTAACGTGATCAACGGATGTGCTGGACTTGCGGGAACACGGGGCTCATCCGGCACGAACATAAGAAACGGCAACAATAGGCCAAAAAGGGGGGCACAAGTCATTGAGAAAATTAATGAGTAGGGAAACGGAGAAGGACTGGAATGGACGGCAGATTTCCTACCTGATTGGAAAAGATTGTGCCGACCGATCTTCCATCTGAGCCACTCACATCACTGGAGACAAGAGGTTTTGAGTCTGCAAAGTTTGACAAGGGAGGACAACCGACTGGCGACGCGGCTACAATTACAACCAAGGGGTTGTAAAATTCTCATAATGGTACCAGTATTACTGCATAAAGGAGCCTCTCACAACATTGTATGCAATGAAAATTTTCAGAAGATGTGTTTGCAGACTGAACCAGGAATGTTTTGAGGACTTCCATCGACGGAAAACTGTAGATCTGTTGACTTCGTGAACCTCTCCAAATGCAAAATGGAGATCTGCATAATGTAACAGTGTGGAGAGATTTTCTAATAATGTAAATGGAGGGCCGGTTTTGGCCTCAATCCTCACCAAAGCAAGGGGTAGTTGGACACCACCCCTCGCTCCAGCGAGGGCTGGCCAGCGGCCAGCCCTTCGCTGGCCACCGGCCAGCATGCTGCAGGCCGGCTGGACGGCCGGCGGCCGGTCAGGTGACTGGCTGGCCATCAGGCGGCCACCTGCTGGCCGTCGATTGAGCTGGTCGTTCGATCGGCAGCCATGAGGCCGCGAGCCTTCGACGGCCGAGGCCTGTGGCCTGCCCTCCTTGCCCTCTCCTCCTCACCTCCTTGAATGAGTGAGGCATAGGAGAGAGAGAGAGAGAGAGAGAGAGAGAGAGAGAGAGAGAGAGAGAGAGAGAGAGAGAGAGAGAGAGAGAGAGGGAGAGAGAGAGAGAGAGA
>SZWC01000483.1:247720-281964 GCA_023375785.1 Penium margaritaceum
AGAGAGAGAGAGAGAGAGAGAGAGAGAGAGAGAGGCGTGAGAGAAAAACAAAAGCGTTGGCGCAAAATCACCGGAGGGGCCTAGCACGCAATGATTTCATGCCATTGCCTAAAAAACAAAAATCAAATTTGTTTAGTACAGAATTTGACTTTTGTTTACAAAAAACTTGTGCAAACTCATGAGTTCAAAATAATACCCCTCTCGTTTGGGACCTAGGACGAGGGGATGAGGTAAAAATGGAAATGGGCCTCGAGAGACTCAAAATCGATTCTCCTTTCATGGGTCATTGATGACAATTGTTTCCAGAGTGACACAGAGGGGAAAACCCATCCAGCGAGCTCTAGACATCATTCTAAGAAATCCAACGATGACCTTAGTGTAGTGATAGATGCGAGGGTCCCAAATAGTGACAAGAATAGGTTTCTTGGTAAGAAATCATGTGGCAAATCTTGGATAGAGGATATTTCACAGGTTCCAACACACTTTATGGAACTCAATTTGGATTCTGTTTGAGTGAGATGTGGATTTCTGAAGTTTGGAAGTCATAGGTTGATTCAAGTGACGACTAGAGCACTTTGAGCATAAAAGGTAGCCAGAATTATTGACCAGGACAGCTGAGACTGGACTTCAAGGAGAAATGATGGATGGCATGCCTACAAGAGACTTCAAAGAAGGAGTATTCCATGATTATTGGACATGCAGGTTGTGGGAGACATAATTCTCATGCATGACAATGTGACTGCCGCTCCACCCGCTCTCCTGGGAGTGTGCTGGACAGTCAAATTTGACAGAGTGTATCTCAGTGCTCCCTTGGCCAAATTAAACATCTTTGGTCTTGTTGAAAAGCTGTGATGATGTGCTTTCTAAATCAAAAATTCATTCAGACATTCGTATTCTCTGCAAACCTACATTCACTTCCGTTATCTCTCTCTCTGTGCAACCTGCAACTTCTTCTCACAAGCAGTTGGTCCTGCCTAGGCTGCTCTTGGTGAGCCTGATCCCCTCCCTAAGGGATGCCCGAGTTTGCATCAGTGGTATCAGAGCTAGAACAAGGCTTTGCCTCATCCTTGAGGCACTCCTTGCACTCTCTTGTGTGAGAGGGTCGTTTGTGGGCTGAACTTTGTACTACCATGGTCACATCCTCTTCCGTGGTGGCCGGCGTTAACATCGCCAAGTTTAAAGGCAAGAACTTCTTTTTAAATGGAGCAACAACATGAAGATAGTGCTCATGGATAAGAGACTCTGGAGCCATGTGAGTGAAAACGAACCAGCTCAATCCTCTCTCTCATCTGGCGAGGCCCGTACCCACCGCGAGAAGCATGACAGCACCCTTGCCACCATCTACCTCTACCTCGAACGGCAGCAACTCCTTGTCCGTGGAATCTTCATGCCAAAGGAGGTTTAGAAGAATCTTGAGTCTAATTATGCATCAAATTCAATCCTCATAAACATGCATTTGCGTCATCGTTTTCACACTTTGACGATGGATGAGTCCGGATCCATGATTGACTACATCAACATGGTGAAGTCTCTCTCGGACCAGATTTTTGCAATTGAGGACCCTACCAAGGAGCATGTACTCATGCTAACTATCCTCTCTAGCCTTCGTAGCAGCTATAATCCTCTCATTGTTGCCCTGGACCAGTGTGGCGACAAGCTCTTCCTCCACAATGTGGTGGAGAGCCTGCTGTTTGAGGAGGAGTGGCACAAGGGAGAGGAGGGTGGAAGCGGACTAGACGTCACTATCATCACCAACTCCGCTCATGGGGGTGGTGCTGCACCGACCAGGGCCAATGGTGGAGGAGGGAAGAAGAAGGGGAACTCCCACTACTTCAAGAAGCCATGCCATTGGATGCGCGAATGCCGAAAGAAGGTGGACCTTGCGGCTGGAGTGGGAAGAGGAAAGCAGCCTGATGTTCCGTGAATGCAGCAGATTGGGGGAGTGGATTCGTGACTACCATCCAGGTCCTGCACGTATCCGACAACACCGCCCTGTTCTAGATCATTGACTCGGGATCCACGCAACACATGACGTGTCGCCGAGAGTGGTTCGTTGTCTCCACTGCCATTGAACCTCATCGGATGTACATGGGGGATAATGTGCAAATGGTGGTTGGAGAGGGTGAGATTGTATTTTGTGCTTCTGTTGATGGCAAGCACGTGGAACGTTGTGTGAAAGGGGTACTTCATGTTCCGGGGCTTGCATCTAACCTCCTCTCTGTCTCTTTTTTCATTTTTGAAGGAATGCAAGTTCTCTTCAAGAATTTTGGCTGCACCATCCTATTCCGTACAGGCCGTGTGCTTACAAAAGCGGACAAGGAAGGTGGTATTTACCGTGTCTATGTGGCTTCGGAGAAGGAAGCCAACTCAGCATTGGCGGCAAGAGAGGAAAAACACGACATCTGCCTTTGGAACCGCCGGCTTGGTCATCTTGGCTTTTGCACCATCATCTCCATGCAGCAGATGGTCCATGGTTTGGAGCTCAAGGGGGTGAAGCAGCCTGGTGCATTGACTTCTGAGAGCTGCATTGAAGGGAAGCAAGCACGCTCTCCTATCATGGGGGAAGGGAAGGGGGCGGCTGAGCTTCTCTCCCTTGTTCACTCTGATTTGTGCGGTCCTTGCTGGAAAGGTTATATGTTTTGTTTCTTTCAAGGTGTGGATTGCTACTGCACAGACTGAGAGTGGTAGGGGGTTGAAGGTGCTTCGTACCGAAAGGGGAGGAGAGTACCTCTCCAATGACTTCCACAACTACCTCAGGCGGCGCGGGATCCGACACGAGGTCACTCCACCTGGAACACTGTAGGTGAATAGCATGGCTGAACGTGCAAACCGCACACTCATGGAGCATGTTCGTAGCATGCTCCAAGATGCGGAGCTCCCTCCAACCTTTTCAGCGGAAGCGGTCAACACCGTCATATACCTCAAAACCCGGAGTCCTACGTGCAACATGCCACTGATGGCACTGGAGGAGGTGTGGATGGGACGCAAGCTAACAATGACGCACCTGAGAGTTTTTGGGTGTGGTGCATTTGTGCACGTTCCTGCCGGAAGCCCTAACAAGTTAGACACTAAGTTGGTGAAGGTTGCCTTCCTTGGCTATAACACCATGGGATACCGCCTCTATAACCTCGCTGCTTTCAAGATCATCCGCACTTGGTCTTTCAGGAGGCTGGAATTGGAGCTCTATGTCTGCAATTCCACTTGCTCCTGCACTTGTACCACAGGTAGGAGGAGAGCCGGTAGTAGAAGAGGGTGGTGCAGAAGATGGTGGTGACAGCGGCATCAACAAGGAGGTGGAGGGAGCTGAGAAGGAGAAGGAGCCAACAGCCAAATCTGATGAGGAAGAGCAGAAAAACAAAGAACAACAACTGCCACAAAGATCTTCTTACCTCAACAAAGGTGCAAAGGACAGTGGGGAGCAATAACGGCGGTCCGAGAGAGTAAAAAAGAATAGACATAGCAAGGAAAGCAGCTGATCCTGTGCACCGGTCCACCAACCGAGTCCTCTCACCTCGAGCTCCTTTTCCTCACCGTCACCGATGACCATGTCACCTTCACCGAAGCCATGCACAGTGCCAAGGCGGCAGATTGGCGTGCCGCAGCAGACGAGGATTATGATGTGCTCATGAAGAACGGCACCTGGACCCTCAAGGAAGCTCCACGTGGCAGCTGGGTGACCGGGTGCCGGAGGATCTCTAGGAGCAAGGGTGGTGCGGATGGTAAGGTACTCAGGTATGAAGCATGGCTGGTCACAAACAGATATGCACAGGCTGAGGGTGTGAACTACAATGAGACATTTGCACCTGTTGCAAAGGTTCTATGCATCCAAGCAATTATTTCTCTTCCTACTGCAATGGACTGGGAGGCGCACCAAATTGATGTGGACGTGTGCATTTTTTAATGGCAACCTCAAGGAGGATGTGAACATGGGGCAGCAAAAGGGTTATGTGGTGGAAGGGAAGGATGATTTAGTGTGCAAGCTTGTGAAGGCTCTCCACGGCCTGAAATAAGCACCACGAGCATGGTACCACAAGATGGATGAGCAGCTGGCTGGCCTTGGATTTGTTCACAGTGAAGCTGACCATGCAGTCTATGGGCGCATGCAAGAGGCAAACCAGGTTATCATCTTGATCTATGTTGATGACCTGGTCATTGCATCTGACTCCAAGTCTCTTTTGGACGATGTAAAGCAGTCCATTCTCGCCAGGTCCGATAGGAAAGACATGGGAGACCTTAGTTACTACCTTGGCCTTCAGGTCAAATGCAACTGGCAGTAGCAGACTTTGGAGTTGTCACAGAACACGTACGTGAGTGACATCGTCAAGCGCTTCAACATGGCAGGAGCGCGCAAAGCCGCAACACCACTGGAAGTGGGAGCGAAGCTGAGTATGACGCAAAGTCCCCACGGCATGCAACAGCGTAGCCACATGGAAGCAGTGCCGTACCAAGCATCAGTTGGGAGCCTCATATAATCAGCAATCAGCACGCGCCTTGACATCAGCCAAGCAGTGGGATTTCTCCGCAAGTTTTGCGCAAATCCGGGCGTGCCGCATTGGGAGGTGGTTAAGCACCTCCACAGAAGCAGCAGCCTTTGCCTCACCTTCAACGGCAACAACAGCCCCATCCTCATCGGCTACATTGATGCAGATTGGGAAGGTGACCTAAACACAAGGAGGTCAACCAATGGGTTCGTGTTTGTGCTCGAGGGACGTGCAATCAGTTGGAGGGGCAAGAAACAAGAGAGTATCGTCCACTCCTCCACCAAAGCAGAGTACATCACCCTGAGTGAAGCGGCAAAGAAAGCCATGTGGCTGCGTGAGCTACTTGTAAGCCTTGGACAGTAGCAGACCGCAGCGACCACCATCTACTTTCACAACATGAGTGTCATTACTCTAACCAAGAACGCAGAGTTCCATGTCCACACCAAGTACATCAACCCACGGTATCACTTCTTCCGTGAGCTTATGGCAAAGCAAGTGGTGCAGATCAAGTTCTGCCCTTTAAGCATGATTTTTGCAGAGGTTGTGACCAAGCCGCTTGCAGCACACCACTTTCAGCAACTAAGGGGACAGTGCAGACTTGTGTGATTTTAATTCTCACAAAGTGGGAGAATGATGGATATGAGGGTGCTAGAAAGTGACAAAAATACGATGCTTGATAAGAATCATCTGGCATGCAATTTGCATAGAGGATTTTTCAAAGGTTCCAATGCACTTTACGGAAAACAATTTGGAGTCTATTTGAGTGAGATATGGAATCCCAAAGTTTGGAAGTCATGGTTCGGGTTCAAGTGACAACCGGAGCACTTTCAGCACAAAAGGTGGCCATAATTATTGACCAGGACAGCTGAGAGTGGCCTTCAAGGAGAAAATATGGCTGGGGGACCTCCAGGAGACTTCAAAGAAGGAGCAGTCCACGATTATTGGCCGTGCAGGTCATGGGAACATAATTTGTATGCATGACAATGTGAGTGCCGCTCATCCCGCCAGGCTAGGAGTGTACTAGAGGGTCAACTTTGACGGAGTGTGTCTCAGTGCTCCCTTGGCCAAATGAGGCATATATGGGCTTGTTGGAAAGCTGTGATAATTTAATTTCTCACTCAAGAGTCCATTTACATTTTTTCATTCTCTTCAAACCTACATTTTCTCCCCTAATTTATCTATGTGCAGCATGCAACTCCCTCTCACAAACAGTTGGTCCTGCCTAGGAGGCTCTTGGTGAGCCTGATCACCTCCCTGAGGGCTGTCCCAGTTTGCATCATGCGGTAGGTGGATAGCTGGAGGGTATTTCAAGGAGGTGCAAGAGGCCTCAAGAGAACTCAAGAGGAGGCTAAAGAAGACTAGAAGATAAAAAAGAAGATAAGAAAAGTGATGGAGGAGCGTGTGAGGGGTATAAACTCTTAGTTAGAGTTGACCCCCCTCTCCTCCTCTTCACCTTTGTAAGCAGTGCTCACTATATTGTAGTGTCTTTGTCCTTGCTTTGTTTTTCTAGGCTCTTTTTTCTTAGCTTGCTTAGTGCCGTGCATCACGGCTTAGGGTGTTGGCCAGAACCCATGTGATTCTGCCAACTGTGGCAACGTAGAATAGCAGTATTCCTCTACCACACGATTGTGCCTCACTGATTGTGAGAGAAAGGTGACTTTGGGAGGCGACACCTATGTCAGAAGAATGGAGGGAGCGGAGCGAGTGATGGCAGAAGTAGCTGGAAGCAGGCAGAAGCAGGAGAGTGTGCATGATATTCGGAGAGTAATAATGGAGGCAAAGAGCTTTGACATATCATAGGGAGTTATGCACAGAATGTTGATTAAGGCATTGAGGGACTCGTAGTAGAGTGCTGAGGTAGACAGGAGCACGGCAAGAGAATGTTGAAGCGAGAAGGTAGTCTTGATGTTAAGATGCGAGCCAAGCGGAGGAGTGAGAGTAATGGAACAAAGAGGTATGAGAGTGTGAGCTGAAATCGGATGGTGAAGGAAAGAAAAGCGAAAAACAAGCAGAGCAAAGATACGGTCGCGAGGCCATGGAACCAAAGGTGAATATGATGGAAAGACTATTCTTGGTTAAACTCAAGGGAATAAACATCCTCAGTATACACTGGGAGAATAGGACAAAATATCTAACGACTTATTTTAGCTAGTCGAATGCGGGTGACACTTGTCTCGTTATTAGAGCATATCTTAACATTTTGGTCTCAATGGTCAGTGAGCCGGAGAGCCGTTTGTGAAGTTGGTTTGGTCCAGGACCTAAACCATTATCCAGAGCTTGAACAATTTGTGAGAGATATCTTGTCTTGTCAGATTCTATTTCCAATAATCTCCTCAAGGTTGTGGGGTGACCCTCACAATAGTCTCCATGTGCTGGTTGCATGGGCGATAGAATGGCAAGTGCCAGACTGTCCAAGACCAACAAGGGCAAGATGGTGACGGCCTCACCACATGCCCTCAGCGGACTCTAGATTTTGGGAGCTGCCATCCTGAGCATGGTTGCCAAGGCAACGGCAACCGTACCACCAAAGGAAACTATTATAAAACTCAGCTACACTGAGAATCGTGTAGTAGCCAAAAAAGTGCTCAATGAGCACATCAACGTACACGTGGATGATCCCTACACGATGGATGGCACGTTCGAGCAGGAATACCCAAACGTAGATCTCAACAAAGAGCACAATATCGACGATAATGAAGGAAACGAGGATCACAACCATTGCCATCATCGAGTTGTGAACATGAGCTGATCGCTCAAGAGAGGCAAGGTTCCCACCGAGTCGCAAGAAGATGGTGAGAGCAGTGAGTCTGCCAACAGTAGTAAAGGCACTGAAAACAATTCCGCAAGATGTTGTTGCGAGGATAATTCAGATGATGCCGTAGCTAAGGCAATCCATGCCGACCGTCGGAGACTTGCTGATTTGGCTACCGAGGTACCGAAGTGAGTCAAGATCAGCACCGGAGGTGGAGATGCGACACTACCCAGAGGAGTGGAGACGGGTCCCCTTTCCTATGATCTGGGTGTAATGGGGTAGACCCACACCCACTCAAGCATCTTCACTAACGATAGCTTCCTCTGGAAGGTGGAACTCCTTCGAGGTGTGTTTGCAAACTGTACCCTCCTGCAGAAGGAAAAGGTATACGGACAGCACGAGGCCCTCGTGGCTATCGCTAGCGCTCTGAAATAATCAGAGTTTAAGTTCATATTCGCCAACCTACTGGCTCAAGTCAAGAAGGGCATCACGGATCTCGACCGTGATTGCCAGCTGTAGCATGTGGCTGCTCATGAGGGAACCCGTCAATGTGACAGCCTCAAAAATACATTGTAGAGCGTGACCCAAGTGCGGGTACAACAATGATCACAGTGTGCCACAGGTGCCGATGCCACCACTAGTGGCAGCGATGAGTTGCCTATCCTGAAGGCATTGGAGCCAGTCATGAACACGCCCTTCCTCCACAATATGGAGATATTCCAAAAGGGTGTGAAGCTGATCAATTGGCTGAATTATATGGAGAATGTTGTATGTGTCAAAAACGTCCCACTTGGTCAGTGGGACGACCTTGCCACGATACGGCTTTAAGACAAGCTCTTGAAGTGTATGGTGAAGGAGTAGGGTGTGCAACAACCACACCTTGAGTGGCAGCCCATGTCATGGGTGAATGTTTAGGCTATCACATGCAAGTAGTTTATCCAATGCGAGGAGGCGCAACTTGCCTTCCACAAGATCAAGGACTTCAGGTAGCTCAATAGCTCAATCGAGACCTAATTGAGCGAGTTCATCGCACTCGTGGAGGAAGTTGAAAGCTTCACCAAGGACGATGGGACTTAGATCTTCAAGTACTTGGAGTGCTTGCTACTAGAGTACTTGTTTGATGGTCTTGTAAGTGAGATGTTGAAGGATAAGAACACCACAATGGCAATGGACCACGCTTGGACAACCTGGAGGGTGTTGTGCAACTACATGAGTGAAGTGTAGTTGGCGAACCCGGAATACTACTCGGATGCACGGCCAACCGTACGTGCACATCAAGGTCGTGACATGTGCATGGATGCTGCAGGGCCTGGTAGGTCAATCGGACTGTGGGATGGGGTCAAGGGCAAACACCCTGCAAACCCTCCAGTCAAGAAGGTTGGTGAGCACAAGGCCCCCAACCACAATCACAGCTGTGACAATGACTAGCTACAGGTTGCACGTAAGTGTCACATCACAACCTTCTGGGAAGGACTCTGCCACAACTACATGCAACCTGTCATGAAAGGGCTCAGTGTCCTGAGGCTGTTGGTGGTGGGGAAGAGGCCGCAGTGTTGGCCGCAGTTGCAGTACCTCATGAAGATGGTGTTGCAGGAGGCTGTGGACAGGATCGTGAACAGGGCCACAGCCTTGGCAACGAGCCTCACCGTGGTAACGGACAGGGCCGTGGTGTATGTTTTTTCCATCCCTAAGTGACGCTAGTGGGGACCACTTAGGGATAAAACTGGATCATGAGTGTGGTTTCATGTTTCTAGACGAGGATATTAAACAATGTGAGTTTTATGAGTTTAAACTTCTCTCTTTTCTTCTCCGCTCTTGTTGAATCTCATTCTATACTTGCTCCGTGAAATGTTCCACTAAACTATGCGTCTCCGGACAAGATGTATGATCGAATATGTTTAGTGGTTGCGACACTGACCACTGTACAAGATTTGTACAATGCAGTGATTGAATCAAACACCTTCAAAGAGGTGAGTTTAATCATATTCACAATACCTTTGGTCAACAATTCTGACCTTGTCAAGACTAGAAGGTGCTATTTGAATTTACATGTTCCCACAAGATGTGGACGAGTAGATGAATCATGGGAGTTAAGACACCCATTGTACAAATTTTGTGTTTATCATAAGTTTGGTTTGCCGTCATCAAGCATGTTTACCCGGAAGATTGGAGGTAACATGACCATGTAATTCAAAGGACAACTAGCTGGTGCTCCCGTGAACATAATGGCTGACAGTGGAGGGAATGAATCCTTTATGAGCATTGGCTTTACCTGATAGGTAGGCCCAAAGTATGAGCCATTAAATGACATAGTTTTCGTTGGTGACAACAGCACTATTTCTGTCATTGGTAACTATATAAAAAGAAAGAAAGATATTGAAGGGTACACACAGAGTGTCACGTTCAATGTGCTCAGCCTTCTTGACCCATTGAGTGTGGTGCTAGGCGATCCCTTGCTCCACACATCAAAGCCTTGAAATAACAAGGCTTTGATGTGCTTTGAATCAAAGTGCTTGGTCCTTTGAAAGAGACAGTTTCGATTCACATTAATGTTTAAGTGCAGAATTATCACCAACCTGACTTAACATCCATGCCATCTTGTCTACAATACAGGTCAAGAGACGTATTCGACAAGGTCGTTGGTACTTCTTCGTTCGGCTGCAGAAAATGGAGGATGACGTGAATGAAGACACACTACAAGAGATCAAATCTGAATTCGTGGAGTTGTAAGTACTTCTTTGTTTGGCTGCACTTCCACGAGAACGGCACATGGGCCACATGATTCCACTGCAACTGGTGGTGAATGCTATGTTCAAATCCATGTATTACCTTAGTCTAGAAAAAAGGCAAGAGGCCCAGTGCCCAATCAAAGAGTTCCTTGTAAAGGGATGGATCAAGCCAAGTAGCTCGCCGGTCGTTGTACCGATCCTTTTTGTAAAAAAAAAGGACGGTAATTTGTGCATGTAATTGGACTACCTGCCACTGAACAAGCTGACGGTGAATAATCGATTCTCCTTACCGCTGATTGAGGACATGTTTGACCATCTCCAGTGAGAAAAATTCTTCTCATTCTTGACTTGTCTCAAGGGTACCATAAAATCCGTATCACGAAAGATGATGTGGAAAAAAAGGATTTCAAATACACATGGGAGACCATCTGTTTTAAGGTTTTGTGCTTCGGGATAAAAAATGCCCCAAAAACCTTCCAAGGAGAAATGAACCAAACATTTACCAAGAATCTCTGTGAGTTTGTCTTGGTTTACCTAGACAACATCCTGAATTTCTCCAAATTAATGGAAGAGAACATAGAACATATGCACAAAGTCCTCACGATCCTTTAGGAATAGACATTTTATTAAAAAGTGAGCAAGTACAAGTTTGCACAAGATGAGCTCGGATACCTTGGGCACATAGTCGACAAGGACAGTATCAGTGTCGACCAACAAAAGGTCCACGTCGTGGTGGATTGGCTTTGCCGAGAAACGACTTGGCAGATTCGGTTGTTCTTCAGTGTTACAAACTATTTTCAACGGCTTATGCAAGGTTATCTGACCCTGATAGCGCGACTTACTTGGCTCACGTAAAACGACGTACACTGTGAATGGACATCTGACAGTGAGAACGTTTTTCTCAAAGAGCTTTTATCTATAACATATGTCTTAGCTCTTCTGGATCCATCGCAACCATAGGAGGTGTGATTTGATATGTCGGTAGAAGTAATTGGAGTAGTCCTCATGCAAAATGGTTATCCACTTGCATATGAGAGCCGGAAGCTCAACCCCCTGGAGAAGTAGTATACGCATGGGGATCAAGAGCTCCTCAAATACGCTTTCAAAATGTTGTGTTTCTATCTTGAGGATGCTGAGGGGGTGTAACATCCATGACCGATCATAACCCATTGATGTTTTTTCAAATGCAGCCAAAACTGTCAAGACGACAGGCCCGATGAGGTGAATACCTTAGATGATTTTTGTTCACATGAGAATATCGACCAGGATGCATCAACGTGGCCAATCCACTAAGCCAATATCTTGTGGAAATTAAAATAACCATTGAGGTCAATGGATGTTTTATTGCCATTATGACAGCTACAATGCAAACACTAGACCCCCTGCACCCCTGCGACAACCACCCTGAGATATTATCGACTACAACAGCTTTGTAAATAGGATTCGGATGGGATACTATGTGGATTTTTTGTTCTAACCATCTCAAAATCTGGACAATTATGGATTAGTGAAAGCCACATGAATCTTTAGGCATGGTAAAAATATTATTGTGTTGGATTGATAAGACCTTTGAGCGAAGATTATCTTCCAGTTCCATGACCTACCGATGGCAGGTCATGTAGGATCTTGGAAAACCAAACAGGCACTCTCAGACCACTATTGTTGGTCAAGTATTGCATGACATACAACCCATGTCTTTAGATCAAAGCTAATAAAAAAAAGCCTACTGGACTCTCCAACAGCTTCCCATCTTTGAAACTCATAGGAGTGCGTTAGCATGGACTTAAATATTAGTCTTCTGGGTACGGCTTGTAGACATGATACAATAATAGTGGTTATGGATTGTCTTATAAAAATGACACACTTCATTCCTTCCACCACTTATATGAAAACAAAGGAGGCCGCTCGTCTCTTCTTTGAGGGTGTCATGAAGTACCGCGGCTTGTCGTTGTATATTGTTTTTTATCGATATAGAAGATCTGCTAGTACGTTCCAACTAAAGATGTACGCGTACTTTGGCAATGACTCGCAAATGTTGACAGTGTTCCACCCTCAAATCTACGGACAAGAAAAATACATCATTTGCACTTTGGAGAAGATGTTGTGCATGTGCGTGGACCCTGCCATGAATGGCTTGGAAACATTCCTAGCCTCAACAGAGTTTGTGGTGAGCAAATCCGTAAACGAGTCCACATGTTTCACACCAATTGTGTTGAACAGTGGTTAGCATCCAGTGGTGCTTTCTTCATTAATGAACAGTGGGAGTACAGAGGGACAAAGTCCTTGTAGTCAAGTGTTTGCCAAGGATATAGACTCCTTGTTACAGGAGGAAAAGGGCCACATTTCAGTGGCTTGACAATGACAAAAGGCATATGACGTTGAAAGTCACTGTGAGGTCTCATTTAACATCAGTGAAAAATTGTTGCTGTGATATTCATTGGTCAGTGGCATACCGACTGCTTCTTATGCCGAGTATGGAGATGCATGACGTGTTTCATGTGAGCTTGCTACCTCCATACATAGCTTAAGGAACCGTTCAGCCACTACCAGTAACTCTTGTTGGCGATGGCCAATACGAGGTCATTCACCTAATTCAACACCAAGAGCGTATTCTCCGGTCGCACATTGTGAGGGAATACCTCATTCATTGGGCCGGTTGCAGAACTGAACATAACTCATGAGAGTCCAAATTGTATTCACTCACATGGGTGGTCAACGAGTACTGGAACGAGCAGGCAGCCCGCACAAATCGGCGCTTGGTAGGTGGCACCACGTGAACACGGATGTAGTGAACAACATTCTCGCAGGACGGTATACATGGACAGCAACCATAGGAGGTTGAGGACGCCCAACATGGTTGTTGTGCAGACGCTCCAGCCTAGAGGGGAAAGGCCGCTAGCTGTATTGACCAACAAACTGCAACTTAGGTCCAAGTGTCGTGCACGTGTTCATGTTCATCTGGTGATTTGAATTACTGATTTTTATTCACAATGTTGAAAACTCACTATGTGGCACTCCTACTTGTTCATGAACTGGGACGGTTCATAATAAGTGGGAAGGAATGTAGCGGGAGGGCTGGTTTGACCCTCCCTCCTCAAAAAAGTGAGGGGTGGTTGGACACCACCCCTTGCCATAGCAAAGGCTGGCTGGTGGCGAGCCATTTGCTGGCCGCCGGCCAGCTGGCTACTGGCTGGCTGGACGGCCGACGGCCAATCAGGTGACCGGTCGGCCATCGGCTGGCCACCTGCTGGCAGTCGATCGAGCTGGTTGCTCGATCGACGGGAATGAGTCCGCGAGGCGCCGAGGGCCGAGGCGTGTGGCCTGGATTCCTCGTCCTCATCCTCGCCTCCTCGCCTCCTCAAATCAGTGAGGCGAGGGATAGAAAGAGAGAGAGCAAGGGAGTGAGGCGCGAGAGAAAAACGAAAGCATCGGTGCAAAATTATTGGACGTTCCTGGCACACAAGGATTTCGTACCATCGCGTAAAAAAAACAAGAATTAACGAAAAGAAGGTAGAAGGTAGAAGTGGAAGAAATTGCAACAGCAAAAGCAACCACATTGACCTCAACACCTGAGAAGTTTGGAGCACTACCTAAGGAGTTTACACCACTCATCAAAGAGTTCAAAGGGTTTTTTGGACAAACTATCCCAAGAACTACCTTCACAATGGAGCGTCAATCAGCAAATAGACCTAAAGTTGGACAACATACTGACAATGAAGGGGACCTATCGGATGAGCGACCACGAGCTGACCATACTCAAAAAGCACATGAACGAGATGTTAGATCAGTGTATCATCAGGCTATAGACATTACTCTACGTAGCACCTATGCTTTTTGTGAAAAAGAAAACTGGAGAGATGTGGGATGTGCCTGGACTGCAATCGTTAAACAAAATCATCATCAAGAACTGCTAGCCGCTCTTGCGAGCAGACAAACATTTTGACCAACTCCGCGGGACAAGCATTTTCACCAAAATTGACGTATGCAGCGGCTATCATCAGATCAACACATCTGACAAAGACATCAAGAAGATATCAGTCCACACCAGGTATAGGCACTTTGAGTTCACTTTGAAGCCGTTTGGACTCACAAATGCTCCGCAATATTCATGACGACAATGAAAAAATTATTTTATCCATACCTTGATGACTTTATCATCGTATATCTCGATGACATCCTCGTGTAAATCCACACCATAGAGGAGCACAATGGACACCCTAAAAAAATTCTCAGGATTGTACAAAGAAAGAAATTGCACGGAAAACTCTCAAATTGCAACTTTGGCCATCATTTGATCAAGTTTTTGGGCCACATCATCGGCGGCAAACAGATCACCATGGACACCAAAAGAAAAGGTGGTGGTAGCTGCTGATTGGCCGACACCGACCAAATCCAAGAATTCCATGTGTTATTAAAACTTTGTAACTACTGCCATTGATTCATAAAGGACTACACCTGAGTTTTACCACCCTCCCCCATCTCACTTGTAAGACCACCAAGTGGAGTTAGGGAGACAACGGAAAAGAAGCATTCAATTATTTGAGAAACTCTTTGATCCCGGCGTCAGCGTTACAATTAGTAGATCAAATGTTGGACTACGACATGGCCACCGACGGGTCCGATCGAGCAATAGAAGCCAACTCCTTCAAGAAAAATCCGGTGGAGAACAACCGGCCGCTTATGTTACGTTCCTGATGTACACAGGTTCTTAAATTCTGGGAGTGGGTATTTTTTTCATTGTATTTGTGGCCCACCGCACGACAACCTCAGGATCTTTAAGTTGATCTGCCAAGTAATTCGGCCACCTGTTCCGACCTCCAATGCTCTGTTCAACAAGATTTTCACAACCTGAACCACCTTCCAAAAGGTAAACAGAAGTATTGCGACCCATATCAATCTTTTGATATTGTTCGGTCAACTTCTTGACGGTGTTGGAATTTTATAAAATTGTGTCTCACTATTCTAAAAGTTTCCTAATTTCTCGGCGGAGCTTCTCGACGCAACCGATCATGGCAAGATCTCACACGCGTCGCTCGGCTCGAGTGCCGAGGACCTCATTCTGATTCTTGTCATTGTATATTTGGGCTTGGCTCACTTGACATTTGTCATCTAATCACATTCATGTCTTACTAAAAATTATCCAATTGTCTCCATTCCTCAAATTATCTAGTGTCTCGCACCTCATCCCTGTGAAACGCCCATATTCTGCCCGGCATAGCAGCGTCAATGTCTTGAAAAGTACTTGGGCCGGAACTCAACTACGCGGTGCATGAAAACAACATGCTCAAAGTCATGCACACATTCAAGAAGTGGTGGTGTTACCCGAAATGACAACAATGCATCATCCGTACTGACCACCACTGTAATAGGGTTATCTTTTTCTTGTATCCTTGGGGCCTCGTCTGACTTTAGGGAACATCCGCGTCTTCTTCCACTTTTTGGAAATCAAGCTCGCGGTTAAACTCACCTCTGCTCGGCCGCAGATGTGAGGAGGAGGAGGAGGAGGAGGAGGAGGAGGAAGCGAGGATGGCGTGTTGAGAATTCAGGTGTAGGGGATGTTTTTCTTGCACCTGCGTCCATGCGTCTCAAACACACCATGCGATGTTGGCTTTCCCTCCCAGCGCATACCATGTGAAGCCTGGGAGGCTGACCTCCGATAGCTAATGTGGCCAACGGGAGAAGCCAGAATTGTGGCTCCGACTGTGTGACGGTTGCAGTACAACCGGTTGTGTGAACAACGTGATGGCCACACCTGCCACCGGGAGGCATAGAGCTAACGTGGCAAAATGCCAAGGGACAACGTGGACTGTCGATCTGGACCATTGATGGCCGAGCACTTCTCGTACTAAGCATTGGGTGCAAGTAAGGCACTGGGTACAGGTGCAAGTAGGATACCGGGTAAATGTCCAAGTAGCTTGTTGTAGAAAGAATGGAAAGTAGCATGCTGGGGCCAGGACTAGTCCTCCAGAAACTATAGATACCCTGTACATATCTCATTTCTTTTAAATCGTAACTTTCCAGCTCTGGCTTCCACATTATCTCAGAGTCTATCTTTTTGCTACGACTGTGCTCTCCACACACAAAGGCTTAATCTCCAAAGAGCACACACTCTTGAATCTAGTGTCAGAGCCGGAGCCATACATTGGACATAAGCGCTGCCGGAGCTCTGTAGTCTTCGAGGAGCAAAAGACACAAAGTATGCTACGTCAGGGCAGACGGAAGGAGGATTGTTGGACCAGATTTCAAAGCCACCGTACGATTCAACCTTTACAAAACTTTTCCATACTTCCACAGCGACCACACTGTTTATCGTGCATGTGCAGGAGACAACGGGTGGATCATGTTGAGCTTCATTTTCGACTATCAAATTGTTGCTGTATTTTTTTACTGCTCCCAAAATGCTAACATTTTTTTCTAAGGACTTCCAACGGCCAAGATTCATGCAACCACCATGGAGCAGGTACTGTAACAGATCGCACAACAAGGGGAGCTCCAAGCTTGAGGATGAGTGGCTCCAATGACAGATGATCGGCTTGCAAGATAGAGGAGACGATTGACAGGTTCGTACAGCCCAGTCAAGGAGTCCACCAAGACCAAAGCCAAAGGCTCCAAAACCGTTCAATCCCTCAGTCAAGGGTTCAAGCATTTGAACTTGTCTGTTTACCATGATTAACTACTTTGGGGCTCTGGGAAACCCTCCAAAGGATGATGCCGTACGTGTATCATTCATGGTGACACTATTTTATAGAACAACATTGGAGTGGTGGAGGCAGCTGAATCTGCTGGCCAGTCGAGGTAGCGGTAGGAACGCAGTTGTACAACATGGTGTATTGTGGTAGCAAGACGCGGGACAAGCTCAAGCGTCTGTGCCGATGACATGGGAGCAGTTCAAGAAAGTCATCAGAGATCTGTTTGATCTTGTGAATACCTCCATGGCTGCACGTAACAAGCTAGAACAGTTTATGACAATTGGATCAGTCCAAGAGTACACACGTTGTTTCTTGGCATTGTGCTGGGAGATCAATGACATGAGCGAGCTGGGAATGAGAACCAAGTACCATAATGTTTTGAAGGAGGAGATTCAGCACACACTGGCATTGAGTGGAATCATGGAGTTTTAGACAATGGTGGCCACTGCTGAGCACGTGGATGTGTTACGTTTCCATTGGGGGGGGAGGGGGGTTTGTAAGAAGCAGGTTAACTTCTAGCGTTGAGCATGGCACCAACAATTTGACCCCATGGAGATTGACACAGTGCAAGGAGGCCAGCAGCAAAGCAAGCCACGTGGCGGAAGCTATTGGATCTACGGGAAGCCTGGATACCACAAGAAGGGTTACAAGAAAAGGAAATAGGGGAACGGCAATCAGAAGTGAGTGGCGGACAACCAATTGCCAGGTTAGCTTTGTTCGCATAAAAAAACACCAGCCCTGAAAGTCCTTTGAAAACTAGGGAGCTGCCAAGTGTATTGCTTTGGTGCAAAAGGATCGGGAGAATTCCGGTAATCCTCCTCAAAGCCAAACTTGCATTGCCTGGTTCTATGTATGACAAGTGACGCCAACATCGTCAGCATATAAAAGCTTTGCTGAAATGCGGTGCTTCGTACTTGTTCTTCAAGAATGAGCTCGCAGAAATGTTGATGCTTGTAAGGCTACCTGGAAAGCCAAGTAAGGTCAAGTTGGTAAAGGGAGGACTAGGGTACGGATTGCCTCTAAAGCCTTTGAGGATCTGTCTGGGTAAGCTGTCGTGCGAGGTGAGCTTTTGTACGTGCCCGATGGATGCCGATGACGCCATTTTGGGATATGATTGGCTCCACCAGTAGGATTGTGCTGTAGATAAGGCGTGCAGCTAGGTTCAGGTGAAGAGAAGCGGAGAGAACCTAGTTTTGGAATGAGAATAAGGAATCTAAGGCAAGAAAGGTGCCACATTTGAGTTATGTGCAGCTGAAGCACTGTCAGTGTAAGGGAGACCAAGTGCACCTTGTATAGATGCGACAGAAATAAACAGTTGAAGATGTGGGAGTGTTGGTAGTAGAGGAAAAGCAACAAGAGGAAGAGCAATAGAAAGGACCAGAAATGGAACTGTCGGATGGCAT
Organism: Penium margaritaceum; assembly: GCA_023375785.1. Taxonomy (NCBI): domain Eukaryota; kingdom Viridiplantae; phylum Streptophyta; class Zygnematophyceae; order Desmidiales; family Peniaceae; genus Penium; species Penium margaritaceum. Next base: position 265,775 of record SZWC01000483.1, read on the forward strand.
CAAGGAATTCTTAGAGAGCTACGATGATGTGTTTGCTTCTGAGCTGCCAAAGGGTTTACCACCAAAGCGGGACATTGACCACAAGATCGAGCTAGTTCCGGGAAAGACTCCAATACTACATGCTGCTGATTGCTTGAGAAACAACAAGCTCGGTGAGCTGAAAACGTAGTTGGAGGAGTTGACGGAGCAAGGATTTGCGAGACCGTCATTTTCATTCTCCGTTGTACTGGTCCTTTGTACAAAGAAGAAGACAGGTGAGCTGTAAATGTACGTGGACTACTGCGCACTGAGCAACGTAACCATCAAGAACCAATATCCACTACCAAGGATCAAGGAGCTGTTTGACTAGCTCAGGGGAGCGTAGTACTTAAGCAATATCGACTTGTGGCTAGGGTACCATCAGATCCGGACTGTAGAGCAGGATATGGAGAAGAAGGTGTTTTACGCATGGTATGGCCACTTTGAGTACCTCATCATGCTATGCGGATGAGCAATGTTCCTGCAATGTTCATGAGTCTCATGAATAGGATCTTCCACCCTCACTTGGACCAGTTTGGGTGGTGTTCCTCAATAAAATCCTCATCTATTCTTAAAATTTAGAAGAGCGACCACAATATCTATGGCAGATATTGAATATTCCTTGGAAAGAGAAGTTGTTTACAAAGCTCTTCATCTGCAAGTTTGAGAAGAGGGAAGTGGAGTTCCTTGGACACATTGTAAGCGGCAAGTGTCTCCGCCTGGATCCAAAGAGAGTGGAAGTAGTGAAGCAGTGGCCAATGCCAAAATTCATACGTGGCATCCTGGTCTTCTTAGGACTTTTAAACTGTTTCCAGAAGTTCAAAAGGGGGTTTGCCGAGAAGACTACACCGTTGACCCAGCTGCTAAGAAAGGATCGTGAGTAGGAATGGGGCAAGAAGGAGAAAAAGAGCTTCGAGGAGCTCAAGTCTGCAATGTGTGATGCTCTGATCCTAATTCATCCAGATTTTTCTAAAGAATACGTCATGGTGATGGATGCAAGCAACTACGCCATAGGGGCAGTGCTAATGCAAGATCATGGAAAGGGTTACAGTCGACCGTGTATGCATCTCGTGAGCTACAAGGTGTAGGGCTGAATTAGGCAATCTGTAAGAAGGAGATGTTGGTTATGATCCATGCCTTGAAGCACTAGGGATGCTACCTTGAGTTGCGACGCTGCATGATCTTCACATATCATTATGTACCAAAGTACTTGAAGACGTAACCGAATCTCGTTTCATCAATAAATTTACTGGATAAAGTTATTGGAAGGAAGTTTTGACTATGAGATTCAGCAAAGTCCGAGGAAGGTGAACCCGGCACAGTCTCAATTGCAGAGGCCTGACTTGAGCCTCGATACTATCTCAGTCATGCATAGCCTTTTCAAGAACAGTTATGGTGTGGATGGGGAGTTCACAGGTGGAGCACTAAAAGACACCACGTGGGATGGAGTGTATTGGCAAAGGGGATAGGAACGGAGAATTGTCGTTCCGGATTATGTACCATTGAAGCAGTTACGGTTGGAGGAGGCGCATGACACCCCCAACTTGGATCACTTTGGCTTCGACAAGATGCTCAAAGCATTGGCATGCCAATATTGGTGCTCATCAATGGTGATTTACTTCAAGAGGTTTGTAAGTAGTTTCGATGTATAGTAATGTATCAAGGCATGGAGGACCAAGCCACTTGGAGAGCTGCAACCACTGCCTATTTTTGAGAGGCCATTGGAAGACATCTCGTTTGAATTCATCTGAATGTTGCCTGTGACACTGCAGGGCAGCAATACGGTGTTGGTTGTGGTGGATGGGTTCTCCAAGATGACTCATTTCATTACGTGTCCAGAAAACATCACGACTGCTACGATATCTCAACACCTCCTCATTCATGTGATCAAGCTGCGTGGAGTAAAGTAGTTGGTGATCTCAGATCACAATCCATGCTTCACTTTGCGGTTCTGGAGAGATTGCATGGAGAAGCCACGTACGAGGGTGCAGCCAACCATCATAACACCCACATAGTGATGGGCAGACAAAGTGCACAAGCAAGAAATTGGATTGGTTGTTGCGAAGCATAGTCCCACCGGATGGAGCAGGTTGGAAGGAGAATCTTGGAGTTACAGAGTTCACCTACTCTAGCTTCGAGGCTATCTTTGAGTCTACCTTTCCACTGTGACAGTACTTTTCACACAGTAAGGCTTAATCTCCTAAGAGCACACATTCTCACAACCATGTGCTCAAATATCTCAAGACCTAGCCGACTTTTTGTGGTAGAAAAACTCGATAGATGGAGTTTTTTTTTCCACATTCAATCACAACATCAAGTACCGTCATGGAAAAACAAATCCAGTGGATGCCCAGAGTCGGCAACCGAACTTAATGGTCAAGATTAGCACACTTCTTATTGAATGATACCCGTACGTCATGAGGCTGTTCCTGAAGGGTTACAAGGAGTTCGGCGGGTACGACATAACCAAATTTTGTTCAACGACCCCTACTGGCGATATTGATTCAGTCCCCAAGTCATTTGACAACCAAACAAAGAGTAGGACGGGTTCTATCGGAGGAGTGCAATGACACAAGTCCAGGTGGGCATTTCAACGACAACAAGACGCTCAAGAAGCAGGCAACGTATTACTGGTGGGACAAGATGCAGTTTGGAAACCTTCTACAAATCATAGAATACCTGTCAATGACAGAAATCTTGTCGCATGAGGTTACCCGGACTACTCCAGCCTCTCGTTGTTTTGACGAAGCCGTGGGTCAATATTAGCATGGACTTTGTTTTTAGGCTACATGTAACCCCCGATGGATATGACATAATCCTTGCACTTCATTCTGATGTCAACGACTATCAGTGTAGTGGGAGAAACACATCTGTTTCTACACCACATCCTACGACTACACGGCGTGCCATGTACCATCATCAGAGACAGCAACGACTTCTTCATGAGTCATTTTTAGGATAGAGTGATGATGCATTATGGCATTTAGATCTAGCTATCAATGGATTTTCATCCTCAAATCAACTGGTAAACCAAGTGGACCAATTAGATTCTTTAATAACTCTTCCGTACTTAATTTGGGCCATACGATACTGATTCAGCAATAAACCTACCGAATTCCAAACTCACGTACAGCTCCAATACTTCCATTACAATGGGTAAAATGTTGTTCGAGGTGGTATGCAGCAAACTTCCTGCCACACTGGTAGGACTCTAGAGCCAGAACCATAATCTCACGGTTGACATCCAGCGAACGGCCAGTGTTTGAGAAGAAACAAGCCAAACTCTCATGAAGGCCCAAGCATCAAACTGACATCGTAGTGATGATGTGTGAAGCACTGGCGATTGCATCCTGCTCAGCTCGATGAAAGTCAAACTGCGTGGACTAGACTTCACCAAGCTCAAACCCCGATGATTAGGACCATTTGAGATTGAGCGAATGAAAACTCTTGTCATCGTTGACTTTTCTTGAAAGAAAACATGGTGATCCGCCATGTCTTCCACATAAGCAAGCCCAAGTACTATAGGGATCCTAGTGAGAGCAAGCCAAACCACTAGCCACCTTCCCCGGTAGAGCCGTCTCTCCTCCACCTTGTATTCATGTAGACAGGTATACGGAGTACGTAGTTGAAGATTTCAAGTAGATCGATCCGACGTGGCACGAATCTTTGGCTCCATCAGAGAACTGGATGGACTTCGTGTAAGCCACACTCACCCACTTTGGAAGACTAAACAAGAAGTGATCAATTATATGCGGCATACTCATGAAATCATCACTGGCAGTGACCTCACCCTTGAAGACCTCTGTTTCTACTGCAAAAACGGCTTCAAACGTGACATTTGGTGAGCAATCACCATGTTCGGCATCCAAGACAACCTTTCGCAAATGGTCACAGCAGCCAATTACATTGAGTGTGCTTATTACAACACTCAGATGTAGGAATTCAACAGTTGGCGACCCAAAGGCCACAACCCCTATCATGGCAGAGGTAAGCCACAACCGATAGAAACCCCATCTTCTGTGGGGATAGACATTATTAATTAATAAGATCAGTGGCTGTGCTGGACTTGCGGGAAGTCGGGACACATTTTGTATGACTTTTAAAAATGGTAGGAACAGGCCAAAAAGGGGGGATGAGATGTAAAAACCAGTGAGGAGTCGGGGAACAAGGAAGGCCTTGTTAGATGCCGGAACTCCTGTCTGGTTGAAAAAAACTACGGTGACGAATCTGTTAAATGTATTTGCCCCTTGTTCAGTTTTGTAGGACAGATCAGGAATTCTCTACCCCTTGTGGAGGTATGAACCCTGGATCCATCGTAGGGTGACTCAACTATGTTGTGTCTCATGTGAGATATGATCTATGAGTTAACCGTGTGGGTAATGGTTAGCTTGGCCATTTTGTTGATCTGGCCAAGTGAGAGGTCATGAGTTAGAAGCTGGCCCCATGCACATCTTGGTTGTTGTGGAAGCTTCCAGGAAAGAAAGTCTGTATTTTCTTGAAAGCTACATGGTTGGTCTGTCACCTTGGCACTAGGATGCTTATGTTTCAAGCCCACAGCGAAAGTCTATTGGTGATGTGGCAGGGTCAGGCCACTTCTTACAAATGTGCTTTTGAGCTCAAAGACTAGAAAGGAAGTCTTAAAAGGACTTGTCTTGCATGCTGATCGATTAACCCTTGCTTGATGATCTCTTGTATGTTGACGACTTGAGCTCTTCTTGAGATGTAATGCTAAGATGTTAGTTCTCTTGAAGGTGAAGTGTTTGCCTGATTTGGATTAGTTTGGGATGCATGACACATGCCTGCAAAGGAAGAAGGTTTAAAGACCTTTGTGAGCTATTTTGGTTTCGCGGCTCCTTTGCCAGAGGTGGTTAGGTCAGTGCCATAATGTTCTGAACTTTTGTGGTCCAAAATAGTTTTAGAGGTGTAACATAGGTTCATAGTCCATTTTGCATTATGCCCCGTTGTTTTGCCCCGCTCCCAAATCATTACAAAACTACTCTGGGTTGTAATTTGAATTTTGTTTTGTAACATCCTGCCTTGTGGGGTTTTTTTTGGCCGGGAAGGGCCGGGTCAATTTCTTACCATCGCAAGGACTTTCTGTGTTCTGTGCACGATTCCCGCTCGAAACGGCCTGGACCATTGTAATGTTGATAACGTGCACCACTGGCATTGACAGCATGTACGTTGTGGTCGTTGGTCGTTGGATTTGTAGTTCTCAGAGCGCACTCTCCTTGTCGCCGTGCATGCTGGTGAAAGCCTTAGGCTTCTATCATCGTCACCAACTGTCACGCTCGGCTGGAACACCATTGCACAACTGACCCGTATCCACAGAAAAATCTCTGCCGAGGAGCACCGCGACAACTTCCAACGTGCACTCTCAGTCCCAAAGCCATGCATCCCTCTTCAATGGGATCCCCGATGTCCACGGAAGAAGTAGGTCGTCCTCCCACCATTGGTGCCACCGACTCCCTTGACTATGCCTTGCTCTCAGCTGTCCTTGTCCGCCACCCCCTCTAACAAAGTTCTACCCAAGCGCAGGAAGGTCTTCTTGTTGGATGACTCCAGAGAGGACAAACCACGGTTACCGGACAAAGACGATGACCTCCACCTCACAGATGCCATTGCCCCAACTGACAAGGACATCCATGCAGCCAGCCATGAAGTGCTAGAGGCTGTCATCACGAGCATGCTCGCTGTCGAGGAGTTGGCAGAAAGGGAAGCACTTGACCTGGCAGTAGTGAACGCGCTAATGGCAGAGCTCTCAGAAGACACAATTGCAGATGCCGCTGTCATCGAGGTGGATGCCGTAGATGGCCTTCTTGTTCCTACGGTTTCATCATCATCATCCGACACATCATTGAAGCGAGGCCCTTACATGGATTGGTACGGCCTCGGGCACGTACCAATCTTCCATGCTTCTGTCATGCAGCATGGCAGCATCACCAAGGCGATTGCCTGGCTTCGCAGCCACTACTGCACCCCATCACGCCCATCCATACATGCCAAGCTGAGCTACAACACAGTCAAGGGTTGGTACAAACCATCCAGCAAGTGACTGCATGCATGCTATGCGCCAATCCTATGCTCTGCACCCTCGCAGCCGAGAGAGGAGGCCACGAAGACAACGGCGTGTATCCAGGGTGGCCATGGTTGGTGATCCTACTTCACCGACCACTCCAAACTGAAGCATGAGGTCATCCGCGCCCTCAAGCTAATGCAAGAGCGTGGGACCTCCCTCTGTAGTGTCCTCATCTCTGAGAAGATTGTGAACATCTGCAAGCAGCATGGCGTGGACATCTCATCTACATGCAATGAGAGTGTCATTTTCTCACACTCGTGGTGCTGACAGTTCGTGGCATCTGAACTGAACTAGAGTTGCCGATGCAGCACATCAGCGGCGCAGAAGCTTCCCGACGAGTCACGCACACTAAGCATGTTCTGCCACACCACCTTTTACATCCACCTATACAAGATCAAGCCGTACACGGTGGTTGACGCCGACCACACTGGCGTTCACCTTTTTCCTGAAGCGTGCTTCACGTACACACCCAAGGGAAGCACAGAGGTGAGAGTGCTAGGACAGGAGGACAAATGCCAGGTGACCTTTCTCCTCGCGAGTAGCGCCGAGGTGGACATGTTGCCGAGCCGGGTCATCTAGACCGGCAAAACGGCTGCATGCCATACGCAGGGAAACAACTCAGCCACTACGCAACACATCAGCCAGTGGCACTTTTCCCATATGCCAAATCACTGGACATCACTAGAGAGAACTAAAAAGTGGTCCGTGATGGTACAGGAGTCCTACTTTGTACGCATGTGCACGAAGTATGGGCATGCGCATGACGAGGCAAAGCTTCTGCTGGTCCTTGATGCCTGGCGGCCTCAAGTAAGCGAGACATTCAAGACATGGGTCAGGTAGCAGTACCCTACAGATTGTCTACATCCCTACTGGTTGCACCAGTAAGCTTCAGCCAGCGGACACGATAGCCTCATTAGCAGGAGGAGAATGCAACATGTCTGCACCTTTTTGCCTTGCGAGCTGACATCAGCCTAAATCAGCCTACATCAGCCCACATCTAATCACAACGGCCAACGTGAAGAAGCAGTTGTCTCTTCTCACCAACAGCCTACAGCGGCCACAAATACAGGTACATCAGCATCAACAATAGGTGCAGCAATTGTAGTTGTAGGGATGGTAGGGACAGGGGAACTAGGGAACCATTCTACCATCCTAAAGTTTGATGGAGAGGGGTTTGCTCTCTAGAACTGGCAGTTTCAAATCATGATGGATGATAGAATGTTGCTACAATATTTTGACGGAACCATCCCAACACCAAAGGAGGAGGGTGGTGACCTTGTGGCATGGGTCAAGCTCAACAAGAAGGCTCTTGCCGTTCTTGTGTCCTCCATACATCCCTCAGTCCTTTCACTCATCAGTGGTTGTATAGTGGCAGCCCCAACATATGCCAGACTAAGCAAGACGTTTCAGTCCTCCTCAATTGCAAACCATCTCTTCATTCTACATAACCTCATCAGCATGAGGCTTGGTGAAGGGGAAGACGTCTCCACCTTTATGCAGAAGTTTGAGACACTCTTGCAACAAGCCATCGGCATGGGGTGGGACCTGAGACCCGATATGCAGGCCATGAATTTTTTATGATGCTGCCGGAGAGCTGGTGTCTCATGATCACAATGATTGGAAGATGGAGTAAAGAGCATGTTTCCTACACCATCGTCGTAGAATACGTGAAAAATGAAGTCATGTGTCCCAGTAGTAGTGAAGCAAACATGGTTGCTTTTGCCTTGTGGACCAGTGGCACCTTCCGCAATACCTCCTCCTTAGGATACAAGGGAAACAACAGCACTAGCAACAGTGGAAGGGGTCCAAATTACCAAGGAAACTGCCATAACTGCGACAAGGTTGGACACTGGGCTTGGGAGTGCAAGGCATCCAAGAAGGAGGGAGGAGGCAAGGATGAATGGAGAGGGGAAAATGGTGGGAAGGATCCCACAAGCTTGATGGTTGAATGAGGGAGGGCGATACTTAGGCCTGGAGCTTACGGCCTTGATTTAGGCACAGACAGGCACACCACTTACGAGAAGAGAGACTTCATCGCTCTTGCTCCATGAAACAAGAACTTCAGAGTCACCAACGGCAAGGTTGAGGCAGCTGAAGGGAATTGTGATAAGATGGTCAAAGTGGGTGTCAACGATGAGGACTCTGACCTCAAGTTAGAGGGGGTAGTCTACTTTCCCTCCTTCACATCCAACCTGGTATTCATCTCTAAGATGTCTAACCACGGCATGACAGTTGTCTTCACAAAGAAGGAAGCAGTGATAGTCCCAACCAACGACATCAACATATCCTACTCTGCCAAAAATGTTATTGCACAGGTTCCCCGCGTTGATGGTCTGTACTTCATGCAGACCACAATGACAAAATCAAGGGTAGAATCTTTGGTCAAGTGTGATGGTGAGGAGAGCAGTGACGTAGAGTCTGATGACAAAGGGCACGTTGGTGTAGCGGAAGCAGCGGTAGTGGAAGCTTTGACAACAAAACTGGAAGCAAAAGATACCACTTGGGTTGTCCATTCCAGCCAGCACACATGATCTGAGAACATGTGGCACATGCGCTTTGGGCACGTGGCTCATCGTATATTGGTGGTCATGGAAAAGTAGGAGCTAGTGTGTGGGATGGAGCTAGGTGATGAGGCGGAGGGAGCCAAGATCTTGTGTGAGTCATTCCTTCAGGGCAAGGCCAAGAAGAAATCCTTTAAGCACAATGGTACACATGCTCTTGCACCCATTGACCTCGTCCACTCTGATGTGTGCGGTCCCTTTTGCATACCATCCGACAGAGACAGCAGATATTTTCTCACATGCATTGATGACAACAGCCACAAGGTCTAAAATTACTTTCCGAAAAAAAAAAAGTGAGACAAAAGAAAATATGTACGCATTTATCGCTATGGTTGAACGAAATAGTGGAAAGAAGTTGAAGGTATTCAGGATTGACAATGGGGGAGAGTACAAAGCCTATAGGGAGTGGCTCAAGACATAGGGCATTGAACACCAGAAAAATACCTCGTACTCACCTCAAAACAATAGCGTAGCAGAGAGGATGGACAAACCTTCCTGGGCATGACAAGGTGCATGCTCTTTGACGCCAGGCTGCCTCCTAGGTTCTAGACTGAAGCAGCACGTACGGCTGACTATCTTGTGAACTTCACACCTGCAGCAGCATTACAAAGGAGAGGCAAGAATAAGGATACACAGCAGCTAAAGACACCTCAAGAAGCATGGTCAGCCAGGAAGCCGGACGGCTTCCATCTCAAGCTCTGTTGTACCGACTTTGCCAAGGTCCAGGTCAGTGAGGGTCCTGGAAAGCTCAATGCAACAGCACAAAACTGTATCTTTATCGGCTCCGGCACTGCCCACAGAGCTTATAGACTGTGGGACCAAGGAGCCAAGAAGGTCCTCCATAGCAAAGATGTGGATTCCCACGAACGGTCTGTGAGTAAGGGAGATCTCATCGAACTCAAGTACACTCCAAAACAGGGAGAGTGGCTCACTCTCCTTAAGGAGGGAGACGAAGCACCAGCACAATGGCATGGGATGGGTGCTGCAACAGAGAGAGGAGCTGATGAAGATGACTTGGAGATAAAACAAACCCAAGTCTTACGTGCCTGATCCTCCAGAACATGAGGAGGATGCCTCTCCCATGATTAACGATGAAGCAGACCTCCAGCCTCCACATCAACAGCAGCAGCCAACAGGTCCAAGGTGGAGTTCACGTCTTCGAGCATCTTGGCTGAATTACGATGCACATAGGGGTGAATGGACAGGCTTTGACTATTTGTTCCTGGTTCAAGAGGATCCAACGTCTTTCGCAGAAGCACTCACGCGGCATGACAAAGCTGAGTGGGATGAAGCAATTTGGAATGAAATCGGCTCCATCGAAGAGAATGGGACATGGGTGCTGATGGACAGACCTGTTGTAACTCACATTATAGGATTCAAGTGGGTGCTGAAAGTAAAAAGGAAACACGATTGCAAGATAGAAGAGTACAAGGCTCGGGTGGTAGTAAAGGGGCTCTCTCAACGGCCCGGCGCAAAGTACAATAAGACATTTACTCCTATTGTGATGCTCGTCTCCATCTAGTCAATGCTCACCATTGCTGTTGCAAAGAACATGGAATTCTAGCAGATGGATGTCAAGACAGCCTTTCTGTATGAGAAACTTGACAAGGAGGTGCTGATGGAGGTACCACAGGAGGTTGATGTTCCCAAGGGCAAGGTGTGCACATTGGTGAAAGTGCTTTATGGGCGAAAACAAGCACTAAGAATTTGGTTCTAGGAGATGGACATATTCGTGGCTCAGGTGTCCTTCATGCACTGCAACAACGACCCTAGCATGTATGTGCATGAGAGCGAGAAAGGGAGTATGTTGGTCGCCTTCTACGTTGATGATCTGATTCTATGCTCTTCTTCAATGGGGCTGCTAGATGATCTCGAGGGGCAGCTGAGTAGCAGATTCAAGATGAAGGACATGGGTCCTTGTGACTTCTACCTTGGAATTTCCATCAAGCGTGACAGAGGAGCAGGTACCATCAACCTGAACCAGACAAAATACATTGACTTCATCCTTGAACATTTAGACATGGCAGATTGCAAGCCTGCCAGCACACCCATGAGCTCAGAGTGCAAGCTCTCCACCTCCATGTCCCCATCCAACGAGGGGGAGAAAATTGACATGCTGGGTATATCATATCAGTCTACAGTGGGCAGTCTTATGTATGCCATGGCCGCCACCCAACCAGATATAGCCCATGATATTGGGCAAGTAAGCCGGCTTGTGGCCAATCCTAGTCCACTGCAATGGTAGGCTGTGAAGCGCATCATGCGCTACCTTAATGGGACACGGCATATGGAGCTCCATTTTGGAGGCCTCACTAGATCTACATCACTCTGTCTCATGTGCTACACCGACGTTGATTAGGAAGGAAAGATAGACGAAAGAAAATCCACCTCCAGCTATGTGTATATGCTGAACGGAGGTGTAGTCAGTTGGGTGGGTCACGGGCAGGAATGTGTCTCTCCGTCAACAGCTGATTCTGAGTACATTGCCTTGGCTGAGGTGTGTAAAGAGATGCATTGGCTACGCAGCTTGCTATCAGGGATGAATACACCACAGGCAATGACATCGGTCATCAAGATTGACAACATGAGCGCAACCGGCATGTCCCAGTCATGTCTAGGCACACAAAGCACGTTGAAATCTGCTATCACTACGCTTGGGGCTTGGTCTACCAGCAGAAAGTAAAGCTCGAGTATGTCGGTACCAAGCTGAACCGGGTTGAAATACTCACAAAGCCACTTGACATCGGTCAGGCAAGGTATCGACATTGTCAGCGTACGTAATGAAGAATGATGATGGAGATTGATGCAAGGTGTAAGGGAGAGATTTGTTTAATACATTTGCCCCTTGTTCATTGTTGTAGGACGGATCGGGAGTGCTCTGCCCCTTGTGGAGGTAGGAATCCTGGATCTATTGTAGGATGGCTCATCTATGCTTTGTCTCATGTGAGATATGACCTGTGATTACACCATGTGGGTGAATGGTTAGCTTGACCATTTTTTTCATTTGGCCAAGAGAGAGTTCATGAGTTCAATCCTGGACACATGCCCATTTTGGTTGTTATGGAATTTTCCAGAAGAGAAATTTTGTAGCTTCTTGGAAGCTACATGGTCGGTTTGTCACCTTGGCACTAGGATGTTTACGTGTCAAGCCCACAGGACAAGTCTAATGGTGATGTGGCATGGTTAGGCCACTTCTCACAAATGTGCTTCTGAGCTATAGGAGTGGAAACACAGATGTAAAAAGACTTGTCTTGCATTCTAATGAATTAACCCTTTCTTGATGCTATTTTTCATATTGACCACTTGAGATCTTCTTGAGATGTAATGCTAAGGTGTTACTACTCTTAAAGGTGAAGTGTATGCCTGATTAAGTATGGCTTGCATGACACATGCCTGCAAAGGAAGAAGGTGTACTAATCTTTGTGAGTTATTTTGGTTTCGTGGCTTATTTGCTAGAGGTGATTAGCTCAATAGCTAACACAATCGTCAATTGGAGCGGCTCCCATTGCTGCAGACGAGGGTTCCCAAGTCGCAAAGTTTGACAAGGAGTATGAGGACGACAAACTGGTGATATTACTACCAGTACAGCAGAGGGGATGTAAAAGTCGCAGAACGGTACCGGAACTACTAGATGGAGAAGGTTCTCACAGCTTTGCAAGCAACGACATTTTTCTGAAGTTGGATTTGTAGACCTGACCAGGGGTGCTTGAAGGAAAAACCGTCGATGGCCAAATGCAGATTTGTCAATTTCACAAACCTTTCCGATTGCAAATTGGAAATCTGTACAACGTAACGGTCTGGAGACATTATCCAATGAGTGACCACAAAATCATCCCCGGGGTAGATTTCCTATACCAGCACAATCCATAGGTAGATTGGAGTAGTGGATCGGTCTATGTTAGTGTAAGCATCCGAAGAAAACACATGTCTCTGATTGAGCAGCCCACGACACAGCGACAGTTACGGGAAAAAGAAGAGGTGGAAGTAGCAGAGGAAGTTGTAACAGTCACAAAATGCAAGAGGATATCTCAAGGCATGGCCAAAAGAAATCTGTGTCGCACAGCCCAAGCGTGGCTAGTCCACATAGAGAGAAGGGAAATGGAATAAATTACAGAGCCAAAGTCGACCACATTGGCCTCGACTCCTGACAAGTTTGTAGCTCGTCCAAAGGATCTTACACCACTCGTCAAGGATTTTAAAGGGGTTTATCCCACAGCATTTACCTCCACAATGAAGCATCGATCACCGATAGACCTGAAGCCGGACACAAGACTGATAATGAAGGAGACCTATCGGATGAGCGATCTGGAGTTCACCCAACTAAAAAAAGTAGTAAGACGAGATGCTAGTTCAGAGGTTCATCGAGTCATTGACGTCACCCTATGTGCCACGTGTACTTTTCATGAAAATGAAAACAGGAAAGATGTGGGTGTGCGTCGATCACCAAACGTTGAACGGAATCACCATGAAGAACCGTTATCCTTTTCGTAAGAAGACAAAACATTTGACCAACTTTACTGGACACACATTTCCACTAAAATCAACCTTTACATTGGCTATCATCATAGCCCCCTATGTGACAAGGACATCGAGAGACGTTCTTCCGCATTAGATATGGACACTTCAAGTTCATGGTTATGCCGTTAGGACTTATAAACGTCCTCCAACATTCATGGCGTTAACAAGGAGTATTGTTTGCCTTTTCCTCAATGACTTCGTCGTTGTGGATCAGGACGACATCCTGGTGTACAACCAAGACTTAGAGAATTTACAAATAGACAAGTTAAGGAAAAAAATCTCAAACTGTGAATTTGGTCGCTGTTCCATTGAGTTTCAAAGCCGCATTATCGGCGGCAGGCACATCACTATGGACCCAATAAGCATGGAGGCAGTCATTTATTGGCCAACACCAACCAACATTTGGGACATCCAAGTGATTTCAGGATCCTATAAATACTACCGCTGATTCATTAAGGATTACACCTGAGTGTCAGGGTCTCTCTCCAGTCACACTCGTAAAACCACCGAGTGCAGTTGGCGAGATAGCAAACAAGAAGCGTTCAACTTTTTGAGAAACGCTCTGACCTCAGTGCCAGCTCTACAGTTAATGCATCCGACGATGGATTACGTCATTGCCACTGACACGTCCGATGGAGAAATCAGAGACTTTCTCCTCCAAGACAACGGTGGTTTCATGCATGTCGTAAAAACTACATGGACCAGAGCACAACTATGTAGTTTACAAAAAATCGATGACTGTAGTCCTACATCCATTCAAAATATGGAGGTGCTACTTAGAATATCGGTGATGCATCTTCCGTACCGACCACAGTGCTCTCAAATATCTGAAAACCCAGCCAAATCTAGACCGTCAACAAACTCGATGGATTGATTTTCTCGAGTTGAACTTTGAATGCGATGATGAATACCGACCTGGAAAACAAATCCAACGGGTGCTCTAAGTTAACAACCAGACTTTATGGCCGAGATCACCACGCTACTCGCCCAACAATACCCGTACCTCGTGAGGCAGTTCGCGAAGGGTTATGAGGAGTTATGGGGGCACAGAAAGCCCAAGTTGCAGTTTGACAATCCCTATTGGCGAGAGAGTTTCACTTGCCTGGTGGCCGTACCACCAAACAAAGAGATGCAACGGATGCTTTTGGAGGAATTCCATGACAGAGGTTCAGGTGGACACTTTGGCGAGGAGAAGACGCTTAAGAAGCAGGTGAAGTATTACTGGTGGGACAAGATGAAAACCGACTTAGTAGCCTTGCAACTCGTGCGACACCTTTCAATGATAGAAATCTTCTTGCACAAGGCCACAAAGACTATTCCAGTCTCTGCCTGATCCAATGGAGCCGTGGATCAACATCAGCATGGATTTAATGTACGCCACTCTTGAGAGCCATAGCTCCAATCCGCATGGTGGTGGTCACATTCTTGAAAATGCTACACTTCCATGTTTATGATGGCCATGGTCACTGAGGAGGGAACATCACGTTTATTTCTAAATCAGATTGTGCATCTGCACGGCGTGCCACGTACCATCATTAGAAACAGGGACGGCTGTTTCACTGGTTATTTTTGGTGCAAATTGATGATGCACTTTGGCAGTCGGATCCAGCTATCAACAACTTTCCATCCTCAAACCAACGGCAGACAGAGCGGACCAATCAGACGCTTGAACAACTCCTCAACACTTGAGCCACGTGGCATTTCTTCGATAGCAAATGTGCCAACTGCCGAATTCGCATACAAATCCGCAATCTCCACCGCAGCGGATGAAATTCTGTTTGAGGTGGTCTATTGAAAACTTACCACCACACAGGCAAGACTTCAAACCGCAGTCGATATCCACCGACGGAATTTTCCCAGAGTTAGGGAGAAAACACAAAAGAATCTTACAAAAACACAAGTAGTCATGAAACGAGCTGCGGGCCGACATCAAAGCGATGACGTGTTCAGTGCAGGCGATCATGTCCTACTCTGCTCCACATATATCAAACTCTAAGGAAAGCACTTTGTGCAACTCAAAGTCTGCAGGTTGGGACCATTTGTGATCGAGCTCATGAAAACCCCTATCAACACTTGACTTTGCCTGCCAGAAAGAATGATAATCCATCCTGTCTTCCACATGTGCAAGCTCAAGCACTGTAGGGATCCTAGCGAGAGCTTCCCTTACTGAGGCATCACTCCTCTACCTCGTATCCAAGTGGACATGGATACTGAGTACATGATTGAAGACATCAAGGGACATCGACACCGTGTACAAATGACCAAGTGGCATAGCTACGACGCCACGCACAATAGCTTAGAGTCCTACAACAACTATAGGTAGCTAAGGTTGCTAGGATAAGCAAACAAGCAATCAAGAAGAAGGAACAGTGCGCCATGGATCAAGAAAATCTCACTTTCACGAGAAAGAACTAAGAACAAGAAGAGAGCAAGTCACGAGCGAGCATAGTGCTAGGCACCTGTTGACCGGGCCACCCACGACAGTCTCTCGACGTGGGGCCCGAACACCACCCACGGATCAAACCGAAAATTGGAGCGAACGAGCTGCAGGTGGTTTCTCACATACCGGTATAAACCGGACGTATGGTCCTGAGGGATCAGCAACCTTGCTAACTGAGCTAATACATGCATGTGAGAGGAACTCAAACCACATCGACCAAAAGCGTATGTGGTGCATGTACTCCTATGAATATGTGATCCATGTTTGGAATATAGAAGCATAAAGCATCACTACAGACTATCTCTACATAGAATTGATGTTGCGACTGTGGCTACCACTTGAGAACTTGATGGTGTAGCCACCACTGTGTGCATCATGATACATCACAAAGTTGTATCCGAGAGCTTCAATCCGGATTAATCACCTATAATAATCATGTGTGTATGTGTGTGTATGTGTGTGTGTGTGTGTGTGTGTGTGCGCGCGTGTGTGTGTGTGTGTATGTGTCTGTGTGTGTGTGTGTGTGTGTGTGTATGTGTGTGTGTGTGTGTGTGTGTGTGTGTGTGTGCGTGTG
>SZWC01000483.1:283691-293886 GCA_023375785.1 Penium margaritaceum
GCCAACTCTCAACGCTTCGCTCCGTCACTCTCGCTCCTTCGCTCAGCTCTCATACTCCGCCAACCATCATTCCCCTCGCCAGCACTCTCTCTCACATCAACCTGTCTACCTGCGCTACCTCGCATCTCAGCCCTCATCAGCTCCCGCGACTAACTCCTCGAACCGCTCTCGCTCACGTCACTCTGCTGACGTACATCTGCATGTCCCGATGCTTCTGCTTGCTTCTGCTAATGCTATTCTCGTATCTGCATTCTTCTGACAACATCGTCAGTCTCCCCCTTGTTGTGTCAGATCAAGAGACTTCAGCAAGTTCTGGCATACTAGTGTCATCGGTGTGGAAGAAGTGGGGATGTGAGCCAACAATGAGGCAAAGCGCTCTCCTAGGGTGTGGATGTATGCATCTTGGTGCACGTGTAAGGTACGACGTTGCCATTCATGCTCACGTTCCATACCAAGGAACACTTGTGTTGGACCCAGGTCCTTCATCTTCTATGTGGAATACATCAGGTTCTTCAATGACCAGAAAGCTACTGGACTGGGAGAGGCCAAGAGTAAATCGTTGACATAGACCAGAATGGCCACGAGTGGCTCTGAGGGCAGACCCAAGAACAGTGCGGGATCCACGATGTTGCGTTTGTAGCCACCGTTATCAAGAGTTGAGGAGATCTCCATGTTCCAGCAATGCAGTGACTGCTTGAGACCATACATTGCCTTACGCAGCCGCCAGACCTTTTTTGTGTCATTTGTGAACCTCGATGGCTGGACCATGTAGAGATCCTCATCCAGTCGACCATGCAGAAGGCATTGTTGATATCCATCTGTTCCGGTTTCTAGTCGTACTGGACGACAAGACTCAGAAGCTCTCGGGCAGTGGTGCACCACCAGACCAGTGTAAAGATCTTGTCAAAGTCAACAGGATTGATCTTAGAGAATCCTTTTCTAGTGAGGCGAGTCTTGTACCAGTCGGCTATGCCATCAAGCTTCAGTTTTTGTCTTAGAACCTAGAAAGCAGAGAGCACCTTGCGGCATACAGGGAGGTCTAAAAGATCAAAGACATCATGCTTCTTGAGGATAGTCAACTCCTTCTACATGGCCTTTTCCCAAAGATCAGCATCAGCCGCCTCATGAGCCTGCCGAACAGTGGTAGGCTTGGGAGGGAGGGTAGGAAGGCCGGAGGCTGCAAAGCATGTGGAAACACAAGTAGCAACACAAGATTCAGAGGCGCTGTGGAACTCATGAGCCAAGAGAGCAAAGCCCACTGTCGAGTTAGGGTGGACAACACTGACAGCAAGGCCAATTGCATCAAGACTAGTGGGTCTGACAGAGGGTCCAGCAGTAGAGGAAGACGCACATGACCTGCAATGAGGGCTGAGAGGCGTGGAAGGGACCGAGTGCATCAAGGCCAGTGGGTGTGACAGAGGGTCCAATGGTGGAGGACGATGCACTGGAGGGTGAGCACCGTTGAGAGGGCTATAAGGCCTGAGAGGAGGAGTGCTGAGGGACAGCATAAAGTCTCCCCCCAAGTGTGTACCGAGAGGAGGGACCTGAGGCAGTGGTTCAGAAGTTTCAACCACAGTAGGCATCTGTAGCACAGAGGGTGAGCTGGAAGTGGAGTGCGTCGGGGACTGTGTTAAAGCACCAGAAGATGCTGACTCAGAGGGTACAGGGGACCTAGAGGATGCCAACTCAGAGGCCACAGGGGACACAAGGACTGATTATGACTCTGAGGAGGAGGCTATTGGTGAGCTACATGGAGAGGACAGGGGGTCACTGGTAGTGGAAGGGAACGACCGCAACAGACCAGCAAGAGGAGCCATGCCAGTCGAGGAGGAAATAGGCTCCCCGAGATCGGAGGCTGGAACAGGCACATCCACCCCAAGCCTACGGAGCAAGGAAAGAGAGGAGGGTGGCGGGATGCTCAAAATGTCAAGAGGAAAAACATCCTCGAAGAAGAGGGCGTCGTAGGACTCAATGATACGGGACTGGACAGTATTCCAGAAACACCAAGCCTTCAAAATGGCCGTCACAACAAGAAAGGTCCAAAGGCGGACGTGGAGGCTGATTTTACCATCCTGAAAGTCTTCAGGGAGCCATACGGTAATGACACAACCCTAGATGCATGCAATACACAGGTCCGTGCGACGACCATACTACCACTCAAAGGGGGTGGCGTGATGAGGGAGGGGGCCTTGCGGAACCCAGTTCCAATCCCAGGTCATGTAGAACATGGATTTAAAGGAGAAGAGAGGAGGAAGAGAAGATGAACTGATTCGGGTACAAGCATCGACAGAGAGTACGGTTCCAACATTCAGAGACACCATTTTGTTGGGGAAGCCAGGACTCAAGGGTGGAGTAGACGTCTCTCTTTTGGTGGAGGGAAAAGACCCAGCGCATACGAGAGAATTCATCTGTGAGACAGAGAACGTAGTGGCCAACCCCCTCGAATGCATCATGGACAAGGGGTCCCATGACATTAGCATGCAAGAGGTTAAGGGGGTAGGACGTGTGTACCTCAGATGTTGAGAAAGAGGGGTACATTTTGCCTTGGGCACAGTCAAGACAGTTAACGGAGCAAGGAGCGGGGAAGGTGGGAGTGTCAAGACCGGGCCGACTGGTCACAGAGCGTGCTGTCAGTGGCAGCGGTGTGAATGTGGCAGAGGTGACGCTACATCAAATGTGTGTGCACTAGGGAGAGGGAGACTACGACATGCACAAGGGCTGTGGTAGCGGGATGAGGTACAAACGACGGCAAGAAAAACAAACGGTCACAGTGTTGGCCACGAAGCAGAACACGGCCAGTGGTGTGGTGTAGCATAGATGCAACATCGAGGCTAGAGGAGAAGTCCATGCCTTGGTCAATGAGAGTCATAACAGAGAGAATTCTGAGCTCCAGAGCACGCAGGAACATGACATCTGGCAAGAAGAGCTCCCACCCCAGGGCCAAAACATAGGACAATCCCAACGCCTTGGACTTGTAGGAGCTGGCCAGGACTAGTACGTATAAAGTGAACAGACCCAACCGGACCCAAAGAGACGAACAATGACCGACAAGAGGTCATGTGGTGGGTGGCTCTCAAATCGAGGATCTACAAGCCACCTGCCATTTGAAAATACAGTAGATCACGGTTTACGGTAGCAATGGCAAAGCGTGGGAGAAGCTGCTGACCACAGGCAGCAAGGCAATGGGGCAAACTGTAAGGCTTCCAATGCTCAATCCACAGAACATCAACTAGGGAATCCCTAAACATGACCTAACAACAGACCACGAAGACCCTTGTCCACGGCACACACAAGTGTCTCCACAACTAAACGTACTCTCTCACCTCCCTGATCACAGAGGCTTCATTGATAGACGATATCAGAGAGTGTAATGTCCAGTTGGCGATCGTCGTCAGGCGGGCTAGGAGTGATGACGATGCCTAAGGAGGGGCATCAAGAGCGGTAGGTGGAGGATGCCCAAGATGGAGGAGAGTAGGATCCTGAAGGGGGCCCATAGTAGACGGGGCCGCCGAACCCTGGAGGCCATCCCCAAGGATAAGGTGGCAGCGGTGAAGCCATGGTGGTGGTGTAGGCTCCCGCAGGTGCACAGAAAAATACAGTGCGAGCGGAAGTGGAGGCGCGAGAAATGGAGGCGCGAGAAACACCACTACCATCACCGGAGGAGTGGGCCCAGTGTACACGCATGGCGGATGCAAGACGTGTATCGCCAGGTGGGACAGGACACTTGGGAGCATCATAGCCAGTGGCACCACAATTCCAATACGAAACAGTACTGGAGGAGGATGAATAAGGGGTGGAGCTATCAGAGGGGCAGCATTCATGGACAATGACCATAGGAGGTTGAGGACGCCCAACATGGTTGTCGCGCGGACGCTCCAGCCTAAAGGGGGGAGGCCGCTAGCCGTGCTGACCTACAAGCTGCAGCTTAGGTCTAAGTACCATGCACGTGTTCATGTTTAGCTGGTGATTGAAATTATTAATTGTCTTTCACAATGTTGATGACTCACTGACTGACAATCCTACTTGTTGTTCATGAACCGGGACGGTTCATAATAAGTGGGGAGGAATGTAGCGGGAGGGCCGGTTCGGCCCTCCCACCTCGCTGAAGCAAGGGGTGGTTGCGCACCACCCCTCGCGTCAGCGAGGCTGGCCGGCGGCCAGCACTTCGCTGGCCGTCGGCCAGCTCGCTGCCGGCCGGCTGGACAGCCGGCGGCCGGCCAAGTGACTGGCCGGCCACCGGCCGGCCAGCCACCAGCCGCCGATCGCGGCCTCAGCCCAATCGGCGGCTGAGAGGCCACAAGGGCCTCGAGGGCGAGGCCTCGTGGCCTCGTGCCCTCGCCCCCCCTCGCCCTCCTTGCAAACGAGCAAGAGAGGACGAGGGATAGGGGGAGCGAGGGTGAGGTGAAATCTGCTGGCGCGAAATCGCCAGCGTGCCTCGCACGCGACGATTTCGCGCCAGAACGACAAAACGAAACTCGTTTACGACGAACTTCGACGTAAAACAAACGGAATAACTCGTGCGAACACACGAGTTCGAGGTAAAAACCCCCGGTTTGGGTCCCAAAACCAGGGGTTTGGTTAAAAACAGAAATGGGCCTCCGGAGACTCGAAATATTCAAGTCTCCCTACTCTGGGTCATTGATGACGATTGCCCCTCAGTCTTGCGAAGGGGGTAAACCCCTGACGCGGACTGAGAATGCCATTCTACGAACTCCGACGACGACTTCAGAGCAGGAGCTGGAGACTCAGCCCGTTACACCCATGGACTGACCACGAATAAGATCAGTGAGCGCACGGATGGCGTCAGTCTGCTGCTGCTGCTGACAACGTATCTCATCCTGCTGACTCCGCAGATCCACAATGGCCTGCAAGCGTGGGCTCATGACCCCTGAGGAGGAGGAGGGATCTGATGGTCCTTTGCCATTGTTACCGGTCGGAGCCATGTCAGCGCTCAGTATGGACCGGGACATCGAACTGGTCAGATTTAACTACAGTCAGTGGTTCTCAAAGATTTGAAACGCTCGCAATTTTTTAACTTTCCAACCCCAAAATTTGACTAAGGCAGTGTTGACGTCAGCGGGGGTTTGCTTACATCAGCATGGACCTGATGGCGTCGGCAAGGAAAATGCTGACATCAGCACAATTTTCTATTTTTGTTCTTTTTTTTTTTTGACAACCCACATGGCTGTTGGGCGGCTGCTCCGCGGCAGCCGCGCGGAAGCTACGCAGAAGTTGCATAATAGCTTCCACTCGGTTGCTGCCGCTATTGCGCCAGCGTCTGCAATAGCAGCCACGCAGCTGCTTGCGCAGCTATGACAACAGTTGCGCACTGCTGCTACATCGTAGCGTTGCTGCGTCGTAGTGCTGCTGCACGCTTCTCTAGCTGCACGCTGTTGCTGCTGTGCGTTGTCACTCTCGCGCTGCTATTGCTACTGCTCGCTGCTGCTGCTGCTACTCAATGCTGCCTCTGCTGCGTGTGGTTGCTGCCCGCCGCTGCTACCGCCGCCGCCGCTGCGTTGCACAGCTGCGCGCTACTCTTGCTGTGCGCTAATACTGCTACGCGCTGCTACTACCGCACGCTACTACTGCTGCTGTCCACCGCCGCCTGCTGCAGCTGCGCCCTGCTGCCGCTACCGCTAGCCCTAATGCCAGCAGCTACTAGCGGTTGCCGCCTGCTTGAGCTGTCGCCTGCTGCTACTAGAATTAAAACTAGGCAGCAAGTTGGGACAACAGAATTGTTGATGCAGCGTGCGGGCTTCCACGCTCGTTGCTTAAGTCTGGTGCCCCCTCAGTCTGCTGCTTTAAAGACTAAGTCTGGAAGCTCTGGGTTTGTTACTCAGAAATGCATGCGCAAGTGTTAGCATGAGAAAGCAGCTGAAAACTGAAAGTGATTGATTAGGAATGAAGAATGAGCAACAATGGGAGACCCCTCCAAGTTCTAGCTCCCTCCCACTAGTGTAGGACTTGTTACTCAGATAACGAGCCAATCAGAAAATAGTCCTAGACTTATTTTCTGGCAGGCAAGGTTTTCTCGGTGAGCCTTGCCAGACGCCCGACAGCCCAAAACCCGGGCGTCGTCCGTTTTGCCTAAAAACTGGACCATACTATAATACCGACGTTGCAAACGCAGTCGTGTGGTCACAATCAGCTAGAATAATAACGGCAAAGAGTTATGGCTGTCCGAGCCCAGACAGTGCCTACAACGATTCATGATACCAAATAGTGACACAAAGCGAGAGACATGGATCCTAGGCCGAGCATGGTGCTGCAGACGCAATGGCACAGTCAGAAACAGCGCCGGGTGCATGCAGACAGCATCTGCAATGGTAGTGACCGCCGGCGGCCCGACCGCCAAGGAGGCCTGCCGATAGAGCTGAGCACGTCGCCGGAGGGAGGAGGCTCCAGCGAACTGCGAGAGAGCCTCAGTGTGCGTCGGCTCCAACTGACGACACTCCAGCAGCGTCAAGTCTCGCCGTCAGTCATCTGCACGCCGATGTACACAAGCCAGGAGGACACAACAGAGCACAATGATGTGCAAAAAACGAACACTCGCCCATGACACACAGGCGTAGTGCACATGTGCGGGCAGAGACACAGTCAACAACCAGACTCCTCCAGGGCACGCAAAGACACAGGCAGGAACAATGAGAGCCACTCACGTACGCATGCCAACGGAACTCACGGCCTTCTTGAACGAGTCGCGCTTCAGTGCCTTGGACAAGAAGTCAGCCAGCCGCCGTACTGTCTCAACCCACACAATGTTGATGCTTCCGTCATGCAACAACGAATGCACATAGTGATACTCAACGTTGATGTGCTTTGTGCATGTGTGATGCACCCCGACATTGTCAGCAATGGCCATGGCACTCTCATTGTCACAATGCAACGTGATGGATGTGACAGACGGACGTAACTCAGACAACAGACGACACAACCACACACTCTCACACGCGCTTGAGCCAAGGGCCACATACTCAGCCTCGGTAGTGCTGCGTACAGTGAACCCCTGCTTGCCATTGCGCCAGGACACGGCCGTACCAATGACCAGAAAGATCCAGCCTATGCGACTCTTACCGTCTGGACTGCCGGCCAAGTCACTGTCGGTGTAGCCCACTGCGACGTCAGATGACTAGCGGCGGAACATGAGACCTCGTTGAGGAGTCAAGACGACGTAGCATAGTACTCGGATCACGGCCTTGAAGTGGAGGTGACGCGGCTCCTGAGAGAACTGAGCTAGGAGGTTGACAGCGAACGCGATGTCTGGGCGTGTCGTCGTCGCCAAGAACATCACTGACCCGATGACTCGCAAATACGTGGTCAGGTCAACTGGCTCCCCCACAACGGCTAGGTCAAGACTCTTTAGCTTCACTTGACCATTAGGTGACATGGGTGAAGACGTACTGAGCACGAGGGGCAGGTCCTTGGCGAAGCGAATGGAGAGAGTCTGCACATAGGCGGCCTGGTGGACATGCAGGATGCTCTGGGAGTGATCATGCTCGAGCTCCATGCCCAGGAAGACTCGAGCAGACCCAAGATCCTTCATGTGGTAGGCGGTGTGCAGCATGTCCTTGACACGCTGGATGGCAACTATGTCAGGCGGCGCAATGAGGAGATCGTCGACGTAGACCAGGACAGTGGCGAGGGTCTGGCCTCGCGGGCTGAAGAACATTGCGGGGTCAGCGGTAATGCGCTGAAGGCCGCCGCGAAGGAGCGTACTGCTGATCTCCTGGTTCCAGCACTGAGGTAACTATTTCAGGACGTAGAGGGCCTTCCACAGCCACCAGAATCTCCCAATACCGCCGTCGAAGCCTGGAGGCTGCACCATGTAGAGCTCCTCATCGCCCAGTGAACCATAGAGGAAGGCGTTGCTCACGTCCATCTGATGCAGCTCCCACCCATGCTGGACAACCAGACTGAAGAGCGCCCCGCTCGTGGAGAACCGGCCAACAGGAGCAAAGATCTCGTCATAGTCAACCCCAGGAATCTGAGCAAATCCCTTGGCTGTAAGGCAGGCCTAGTACTTGTCCAAGGACCCGTCGGGCTTTCATTTGCGCCGAAAGACCCACTTTGCACCGATGGCCTTCTGACCTAGAGGGAGGTCGACGAAGTCATACACGTGGTGCTGACGGATAGCAGCGAGCTTGTCAGCGCAAGCAGCATCCTTGTGTGCAGCCTCAGGAGAGGCGCGAGCCTCGCGCAGGGTGGTTGGGTCCTCCGGGAGTGCTATGGAGCGGACTGAGAGAGCGCGTGTGTAAGCCGGACAGTACCAACGGCACTGATCACGGCTTGAGGCTTCCTTGAATGTATAATCTGACTGTGGATTTAGAATCTACAGGAAAAACCGTGCGAGATCGACCCAAGAACGGGGTCGATCCATCAAGAATTGAGGAAGTTACGCCCGGCCAAAGGTTGGACCGGCCGAGGGGAAAACAGGTGACGGGAATTCATCCCCAAAGACCAAGGCTCGACCCTCGGAAGACCCAACAAGGCCGAAGCGCCCCTTGGGGCCCGGTTAGTCAATGAGTCAAGGATCATTGAGGGCCAAGGGCGCTTCGGGCGGCCGTCACCACCGCTAGTGGTGCTGCCAGCGGCAGATTGCCGTGGTTCACGGAAACGGCCATATCTCGGCCGTTCCTCCACGGAATGATGCGATTCTTGGTGTGTTGTAAATCTGGGAAGATGAGCTACGTGATGCTGGAGCAATAACACTCATCCCAGGTCCATACGGAGCCGCGCACGGCTCGGTGACCTCGGGTCGCCTAGGATGTGTCATCATGTACATATAGTCTTGTATGTTGACACTTGAATAACAAGTACAGTTTACTCCCACTGTGCCACACGTGTTCCCGTGCTCCCCCAAGATGACCCTACGCTTCCGCAACCCCGGGAAGGTGTGCACCGGCCTCCCCTTGGTCGCCGTTGCCGCCGGTTGGTGCCTACACCATCCGGTTGAGGCTAGCACACCGCGCCCGGTTCACACTTGGTATCAGAGCCACCCTTGGCTCAGGGGCACAATCATCTACGTGGCAACCTCTCCTGGTCAGCATAGACCAGCACGCATCTCGTCTCCTTGGCGGATCCGTGCCCAAGGCCAA
The DNA here is from genome assembly GCA_023375785.1 of Penium margaritaceum. Taxonomy (NCBI): domain Eukaryota; kingdom Viridiplantae; phylum Streptophyta; class Zygnematophyceae; order Desmidiales; family Peniaceae; genus Penium; species Penium margaritaceum. The sequence continues at coordinate 292,787 of SZWC01000483.1, forward strand.
CCACGCACTCCGGTGACAAGGCGGTAACCGGAGGACCCGTTGAGGAAGAATTTGTACCGGACGCAACGATGACTTCAACCGGCTCGTCCTCGTTGGCTGCGGCGTTTGACGCACAAGGCGAAGTAACAGCAGCCGCAGCGCTGTAGAAGTTGCTCGCCGAAATGCAGGCCAAAATGGACCTGTTGGAGAAGCAGAACGAGTATCGCAATCAAGAGCTCGCGAAGCGTCCAGTGACAACACCAGTGGCAGTTGCCACCGCAAACGTACCTGCGGTGGGCGTCCCGAGCCCGCCCAAGCCGGAGCCGTTTGACCCATCGAAGAAGGATGGGCCAGCTCCGCACGCTTGGATACTCGGACTGGAATTGTACTTCACCGCCATCGGCGTGGATGCCTCAAGGTACGAGGCGCGCCGCGACTATGCCGTGACCCTGTTGAGAGGGGCATCGTTGGATTGGTGGGCCGATGTGATGCGGTCCAATCCACACGGCAGTGGAGCAGCAATGGTCGCCGGCATTGCGGCCGCGACCGGAATCTCAACCCCATCGGCTCCAACCTGCAGCAGTGGCGACCCTACCCTGAAATGGCCGACCTCGTGGAAGGAGTTCACGGAGTCGTTCATCAAGCGCTCCACTGTGGGTGACGTAAGGAACAACGCGCGTGCTAAGCTGCGTCGGCTTCGCCAAACTGGCGGCGTCGCCGACTACATCCGCAGGTTTTGTGAGATCGTCGCCAACTGTGGCTTCGACTCGCATGAATTGTGCTTCCACTACAGCAACGGCCTCAAGAACGACGCCCGCGCTGTGACAGTGATGCACGACCTCAACGACGACCTGTCGGCAATGATCGCAGCAGCCGAACGGTACGACTCGCGCGTGCAACAGGCTCATGCCAACAGCCACAACTCTTTTGGTGGTGGTTACGGCAAGCGGGCCGAGAGCGACGTCACGCCCATGGAGATCGGAGCGTTGCAACAGCGCAAGTGCTACAACTGTGGCAAGCCTGGCCACATTGCGCGTGACTGTCGGAGTCCAAAGAAGGGCGACGGCAAGGGTAAGCGGCAAGGGAAGGGGAAGCAAGCCACGAAGGAAGCAGACAAAGCA